>CM062807.1:440243091-440843091 GCA_031772625.1 Pinus tabuliformis | reverse complement strand
AAGAATTAGCAGACATTCACACCGATACCATCAACAAAGGATTAAGGTGGGTAAGTGACTACGGAAACTTCCGGACTACAGTGGAATGGACATGTTGCATACTCAAGCTATAACCCTTAAAGATCTTTTAGACAAGAGACAAATCTTAAACTCAAACTTGAACAATCAACTAAGATGGGGAAAGAACAAGGCATGTCTCTTCAACCTTAAGGAAGCCAAAAGGATAGATTCAGGGCATAACCTTCCAAACACTGATAAGACGTGGAAAGAAATATGGAAAAATCCTCATTGGATGAAAGTAAAACTATTCAAGTGGCTGGTTCAATAGGGAAAGATTCTGACATGGGATAACCTAAGAAAAAGAGGCTTTGATGGCCCCTCAAGATGTCACTTATGTAGAAAGAAGGAAGAAACTACAAATCATCTCCTGAATAGATGCACTTTCACTACAATACTTTGGAATTGGGTTGGAGAAGTCTTCGAGCAGACAGACAGAAATGTAAATGACATCATTACTACTTTGAAGAATTAGCGGATTTTTTTTTTGGATAATGAGATAATTAACTCCGCTTGGATGTTGACCCCAGGATTCATAATCTAGAATGTTTGGAAGGAGAAAAACAACAAGATTTTAAAGGAAAAAGCGAGTCCGGTGAGCAGCATCCTTAAGCTAATCCTTAAACAACTCAAAGAGACTGTTCATATACTGGGAGGTGCAGCTACTGGCAAACCCCTCGGACAAAGAGAGGCCAGAATATTGGAGAAGTTAGAGCTCAAGGTTCATCCCCCTCTAGGTTCTGTGCAGATCAACAAGAATACTTCAACAGAAAAGTCTTCATGGCAACCCCCTTCTCATGGCGTTTTAAAATTTAACATAGATGGGTCATCAAAGGGAATCTGGGAGAAGAAAGGTATGGAGGGGTCTTGAGAGATTAGGAAGGAAACATACAAGTCATCTTCCACAGTTATCTAGGAAAAGAAACCAAAAATATGGTTGAGCTCATGGTGATGGAATTATGCCCGGAAATACTGCTCAAGTACAACATTCACAATGTCATCATTGAGGCTGACTTAGAATTAGTCATTAACTCAGTGAAGAGGATAGATGTTGGCGCTGCTCCAAAGAAAGTCTCAGAACACTAGCGGCTTTTGCAAGTCTACCAAAGAATTCAAGCACACCTAAGAATGCTGAGAAATCTTAGGTTGGTGCATGTTCGCAGGGAAGCCAACAAAGTTGCGGACTGGCTTGCCAATGAGGGGGTACGAACAAGCATATCGAATTGTGCTATTGGTGGGAGGAGATAACAGATGATAGGTTGAAGGAGGGATGCTCATCCAGGGCCCTCAGCGACCAATAGCAATATCAGGAAAAATCAAGAGACAAAATTTTACTCCATGATAATGATGGATAAGTTCACTTCAGAAGGCCTATTAGCGGAGATGCACAGTAGGTTATCGAGACAGAAGATAACTGGTCACAAGAGGAATGTTTCCACGGAAGACAAAGTCGTCAATGGAAGGATTTACTGGGGTCAAAACTGCGTGAAAGCTCTGACCCGGGAGAAGTTTTCCTGGAAGGTAAGCGATACCATTCAGAAGGCAACGCATGGAGATGGTTGGACAGTGATTACCACCTTCATCGGTAGGTATTTTGTGAGCAGTTTTGTGGTCCGTTTTGGTCTGTGGCCGTCAGATCTAGAGAGGGCAGATCAATGACCACCTTTTGGAGTGTAGGTTGGTGGGGCCGACATAATAAAACCACTAATGGTTTACCACCTTCATCGGGCACCTTCCAAACCAAAAACGATTTTAAAGAAAGGCCAACAATTCCACTCAGGAATCAACATGTGGCGGAGGACTGATAAAGCAAACCGACTTCATTGCACGGTATTCAGCGGGCTTTTTAAGCCGCATGATATGGACTCCAGCTGTTGGATCAAAAGGAACGTATCAGCGGTCAGCATTGATTGTGCAACTTTAAGGTTTTTAGTGTGCAGGTGTGGGGTCCATTTTGATTTGTGGCCATTGAATCTGGAGAGGGAAGATCAACAACCACCTTTTGGTGTGCATGTTGGTGGGGCAAAAAAGATAAAACCACTAATGGTTTCCCACCTTCATCAGGCGCCTTCCAAACCAAAGACGGTTTTAAGGAAAAGCCAATGATTCCATTCAGGAATCAACACGTGGCGAAGGACCAATAAAGCAAACCGCCTTCATCACGCGGTATTTAGCGTTCTTTTTAAGTCGCGTGATATGGACTCCAGCCGTTAGATCAAAAGGAACAGATCAATGGTCAGCGTTGATCGTGCAAATTTAAGGTTTTTAGTGTGTAGGTGTGGGGTCTGATTAGACCTGTGCTTGTCAGATCTGGAGAGGGGAGATCAATGGCCACCTTTTGGTGTGCATGTTGGTGGGGCTGAAAAGATAAAACCATTAGTGGTTTCCCACCATCATCGAGAACCTTCCAAACCAAAGATGGTTTTAAGGAAAAGCCAACGATTCCATTCAAGAAGCAACACGTGGCGGAGGACTGAAAAAGAAAACCACCTTCATCGCGAGGTATTTAGTGGGCTTTTTAGGCTGCGCGATATGGACTCCAGCCGTTGGATCAAGAAAATAACATCAATGGTCAGCATTGATCGCGCAACTTTATGGTTTCTTGGTCACTTCGCCCTACGTGGGTCGTTTCTAGACTGTCAAATTGTTTGAAGACTATTCTTCGGTCAGTTTTGGGGAGCGGACCTCGGATCCACTGGACCGTTCTTAGTTCCAGGGCAGTCTAGGCTCTGTCTATGTCTGATTTTTGGAGGATTTTGTTGGGTAAATTGGGTTTTTTCACTCCCCTTTGAGGGAGATTGTGCCTCTAGGCATTTGTTGTAACATGTGTAAAATATTTTTTTTCCTAAGTTAATAGAAGGACCGTCTCTTGCTTAAGCAAAAAAAGAAAAGTTTTTCTCATAAAATAGTTATGTTATTTTCCTATAAATATCGGTTGTATGGAACTGAGAAGTAGTTAGAAGTTAGAAGGAATTACAGGCATTTTGCTGATACTCTTTATTCAGACTTTGTTTTTTTCATAATACAAACTTTGTTTTTTCAATGATGGTTTAAAGTGCATCCTTAACTAGCTAGCATTCCAACCACATCAGTTGCAGAGGGCCTCTGCACTGAAGGAGGTTTTTCACTTGATGTTTTCAGTTTAATTTCTATTACTCTGTTTTCAACGAGTCTGTTTTCTAATTTAGAATGATGTTTCATTTCAATTTTTAATTAATAGTGTAAGGGTAGAATCACAACTGTGCAGCCTTGTTATTCTACTGAGGTAGTCCTAGAGGAAGAAAATCTTGGATCTCCAACAGAAGGAGTAGCCTTTTTCACCTCTACAGGGGAACATATTTTAGTTGAAGAATTAAGAATACCTAGTGGAGAAGAAGAAGTAGAACCTTTCTTCCACATACCATTGATAGAGGAACCAGAGGAAGAGCAATTAACCTTGCAGGTTGAATCTTATATTAACTCTGAAGAAACTATAATGGCAGAAGAAGGAGAGGATGGAGAATTTTCACTATTTGGAGGAGGAGGAGGTAGAGGAAGAGGTAGAGGAAATAATGGAGAAGGTAGAGGAAATAATGGAAGAGGTAGAGGAAATAGGGAAGTTGATAATTCTTTTGGATTCCCTATAGTTGATGAAGAAACATATGCCACAATGAAAAATATCTCACCTTCTGTCCTCCCAAATTTTCATGGATTAAAAAGTGAAGACCCTGAAACCTTTTTATTTGAATTTGAAGTCTTGTGTAGGACTTATGATTATTTACAAGACTCTCAAAAACTCAAATTGTTTCCTTCAACATTGAAAGGAGCTGCTTTAAAATGGTTCATGGGATTGGTCTCTTAGTCTATTAGAACATGGAATGACACGAAGAAAGTGTTTTGGATAGGTATTTGTATTATTGCATGTATATCAATCACAAAGATGAAGTGTTCAAAATGATGCAAAGAGAGGATGAAAATTTGGAGGATTTAATTGAAATATTCAACTATAACTTAAAAAGAGAAAAAATGGATAACTTAGATCAAGATACTTTAAAAGATCTTTTATTAAAAGCCATTAAAGATGAGTGGTTAGACATCCTTAACATGATGGGGAAGGGAGATATCTCTCAAATCCCATTAAGTGACATTGAAGAGTTATGTGTTCATATCTCAAGAGGAAAATCCAAAACTGGGAAAGGTCCAAGAGATCCTTCTCTTGTTAGAGTGAATAAATCTGCAACTGGATCAGTGAGTAGGGCAGAAATTGGAAACATGCTTGATGAATTTAAAACAAATATTCTAGGGAGCCTTAGTGAACAGATATACACCCTTAAGTTACAAAACAAGCAGAAAGCCAAGACTGATGCTTTAGCTATTTTCTGTCCCAAATGCAGAAAGAAGCACGCTTTAAGACAATGCCCTTTTGATGCAAAAATCATAGAGACTGTGATTTGTTCAGAAAACCATGAGACCAAAAGTTGTACTTCAATTCCTGGTCTTAAGGTTGTTTTTGAAGAGGAAACAATTTCAAATCCAACATAATCTCTTTGTTTTGTCTCTATTGGCAGGGGCAAAAAAACCAAGGTTTTAACAACCAAATGTATATGCACCCCCCACCAAATTGGAATTCTTGGCAGCAACCTTGGCCTCAATCTCAATCTCAATCTCAATCTCAACCTTGGGCTCAAGGAATGAAAAATCCCTATGGAAGATTCTCTCCATACCATCAGTATCCTCCATCATATCCAAACTATCCTTCCCAACAAATTCCTCAACAAAATCAACAACCCCAACTTCAAAACCAAAACTCTCAACTTTCACTGCCATTCCCAGAGAGACCAAATCAGTTACCTGCCCAACCATTACCAAAACCCAACAATAAAAATCCTTAGAATACCTATAGTAGAAGGACAACAATTTCCAACTTATATGATAACTCCTTTAGATCTCAATGATGTCTAACTGAGATCTGGTAGGATATTAGAAAAGAAAAATCCTTCTGTAGTTATTCAAGAACAAGACAATTCCGAGGAAGATTCTTTACAACCAAATAAAAGTTTTGAAGGAACATCTCCTCAAAACTAGAATACTAAAAATGAAAAATAGAAAGAACCAATAAACTCAACTCTTATCATAGAGAAAACACCAGTATTCACTTCTACACCTCCTTTTCCTGAAAGATTACAAGTTGATAGAGGAGTAGAAAATCATATTATGTTGCCTAATTATGATTTTCTAGATGAATTGAAAAATGTCTTTATCAAAATCCCTTTGTTACAAACCATTAAGGAGATTCTAATTCTAGCTAAAACAATAAAGGAATTGAGCATGAAGAAACCAAGAAGAAAAAAAAAAAGTAAAAACAATTCAATTGGCAAGAAAAATATCAAACATAATGATGGGAAAAATTGCCATACAAAAATATATAGATCTAGGAAGTATAGTTGTAAAACCACATATCAATGGAGTTGAAATTCTGAATACATTTATTGATTTAGGAGCAGCAATAAACATCATGAGCAAATAAACCATGGAAGAACTCAAACTTCCTAATCTTCTTTATACACCTACATAGCTGCAATTGGCAGATAGATTTGTAATCAAACTAGATGGTGTGTTAGAAGATGTTTCAGTGTCCTTAGACTCTTGGGAGTACCCTGTTGATTTTATGATCTTAACTCCAAAGAATTTTCTAGGAGGACTTCCACTTATATTAGGAAGACCTTGGCTGGCTACAGCTGATGCTTTCATTAGCTATAGATATAGTGATATGTATATATCTGATGGTAATTCAACTAAGAAATTCACTCTATATCCTCCAGCTAGAACAGTCACAGAGATAGATGACAAAGAATGGATTGACGATGAAAATGATATTCAACCTCTCTTTTCTATTTCAACAATTAGTGAAGATAGTCAAATCTTAAATATAATGGAAAATTTTGAATCATCTCTAGAATATGAACATGATCAGTTTGTCATCCAATATTGAATATTTGTCATCTAGGCAGATGTCTCTTTATTCTATGGAAGAATTTGGTAGCTCTACAGTTGAAATCTTTCCAGGAAAAACATTGAACATAAACAATAACTTGGAAAAATTACAACAAGAAAAGCTAATCAAAACATTACAACACCATTCTTCTACATATGCATGGGAATACACTGACATGAAAGGAATTATTCCTAATACCTGTATACATCACATCTACATTGAGGAAAATTGTAAGCCTATCAGACAACCTGAAAGAAGGATGAATCCACATCTTAGGGAAATTGTGAAAGAAGAATTGCAAAAATTGTAGAATGTAAACTTCATTTACCCAATTTCAGATAACCAGTGGGTTTCTCCTCTAGTGATTGTGCCTAAAAAGAATGGTAAATGGAGGGTATGTATTGATTATTGAGAATTGAATAAAGCTACCCTAAAAGATCATTTTCCTTTGCCCTTTATAGATCAAGTGTTAGATACATTAGCAGGTAAGAAGTATTTCTCATTTTTGGATGGTTTTAGTGGTTATAATCAGATTCAGGTAGCACCTGAAGATCAAGATAAAACCACATTCACCTATCCATGGGGAACTTATGCCTACCAAGTACTCCCTTTTGGATTGTGCAATGCACCTACAACATTCCAAAGAGCAGTACTAGGAATTGTTTCTGATCTAATACATGATTGTGTAGAGGTATATATGGATGAATTTACAGTTTATGGGAATACATTTGAAGAAGCTTTAGAAAATTTGGAAAAAGTTCTTAAAATATGTAAGGAAGAAAGCCTTTCACTAATCCATGAAAAATGTTTTATGATGTTCATAGAAGGGATTGTTTTAGGAAATCACATTTAAGGAGATGGAATTAAGGTTGATAAATCTAAAGTTGAAGTCATCTCTAAACTATCAATTCCAAGTTGTCAAAAAGATGTTAGAAGTTTTCTAGGATTCACATGATACTACAGAAGGTTTATAGAAATTTTCACTAAACTAACATCCCCACTCTTCAAATTACTCACCAAAGATTGTGAATTCAATTGGAATCCTGATTTCCAGTTGGCATTTGAGACTTTAAAAGCAAAAATTTCTGAAGCACCCATCTTAAGAGGTCCAAATTGGAAACTACCTTTTCACATTTCAACAAATGCTTCAGATACAACTCTGGGAGCTATATTAGGACAAAAATATTTGATCCCCTATGCCATCTATTACACAAGCAAGAATTTGACTCCCACTGAGTTAAATTACACTGTAACTGAAAAGGAATTCTTAGTTGTTGTTCATGCTATCAACAAGTTCAAACATTACATAATAGGCTATGAAACCTTTGTTCATATAGATCACTCTGCAATTAGGTACTTAATGAATAAACCTATTACTAATGGCAAAGTTACACGAAGGTTATTACTCCTGCAAGAATTCAACATCATTGTTCTAGATAGACCTGGAAAAAAAAACACATTTGCTGATTTCTTGTCTAGAATTCAAAATATCAAAGATGACACTCTAGTTGAAGATAAATTTCCTAATGAATATGTTTTTGCAGTAACTACTCAGACCCCTTGGTTTGCAGGAATTTCCAATTACTTAGTCACAGGAAAATTAACTTCACATTTGTTTCCTAAGGAGAAAAGAAAAATCATTCAAACAAGTGCAAGTTACTCATGGATTACTAATGAATTGTATAAAACAGGTCTAGATCTCATGCTTAGAAGATGTGTTCGAGAAGATGAAATGCCTAAAATTCTTATGGCATGTCATGATGAACCTTGTGGTGGACACTTTGCGGATAAGAGGACAGCCTATAAAATCATTCATTTATGATATTATTGGCCCTCCATCTTTAGAGATGCCAAAGAATATGTCAAAAGGTGTGATAGCTACCAAAGGGTAGGGAAACCTGCTCCTTTAGATGAAATTTTGCTACAAACTCAAGTACTCATTAAACCTTTTGAAAAATGGGCCTTGGATTTTGTTGGGCCAATTAATACTCCATATAAACAAAAGAAATATATTTTGGTATGCACTGATTATGTCACCAAATGGTAGAGGCTAAAGCATTACCTTTTGCTAATGAAAAATCTGTAGTTAATTTTATTTTTGAGGACATCTTCACTCGTTTTGTTGTTCCAAGAGAAAATGTGACAGATCAGGGATCTAAATTTACATCTAAAATGGTGGAAAGACTTGTGGAAGAACAAAAGATAAAACATAGAAAGTCTACTCCTTACCATCCACAAGAAAACGGTCAAGTTGAATCTACCAATAAGGTGATTGAAGGAATTCTCACTAAGACTATACATCTACACATAAGAGATTGGGCAGAAAGGCTTCCTGAAGTCTTATGGGCCTACAGAACTACATGGAGGAACACAACAAGACATACTCCCTATGAGCTTGTTTATGGGAAGCAAGTCCTATTCCCTATAGAGTTTCAAATCAGAACCTTCAAGATGGTAGTCCAATTGGGACTGGATTTATCAGAAGCACATAAACATAGATTGGAGAAACTCAATGAGCTTGATGAAATCATGCATGATGCAGTTCAAAGAACTAGTCTAGTCTAGCAGCAAAGGGCTAAATGGCATGATAAGTATATCAAGGAGAATGAGTTTCAACCAGGGGATTAGGAACTTTTGTTTGATTCAATATTCAAATATTTTCAAGGAAAGTTTAAGACTCATTGGCTTGGGCCATATGATATTGAATAAGTCTTTAATAATGGAGTAGTGAGAATAATGACAATAGATGAAAGAAAGGTACGTCTTCTTGTGAATGGTCATTGGTTGAAGATATAGCATAAGCCAATTTCAAGAGAGGATTTTGTCAAAATTTTCCAAGATAACACTGAAATGAAGTTGGTGAAGAAGAATTATTCTTCTCCACTAACTTAGATTTTTCCTGTATATATATCTAGGAAAAATAAACAAAATAAAAAAAACATAATAATAATAATAATAATAATAATAATAAAATGTATAAGTATGAAAACCAATTGTTCATTGGCATACTTATACAGGAAATATAGGGTGAAAATCAGATATTTTTGACATCCTATATTTTCCATTTTCTTTCTGTAATAAGTAGTGATACAAAGCTACATTAATTTGCAGTTCCTAATCTGCAAATTCATTTCATTCCATATCACTTCACTTTCATTCCATTTCACTGTCACACTCCATTTCCATTTCATTTCACATTCATGTTCCATAGCCATACTTCATTTTTATCATGTTCTGTAGCTAATTCCATTCTGCAGCTAATTTGATTCTATTGCCATATCTCATTCAGCAGCTGTGTTCCAAACAAATGATGATTGCAAGGAATTGAAGAATCTTGTTTTTTGAAGACCGATATGCTAAAAAGGGTACTGCAGATCAACATCAAAGAAAACAACAAACGAAAGGGTTAAGTTCTAAGAGGTAAAGTGCAAAAATTTATTTTAAATAGAAAGGTTAAAACATAAAGCATATATAATATGGGTATTTTTATGTTTCCTTGACGAATCATCATTTGATTTGATTGCAATCTCCATCGTACTGCATATCCACCACATCCTCCATATTTTGTCACATAACAGTCCATAATTAACTCCCTCATTGTTTTTAACAGTCATGACTACGATGTGACATACTTGTCCACGTTTCTCCAAAACCCCTACCATCTACTTATTTCATAAAAACCCGCAATTCCTTTCACCATATTCGCAGTCAATCCATTTCATAAAACTAGGAAGGGTAATTCTGAAGGTTGAGAACTCTGTGTAGTAGAAGGCATGGGGCTAATTGTCAAATCAGAACCGGTAGGAGAAAAGTACATGGAAGGATACCCACAACTCAAGGAAATGTTGCAGAAAGCTGGATGGCTTAAATTCATCGAGAAATTTGATGGTTTTCATAAGGAGATTACAAAATCCTTTACTTGATCTTTTGATGGCACATAGGTAGAAATTGGAGATATTAAGTTTGCAGTAACTGAGTCATTCATAACCGAGGCTATAGAAATTCCAAGGCATGGTGAAAGATGGTTCAAAAACAAGGAGTTCGACAGTGAATCATCGAAATTAATACTCAAAAACCTAGGTATGGAAGTCTCTGTTTTTAGAAAAGGAATTCCCATTTCAACTCTTAAAAGTAAGTGGAGGAACATGCTCTTGATATTACAGAAATTTATCACCCGTGAGTGGAGATTTGGTTGCATGTATGTCTAACATATCCATTTATTGATGAATTTCTTAAAAAATGGAGAAATCAATATTCCTTTCTTCCTGCTAAATAGTTTACAAAGGATGGCTTCAAATGTGCAAAATAAAATAGAGTTCAAAGATACAACCATGTATCATCATGGGTTGATAAAGGTATTGATAGGAGATACCTGGGATAATTTCCTCATTAGAAACCATTTCCAAGAAGCACCAGAGTCACTTAAAGAAGATAATGTTAGAAGAAGTAGAAGAAAGAAGACTGGTATAACTATTGAAGACAGGCCAAAGTCTTCATTATAGAAAGATGATGAAAAGTTAATCTCTGAAGAACTGACAGAAATTATGAAGCAAATCAGGGCAAGAGGAAAGATAAGAAAGGAGAAAAAGGTCACAAATGAGGAGAATGTAAGTCCTCCACAACTTAGAAGAAGCTCTAGACTCCGAGGTTTGGTAAAGAAAACATCATCAAAAGGGACAGAGTTTATAAATTTAGACGAGGAAACCCCAGAAACATCTCCTGTTAACATCTCTTCTGCACATAGTCCTCAAAATTCTCCTGATCACCATTTTGAATGCAGCCCAAGCAGAAGATCTCCAGGCATAGACTCGGTGCAGCAACAAATATATGATTACATAGAATCAATGGAGAAGAGAAGTGCCTCAATGAACCCAAAACCTTCTGTCAATCCACAAGAACCTCTAATTGATACTCTCAAACAGGAAATTTATGAATTAGAGATATTGAACAGACATATCAAACATGGGAATGAAACCTTGAAGGAACAAAATAAATTGGACAAGGCAATTCACGACAATACCATTTTGCATCTAGGGCTATGGTATAAGAAAAATAGGAAATTGAAAAGAAAGAATAAGATTTTGAACAGAACAGTCATTAACCTTAAGTACAGGCTTCGTATGAGAAAACCCAGAATGACAGTCACTTCAAAGAAGAATAAGAGAAGGAAATCAGATGTACTAGCAGAGGTGTCTAAGCAAATGCATTAGGGAGGAAGAATTCACATTTTTGGCAAATTGCATGAGGACATGCAATGATTTTGCAATGGGGGTATGTTGAACCTCAGAATTACCCTCTCCTTGACATTTGTTCTCACCTTTTTCTCTCATTTTCTCATAAGACTACAAACCCAATCAATGATAAATGCTAGGTTTTGTCTTAAGGAGAGCATTGAAATGATCACCATATTATATTTTCATGTTCTTGCTATTTTAATAGATTTTTGAAAATTAGCTATAGAACACAACCTATTCTACATCTAAATGTGGATTCTGTAGCTACTCTCATGGTTTGGCAGGTTACAGGTGTCAAATGAAGAACTGGGCCACATGGGCATTTCCAGAATCATCTCCACATGGATTCTATCCTATTCACTCGGTCCAGACTTACGGAAAATCAGGCCTAAGGCAATGGTCAAAGATGAAGTCAAAATACGTGATCTAGAAGCAGTAGGACTCTTGATTTGCTCTTTCATAGCTAATCAAGAGTCTAATAGTTTTGTTGAAGATTTAATTCAAATTAGCCACCTATAGCTGATCAGAAGTTAAACATTTCAATTATAATTCAAATTAAGCCACTTATAGCAAGTTTTTCTCATAAACAATGTGATTTAATTCGAATTAGCCACCTGTAGCAAGTTTTTCTCATAAAAAAGTTATGTTATTTTCCTATAAATATCGGTTGTATGGAACAGAGAAGTAGTTAGAAGTTAGAAGGAATTATAGGCTTTTTTTTGATACTCTATATTTAGACTTCGTTTTGTTCATGATACAAACTTTGTTTTGTCAATGATGGTTTAAAGTGCATCCTTAAATAGCTAGCATTCTAACCACATCAGTTGCAGAGGGCCCCTACACTGAAGGAGGTTTTTCACTTGTTGTTTTCAGTTTAATTTCTATTACTCTATTTTCAACGAGTTTGTTTTCTAATTTAGAATGATGTTTCATTTCAATTTTTAACCAATAGTGTAAGGGTAGAATCACAACTGTGCAACCTTGTTCTTCTAAAATATTTTATGGAAAAATGACTTTATTTCCAAAACTGAATTAAGCTTGAAGTAATAAGAATACACAGTTGCTTAGTTTTATTACTGTTTTGTTGTTCATTCTCTTAGAATAGAACTGTCAATTAACTGTGTTAATAGATGTTTTCAAAAACCATTTCAAAATGATGATGACCCTAACTTAAATGGTTAAATATCTAATTCATACAGTGATTGAATTTATTCAGTACATTGTTAGTTTTACATGCTTTTACCTTTTCTTTTCTGCTTTCGGGTCCTTAGTTGCATCACTCATATTCCAAAAAATAATTTCAAGGAGATTAATTTCATCATATTCCAAGATTGGATGGTTGAATGTTTAAGCAAATGCAATTACTGAGTTACCTGCAACATCAATATCATTCTTGGTTTTAAGAATTAGATCCATGGATTAGGACTAATGATAATATAAGATAGATACTCTGTTTTCTTATTAGATTCTAACCAGTCAACAGTTCTTGGTCTGTTTTTAGGAAATTAGATTAACTTAGGAACCTTTCCTTTCCTTTAAAATTAATTAGATCCATTTAAAATTTCTCATAGGTTGTACATTCTTAGACATCAAAGAACAGAAACCTCCAAAACAAACATAAAATACAAAACAACAAAGTAAGAGAAAGGTTAACTAAGCAAATATATTGCATAACACTTCATCAGTTTACAAACTTCGGTTGATAATTTATGCAAGAAATTTATGACACTAAATTGACCAAACAAGTAGTCTGTGTGGATGACCATTTCCTTCCCCATAATGTAATGCTTCCATTGTCAGCAAGTCTACACAATGGAATACATCTATTTCTCATAGGTGGGATACTTTCAAACTATGTCTGAAAGTGTCTCACTGTGATATGCCACATGATGCCTCTACTGAGTAAGAATTGCACCAATAACATAGTTGGAGGCATCTATCTATATCTCGAATGGTAGTTGCAGGTCTCGTAACGTGAGCACTGGTGCAGAGAAAAGGCGATGCTTCAACTTGGCAAATGCCTTCTGTTGGGATTCAGATCAAAAGAACTTTGATTTCACTCCTCCATTGGTGACTTGAATCAAAGGCTAAGTGATATGAGAGAACCCCAACACGAACCTATGGTAGAAGTTGGAAAGACTCAGAAAGTTGTGGAGCTCTGTTAGAGTGGTTGGGGCTAGCCAATCTTGAATGACTTGTATCTTGGCTGGGTCCACATGCACATCTCGCTCATGAATGATGTACCCCAGATATTGAACCTGGGTAATACCAAATGTGCATTTCTCTAAATTGGCACACAATTTGTGGTTCTAGAGGGTTTTGAGGACCTGTCGAATATGGTAGAGGTGGTCTTCACAACTATGGATGAAGATCAAACTGTCATCCAAATACACCACCACGAATGAGGTTGTGAAGGGTCGCAAGATGTCGTCCATCAATGTCATGAAGGTTGCAGGGGAATTTGTCAACCTGAAATGCATGACCAACCATTCAAAAAGGACCTCCTTGGATTTGAAGGCAGTGTTCCACGCATCATAGGGTTCGATCGATACCTAATTATAATCAGACTTCAAGTCAATCTTGCTGAATTATTTGGCCCCCTTGAGTTGGTCCAGAAGGTCATCAATCTGTGGGATTGGATACCTGTTCTGGACAATGATCTTGTTCAACACCTGATAGTCAATAAAGAGTCTCGAGGTCCCATCCTTCTTCTGTACCAACACAATCAGGCTCCCACAAGGTGATGCAATTGGCCTAATGTGCCCTTTCTACAACAACTCTTGAATCTGCATCTTGATTTCGTTGTTCTCCAAAATCAGAGAATTGATAGATCAGTCCATTGGGTAGCGGCACACCTGGGGTCAGATCAATGGAGTGTTTGACTTGGCAGTGTAGAGGTACCCCTGTGAGTGAGGTGAAGATGTCCTTGTACTCCTATACAGCCTTGTCCTTCTACTGTTTTCGTGCAAAGGAGCCATGTCTGGAGGTCATGGCCACAATCTTCTTCTTGCCCTGAGGGAGAATCATAAGGAAAACAAATTCCCCAGTCTGGTAAATAATCTTATTGCGTTACTTTGCAGTGATCAAAGAAATGGAAGTAGGTGGTGCTACCTTCGTTATCAAATACAACTTATTTTCCAAAGTAATAATAACAACGCGAGGCCTAGACTCGTACACAGCATGTCGCTTCCACAAGTATGGTTGACCTAATAAAACATCATAAACTTCAAGATGAGTAACATCACATAGTTCCTCATCTATGAAGGGCTTAATTATGTGGGGAAGGCTGCTATGTTGGCTGACACAAAGATCTCATCCTTGGCGAAGCCACCCGATGGTGTATCACTGTGAGTATGGTGTGGTTGGTAGGCCCAACATCTTCATGATATCTATTGAAATGAGGATATTTTGGTTCTCGTTGTTGACAATGAACTGTAGCGGAGAACCTTTCACCCACATATGTGAATGGAAGAGTCGGTCCTCCTCCTTTGGAACTTCGAGCTCATACTCTTATATATTGGTGGTGGCAATGGTGGCACTAAGCTCTGCATCAATAATTTACTTCCATTTGTCATTCCCCTTGTCAGTTTCTACCTCAGAGTTGGAACATGCATCCGATTCAAAAGCCTTCAAATCGACCAACAATGACTGCTTAGCTCGAAACTCACTTGTGTTGTGAGTGGGGATCTTATTGCACTCACACCATTTCCCTATGTCCTTCTTTGTCTTCATGGTTTTGTTCTTTACTTGTGGCTTCAACGAGTTTTCCTTGGTCACTCTGCCTTGGCTTTGTCCTTTGTTCCACAGTTTGGGGGTACCTTTCCCTTGCGTTGGATTCGTATATCCAAAGTATTTCTTCTTTTGTTTAAACTTCTACTCAATATGTACAGATTATTGATAGGTGGTGCCAAGCGAGGAGATGTACAGGAACTCCATCTCGTCCTAGATGTACTTGTGTAGACAGTCATAGTACTTGAGTACCAAATGTCACTCAAAATCCTTGATACCTATCTTCGTGCGAAGGGTATGGAAAACATTTGTGAACTCTAGCACATCTTGGTCCCTTCCCTGTCATAGCATGGTCCAATTTATGTATTTATATTTATATCTCCCAATAGGGGAATATTGTTCCTTGATGGTGTCTCAAAAATAATTCCAAGTGGGTGTGGCTGAAAAAAGTGAGGATTCCCTCTCTCCCTTTTGTTCATAGTAGGTTTCCCACCAGTCCTTGACATGTGGGGAAGCTTTGAGGATTGCAAAAGAAATTTTTTCTCGATTGGAAAAGTCATGAACTGAAAAATATCTTTCTAATGTATTTAATCATCTATCTATGACGTCTGCATTTATCTGGCCTTAAAATATGGGAATGCTAGATTTAACTTGTACCTTAAAATGAGTGGTGCCTCTAGAGTGGCTATTGGATGAAGATGTGTCGCTTGTGGGTAGCCTTCGAAGGATCTGGGAAGTTATCCATCATCGCGTTCATTTTTTGCTCGAGGGCTTCCTCAAGAAATATTTTGAAAGGGTCTCCTATCCCCTCATCTTTCTTTTCTTATGCCATGGGAGGTTGTCGGGGTTTGTGAGGCTGGTCTTGCAAATGTTCAACTAGTTCGAGGCCTAACTCCTTATACCCTATCTTTGTTGGGGACATGCAAAGAAAAATAGAGAAAGAGTAGATTGCTCTGATACCACTGATCTGGACTTATGAAAGAACGCAACAAAATACAAATATACACATAAACACAGACATGCAACATAAATAAAACTTCATTTCATTAATATCAAAGAAATAAAATATGCTTACATACAAAAATGGAAATAAACTAGCTTGGGCGATGGTTGCTTCTCTTTGAGAAGAGATGTGGCAGCTACATGCTTCTGAACTGTGTTAAAATGAGGCTCAAGGGAATTTCTATTATTGAACAATAAGGGAAAACCCTAAAAAACCAAAACCCTAACCCCAGGAGATGGAATGCCAAGAATTTATGGGCCTCGTTGGCGTTAGTTGGGTAGCCAACTTCTTGGGGTTGTAAGTTTGTCATATTATCCTTGTTTGGTGCGTAGGGATACCTTGTTGGAAATATCTCTCCTACTATAGGATTTTCCATAGGCCCAACTGTAAAACTCAAAAAAATGTCGTTTAGGGGGGTCATAACTGCTCTGAAAGTTTAGGACCTGAAAAATGCTAAAAATAGTAAACAATGCTATAAACAAGGAAACTGATGAAATTGACTGGAGGTCTAGGTGGTATAGGTGGGTGGCCACCAATATCCACCGGGATCATTATGGTTCAATGGATGTTGTGCCAATTCCTTTGACTACATAGTAATTGTCACCAAGCTCCACCTTTTGTGCCAATCTTTTTCCCATCAAACTTGTAAGATGATCACGATCTCTCATCATATGTCTTGATGCTCCACTATCAATTAGTCATATGTTGTCATTATCTTCAAGAGATCCTACAAGTTTTTAATAGTGGAAGTGGTCTTTATCTCCTTTGAAATTTGGGTCTCTTGGGATGTTCTTCAAATTTTGTTGTGGTAGCATGTTGAATCCCTCCTTTCTTCCTATCATTAAATATTTTCGGACATTAAGCTTTGAAGTGGCCATATTTTTTGCAAAGGAAACATTGGATTTGTGACATATATTTCTTCCTTTGAGGATTAGGTGTTCTATCGAAATCCATTTTCTTCTTCTAAAAACTTGAATTTTTTCTTCCTCTATCTTTCTTGGATCAAGTTGCATAGGTTTGAGAATATTATTCTTCTTTTGGATTTCTTTCTCTAGAAAAAAGTCTTGATTCTTCCTGAGCACAATACGCCCATAGTTCTTCCAAACTTGGACCTTCCTTTCAGCTACTTATACCTACTGCAAACGAATCCCATGAACGTGGTAGTCCATTAAGTGTTGAAGTCACAAGCTCTTTGTCAAAGACAATTTCATCAATAACTTGTAGTTGATCTCTTAGTTGAGAAATACTTACAAAGTATGAAGCCACTATATCATTCTTTGTCATTCTTATATCACGAAGCTCATTTCTCAAACTCATGACTTGACCAATATTGTTGACAATATACAAATCATTTAGGGCATCATACATCTTCTTTGAGGTGTTAAGCTTTGAGATGTATGGAATAAGATGATCCTTGATGGAGTCCACAATAATTCTCATGGTAGTGATGTCATATTTCTTATACTTCTTCTTTTTTTCTTCATATGTAGGTTCAATCACCTTGCCTTGCACAATTTCCAAAATATCTTCACTTGTGATAATTAGATCGATTCTTATCTTCTGAGTCCTAAAGTTAGTAGCCCCCTTTAGCTTGTTCTCTGATTTCATAGTAGAAGCCATGGATGTAAATTGATTATAGATTGAGGGTTTCTTCAATGTGATCTCAAGATAGGTATTTTTCAAGAGTGATCTCTGTGCCCCTTTCCTTAACCAATGCTCTAAAACCATATTGATTTTTCTAGTACAAAAGATACAAGTACTTATCTCTAACACTTGATAATTACTTCCAATGATGTAGAATATTATTTTCTCTTTAAAAATATCATTAAGAAATTATACATTTAGAAATTCAACCATAGAAAGCACTAGATCAATAGAGATCACAATGCACAAAGAGACAAGATGATTTTACCCTGGAAAAACCGATAATGGGGGAAAAGTCCAACCAACCTTTTCCTTAGAGAATCAATGGAACAAGAGATACATCAAAGTCAACTAACCAAGATGAACATCCATTAAGATCCAAGTAAACCCTTTACAATATCTAAATTTTTTTTCCACAATCATGTCCACAAAAGCTTTGCAACAAGGTCTCCAAGAGGGTCAAAAACATTCCACAAGTCTACCTTATAATTTGCACAGTGCATGATGGAGATATACTATGAAAAATAAGGTCTCAAGAGGGGAGAAATTGTCCTTCATCTCAGCCTCATAAATTAGGATGATGCCACATACTTTGTGCCTCATATATTTGCACTATACCATAGAAGTACATTCTACAGAGAAATTACCAGAACTCAGCCTCCTTTAATCATTAGAGCGAGGGCTATATGATGATATTCCTTCTTCTGATTTTCGTCCTTCAAATACTGATTGTATTATTCACTTGAACAAAGATAGATATGTGATCTAAAGTGTGTCCTAGAGGAGAGAAAATAGGCTTATTTATATCCTTCCAATCACTGGAATGGGTGTGTCTCATGGGCAGGCCAACATGACTCTTGGAGGGTCGAATTGGACTCTTGTAGAGGAAAAATTACTAATTCGAGAATTCAAATTTTCCCGCTTTGATAAGGTCATGAAGAACATGCCTTATAATATTTATTTTGAAAAAAACAAATAAATATTTTCTTTTTCTTGTAAGCATGAAGAACATGCTTCAAATTAAAAAATTCCTTTTACAAATACAATTTTATTTTTCATCATTACAAGTACAAATGATACATTATGAACACCGACCATAGATACAAAATTCAACACTAGGCATGTTGAGCTCCTGAGGAAACTATAGGGAATCAATCAATACTTCTATTCTAATACAAGAAAAGGTTTGTGATGTGAGTGTGTAAAGCATGTTTTTCATTTCTTGAGGCATGGTGTGGATTTACTAAGGTGTGGCATGCATTTTCTGAGGCAGGGCATGCATTTGCTAAGGCAGGTGATGAGGCTCATCATTGGGTAAAATATATGAACCTTAATACACCTCCAAGCTTACTAAAATAAACTCTTCTCATAATTCTTTACATGTTTTAATTATATTTTGCTTAATGAGATGAGTAAAAGTAACATGTCATGCCTAGTGGTCTAATGTGGATTTATTGCAGGTTTTTGGAGAAAATTGTGGCTAATTAGGGTGCATGAACTCGAATGAGACAAGAAGGAGAGATTATAGGAGATAGGATCTCCCTCATTAACTCCTCACTTACTCGAAGATCCCTCAATCAAATCACACCAGCTTGGAGTTGCAGGAAACCGAGTCATGAGGATCATTGGTAGCCAAGCCAGTGATAGTTAAGAACCAGTTAATCTTAAGTTTGGAAGCCAAGCCTCCCTCGATTTAAGGAATTTGTTTGCAAATTTAGTTGTATAAATAAAGAGGCCTAGAGCCTCATTAGGATTCAGAATTTTTTATGCAAGATAGTTAAGCAATTTTTGAGTTTAAGGATTGTGACCAAACACTGTTATGTATTTTTGATATGTTAATGAAAATGAGCAGCATTCCCTTGATCCAGCATTGAGTTGACTCAGAGGGTTGAAGCTCTTGGTTAGGGACCAACCCTAGTAGCAGAGGTTCCTCTTATTGTACTTGTATGCTTAGGTTATCTCATATATTAGTTGTTAAATTGATTTTGGAGTTGTTAAATTGCAAGTATTGGTAGATTTGATTAGTTTGCTTCCATTTGTGCATATATTTAACAATAAAATTATAGATATAAGAAAATATTCAAAAAAAGTTTGATAATAGGTGGCTCCTACCTCATTCCTCGCTTGAGGGACCATGGCTTGAGGAACAACTCCCATTCATCCCAAAAAGCAAAATTATGTTTTCTTATGAAATTTAGGGTTCTTCTGCTAATTAGGTCATCCTCTATTAGTTTTAGAAGATAGGTTGCAGTTGTCATTTCTGATATCTTAAAATTTGTATTAGATTTCATGTTGCTTTCATAATAGGTTTCAAGCATTTCCATGCATGAAATTGGCAAATAAATGATGCAAATTATGTTTTCTTATATTTTTGTAAACCCTTCTTGTTTTGAGATGATTTATGGATAAATGCCATCAATGATGTATATGTTGCAGGAGTTTCTACATTGCAAGAAGACCTTATGTCATCAGCCTCAACCAAACCATATCCACCCATGATCACCAAGGGCCACTAAGTTCTCAATTCAAAGTATCGTTTTACAAAGACAACTTGCCAAGCTTATTGAGTAAATCCAACTATCATAAAACTTTGGTTTGAGCTCTGAGTGAGTTCCAACCACTCCCTTGCCTTATTTCTTCCATTCCTCACCTTCCCTAAGCTCCATACCACTTTCCAAATCACTCCTTATGATTTTGGCCTTTTCCTGTAGGAAAACAGGGGATCCTATAGGTGAACTAGGACATCCTATAGGAAAATTTGTAGTGGCCTATTTTGAGCCTGATTTGTGAAACAAGCATCAACAAAGCTAGAATTAGATCCCTGCTTGCCTCCCAAGCCATCTAAACCATTGCAATCACCTCCCTCTACACCGATCTCACTTGCCATGCAACCAAGAAGGATTAGCATTCATATTTTCACAAAAAGATAAAAATAAAAAAAGTCTTTATATTCATACTGATCTAGGTAGGTGGCTCACTAGGGACCAAGTTTAGCAGAAGTTTCCTCATCTCATGGAGGAACTCAACGTAATGGGGACCACTGCTTTCTAAGGGGGGAGGAATGATATAGGTGGATATTGGTGGCCACCTGCCAAACCCACTTGGACCCCCACCATTGTTTCTTTCAGCTTTTCAGTTTCCTTAATTGTAGCACAATTTACTATTTTTAGCAGTTTTTTGGGTCCTCAACTTACAGAGCCCTTTTGAGGCCCTAAATGACGTTTTTTGGGAAAACGGGGAGCAACATGGGTACATGGTCCTATGTTTCTCTCCCCAAAGTTGTAGTTCTCGAATAGATATTTCTAACGAGATATTGTGCGCATCAAATGGAGATCATATGCCAAAGTTACTACCTCAGGAAGTTGATGTACCAATTTACCCAAACGGGGCCCATAGTTTGGCATTTCATCTTCTAGGGTTAGGTTTTTGGATGTTTAGGGTTTTCCATTGTTTCTCAACAATAAATAGGCCTTTGAGCCTCACTGTAACACAGTTCAGAGGCATGTAGCCGCCACATCTCTTCTCAGAGATAAGTTACCATCGCCCTAGCTGGTTTACTTCCATTGTTGTTTGTAAGCATATTTCAGTATTTTACATTAATGAAATGAAGTATTATTTCCACTGCATCTCTGCGTTTATGGTTATCTCTATAATTTTTTGTGTTCCTATTTAAATCTGGATCACATACATGCACACAACAGTTAAGTGCTTGTTTAGATCAGATTTCATGCTTAGGTTAGTTAAGATTTCACATGTGTTAAATTAGAATTCTTTTGAAGAAAGGTATCTTAACAAATATCTAGATGAGTTATGTGTTTTGTAGGCATCTATTTTAGTCTTTCATTACTGCAGTAACTAGCATTTCAATTCTCTTAATTAGGGTAAAATTTTCCTCTCTCAATTGGTAATCAAACTTCTTCTAAATCAATAGAAGGTTGTTTTGAGAAGCTATAGTAGTCTATCACCCCAGCTCAATAATGACAAAGAGTGGACCCATTACATCTGTTATCACAAAATCGTGTACTAAGGGCTGCTACTTAGCAAGATCTCATGCAACTATTTCAAACCAGGCTTTAGACTAAGGCTTAGCCTCCTTAGTCAGAGAGGGCTCTCTCACAGATTTTTGATATGGATTGATAACAAGAAAAGATGGCTAACTCTTCAAACAGTACATGAAAATAAGCTGGTTGGAACAACCAAATAACACTTCTTCCATTGGGCTCATGGAGTCAAACACCTCTGCAGTAAACTATTAACTACTCAATCATGGAAGCCAAGGCATATAATGTTTAAACACTCAGAACATTTCTCAAAAAGAACCTCAACTCATAAACATACACAGGAAGTCTGAGCACTAGGTGAATTCAGAGTGATTGCATGTCTATTGAGCTGTAAAACAGAAAGGATAAAGACAAAACCACATATATTCTGAGCCTTTGAACACAAGATGAATCTTGGGAAGAAAAAGTAATCTTTCTATTACTGTCAAAAGTCTTTTACATTAGCCAATATAAAAACTCTGTTTTTTTCATAAATCTCCAACCCTCATTACATCAGAGTTTTCACTATATATAGGAAAACAAACTAAACTACTTTGAGTCTCCTCCTCTAGCATGAGGGGAGCTCGATGGTCTATCATTAACTATCCTTATCTATTTTTAAACAAACTTATTAAATACATAAGGTATTGTGCTGTAAATACATAGAGTCCTAATCACATTGAAATTCTAACTCTATCTCCTCGTATGCATGATGTCTTCCTTGAGCTTTGACACCTGTACATTTTCTGTTGTGGCCGAGATATGTTGGAGGAGCATTCACTGAACGAGCTGGCCTTGGATACTAGCTGTGTAGATGGCTCATTAATTAGTAAAGATGAGTGCCCTGTTTTCACGGTCCCGGTCTTCCATTATTCTTTACTACTTAAAGACCACGCTCCAAGCTCTTTAATTCTTCAATAACAACGCATAACACCATATGCCTCATGATCTGGATGCCTTGTGGACTGAACAGGTGTACAAACCAAAAATTCCGGTAACCCCACCAGAACCCTAGTAATTCGGTCATAAAGTACCTTTAAGAAAACTTTAGCAAAAAACAAAATATTTCACCTTTTCTCCAAAACTCACACCTGTCACTGTTTGAATTGCTATGATAGCCTTGTATGGTCTCCCTCCTGTCCTCAAGGCATTCCTTTCAAAATTCGCTGTCCTCATCATCAAATTCATTGTTTTCTTATAAAACAGCATCTACAGCAGTTTCGTAGCGCGCTACGAAACTGCTGTTTTTGCTTAAACAACTTGCCTCTTTAGATTTGCCAGAGCAACTGCAATCATGTCTCTGTTTGATCTAGGCTCAATATCTGGAAGTGATCTGCTGTTCAAATCGAAAGCTTTTGATCCAGGATGTTTAACACAACCACCATTTATTTTAGCAAACCAGCTTTTTCCTAACTGCTACCTTTTGGAGGTTGTTCTATTAGAGTATCTGAAACAAATGTACTACTAACTGCAGAGTTTATTGCCACTTGTGACATTCCAACTTTCAATACGGTTTCCTTTTCACTAGAGTTCTTTGGGATCCATTTGGGTTCTCATCTACCGGCAAGAATAGGTGTAAATTCCGATTGATAGTAGAAATAAATCAAGGTTGCAGCCTTCACCAAAAACCCAACAGGAACAAACAGCTTTTTGGGCAACCACTGATCTGGTCTTTAACCTCTGCGGTATCATGGTAGGTTATCTTCTGCTTACTACACCCTGGGCAGCAATTGGGATCGGCTATTCACATTCTGCATTGGTTCTGATGGGCATTATTCAATTTGCTGTCAATATTTGCATTACCAGCACTACTCCCCTGTTCTTCAATTTGAAAATGATCAATAAAAACATGAAGTTCCACTCTGTCCTTGACACAATCAGCCCTGGCCAGTGACTCTAGGCATCTGTTGTGATTATACCTTCTAAAATGGGTTTAATCCCCTTGCTTTTATGCATATCATACCAAAGGCAGAACTTTTTCCAAGGCTTTGGGAAGAGAAGCTGGCCCCAAGTGCTAACTATCTGATACAAAACTAGCCGAGTATTATTATTCACCTTTAATCTGTTCCCATGCTTACCACCAACAAATCGCGGGCGCTGAAGAGAGACCCCATAGATGGAAGAGTTGGAATTCACTGGATTATAATAATAATTTGCTATCAGAGACCACAAATACCTGTAAAACAATAGAGACAACACCATATGAACCACGAAAATTTCCAAATGTAAGACAGAGACCTCAGCCAGGCAGTAACTTTGCATTATCATTCACGTTGACATCTGTACCATAGCCATAATCCACACTCTCGAATAGAAATGGATGGTCACAACATTTCTTCAATTCAACAACAACATTTAATAGCGAAACCTGGTTTCCACGCATTCCCTTATTCAAATTATGAAAGTTCCGCTCCAAAATCCATTTGTAGTACTGTTTCTGAGGAGGAAACATCTCAACTCTTACAATGCGTTCTATCTTTGGCGGCAAAGATTTCTCAGCATCTTTGATGACTCTTCGGAGCAGATGAGGCCGAAGCTCTTTGTGTAGATTAGCAAGCTCACTCTTGTTGTTTGAGCTCAAGTTCTCGTATTTCTCCACAAAATCGCCTTATTCCTGAAATTGCCCTGATTAAGAAAATGAAAAAGAGCCCGCAGCTCTTCAGCGCTATTCTGCAAAGGTGTCGCAGTAATCCACAACTTATCTTTGGTACTGAATTCACAGAGAGCAGTGTAGAGTGAGGCTTCACTATTCTTCAATCGATGTGCTTCATCAACCATGAGATAATTCCACTTGATCTTTGAGAGAATGGCCCTATCTTTCAACACAATCTCATCTGTGGTCAATAATGTGTTTAACTTAATAAATCGGCCAGTCTTCTTGTTGGTATAAAATCCATCCTCCTGGCAAACCTCTCTACTTGCACAATTCACCCTTGCCGTATGTAGAATCCGGTAATTTGGCGCCGAGCTTTTCAAGATAGTCCCTGAGCTTCGGTATTGCTTATTTGATAAATGCCATTTGTTGTTTTTGTCCGCCAGATAGCTGAACCCATGATCTACAGCAGATCCTTGTTCTTTGTCTGGTTTCTCATCAACAGCAGGCTCCCATCGACTCTTATAGTGCTTCCCCAGATTGCGTTCAGGTTGTTTGCACCGATGCCACAGATATAGTGCTCTGCATATTCCTCGCCATTGAAGACAAAAGATGACTAGTGTTGCCTGGATTCAGACAACTATATAATAACTTGTAAGTTGCAAATTCATGACGAAAACCCTCAATGCCTTCAGCATATAGCCCTTGAAACTGTGACTGACACTGGTTATATTCTGGCATGTCTCCAGCCTCCAGAGCTAATCGAGCATGTGTTTCATAGACCTTTACTGTAAACTGATTTCTGATACGCTGCACTGTAAGATCTTGACGAATTAACTTCAACTAGTCACATTTATATAAACAGATCTTTGGTGAATTCTGCACCATGGCCAAAGTTTCTTGCAAAACTTCTTCTGGCCTGACTGTATTTGGATCAGGAGCAGATGTAAGCCACAAGTAGCGCTTCTCTAATTCCTGGCATGCTCCTTTGACCATTGTAGCGGGACTATAGAGAAAACCTTGGAGATGAAAAACACAGCAGTATTATTTGTATTTTGATGATAAGAACCAGCACTATGACATGTCGAGCCAGATATTCCCACAGAACCCATAGGAGACAAAAGTGATATGGGTGAGTTATGATTTTGGACAAATCCCCAGTTTCGTAGCGCGCTACGAAACCACCTAAACAGGTAGCGCTGCGAAACTGCTAAAAGAATTCATGCGCTGCGAAAACACTTTGTCCTTAAGCTAATCTGAACAATTTTTGGAAACAGAATTTTCAGTGATAACAGTGGCTCCACTTGGGATAGTGTGCCCTTGTGGTACACTAAGAACCTGCAGTTCCAGTGCCTTATCCATTTATGACAAACAGAAATTTGCTTGACAAGCATGACTGTAGGAGAAAGAAAGCTACATCTAATGAAAAATGCTCAGTTGACCTTGAGCTTATTTGCATTTACCTATACCTACCTACCCTAACAATTTCAAACTTCATTCAGCTCAATCAATGTGAAATTTCCAATGTAGCCAATCATTTATCTTATCTGACATTTGAGTCCTTTGGCTGCGCTTGAAACAAAAATAAACCAGATACTGAAGTAACTGAGGCAGCATGAGGTGTAACTGTTCTTCAACATGAAAATATAACTGGAAGCCGCCTGAACAGTGAATCTTTTCCATGTATTCAGCTATAGGGTCAAAAAACACATGGTTAGTTTGCTGATTCTCAAAACTTTCTGTATCTTTAGACAACTTATCTTCAGCCACACCAAATTTATTTGATATGCTATCCAACTACTTTTCTAAATGATGCTCACAAACAATGTAATTTTCCTCACTACTATGATCATTATTTGAAGTAAGCTGCTGCAAGGAATTACAAAATTGAGCAAGCTTTTCCTCTGCCTGAGGGTCGTAGAAGCTGTCTTCCAGCACTTCTTCTTGCTGTGTGCAATCAATTTCATCTTTAGAATACTGCTGCATCTCTTCATTCATATCAAGGGATGAAACATGGTTTTCACAAGTCAACTCCTGCTGCTCCTCATGCTGTGTTTCATGGGATGTTATATCTTCTCCTTGGTGCTGAAATACATTGTTATGAAGAGCCTCTAAAATTTCTTCATCCGTGAATTCATCATCATCATAACCATCCTCTAAATACTTAATAAGACTTAAAGAATGTCTACAGCAATCTTTAAGCATCAATAAGGAAGGATAACCTTCTTTATACATTTCACAGAATTCATCATGGAAATCAGCAAGAGAAGATAATGAACCATTCTCCAAACTTTTATACCAAGACCATGCTTTTCCTTCTAAAGTGGCCATAAACATCCTCATGAGACAATCCTCAGGGAAATGAACCTTAAGACTGCGTACATGCATATGAAACCTAACCAAATGAAGAGCAGCATTGTCCTTCTTTTCATCTTTGAATATTGGAAGATCATCTAACCAATCAACCTTTGGCATAGGATTTGGAAAACCAGGGATATGAGACTGTTTCATAGGAGCATACCTGGCATTCATTCTCGCAGTGGAATCCATCTTGAAACTTCATCAAGCTACTGATCTTCTAGCAGTGGAGTCACCTTCTAATTTGTTATTTGATGTGTGGAGTCGCCAAGGTAGTTTTGCAGCCTCAAAAACCTTCTGAGCTCCTGCTACCTTCAGAAGTTCAGCTTCATAATTTCGGGAATGAGTAATCTTTCATTTTGCTATTAGTTCCATTTTTCAAAGTAGTTGTAAGTTGGTTTGCTTTCCTTTCCATTCTGCAATTGATTCCATTCAGCAGTTAGTTTCAATTCAATTTGTCTTTTCAATTTTTCAATCAGTCTTAAAGCTTGAAAAAACAAAAACACTTCTTTCATGCCTCATAGGAATATGGATAAATTAGGAAAATTTCTACCAAATGCCCCCATCACTTCTAAAAACCAACCTTACCTCTTCTTTGGTGGCTATGAATTAGAGGAACCCTTAAGTGAACAACCGGAAATTTTTGAAGAGCTTATAAGGGAAGAGGAAGAAGAAACCATTCCAACTAACATAATGGCTGAAAATAGAAATGAAAGGGGAGATGGAGAAATAATTGAGGGTGCTTTTCCCATCAGAGAAACCAATGAGGATGACAAGATGAAAAACATAAGCCCCTCTGCTCTTCCTCATTTCTATGGCCTGACCTCAGAAGATCCATATACTTTTCTATTAGAATATGTTGTCATATGCAGAACTTATGATTACACCTCGGATGATCATAGGTTGAAATTATTCCCATCCATTCTCAAGGATGCAACCCTATGCTGGTTGATCGGTTTACCTAGGGATAGTATCACCACCTGGGCTCAGATGCAGGAAGCTTTCAACAACAAGTACAAGGACTACTGCAGGTCCAAAGATACCAAAGAGGAATTTTTTAGAATGACTTTGGGACATGATGAGTCCTTAGAGGATTATGAGGAAATATTCCATCTTAGCTATAAAAAGGCCAGGTGCACACTTGATCCTAAGTCACTTAAGTTAGTCCTTCTTAGGTGGATCAAGGAAGATCTCCTATATACCATAAACTTGCTATCAGGAGGGGACATCTACCAGCTACCCTATGAGGATATCAAGACTGTTTTTAAGAATCATTATAGGGTAGCTAGAAAAAAGGGTAGGGTCAGTCAAATAGTGGCCAACTCATCCTCTTCCAACACATATATAAAAAGTTAAATTGGAAACATGTTGGAAGATTTTAAGGGTGAAATGCTGCAAACCATTGCCTTGTAGATGGACACTATGCAAATCAAGAGGACGCAGGAAGAAGTAGAGAGTGCATTAGCCATCTTCTGCCCTAGATGCATAAGGAGGCACCATAGGAATGAATGTCCATTAAATATTATAGAAATATGCTTGGTCTGTAAAGAAAACCACTCTACAAACAAGTGCCCTTCTCTGCCTGGATTAAGGGCTGTGTATCAGGGAATTAAAGGGGTGACTGAAAAACTCTGCTACATAAATTAAAGGAGGCCTCATGAGCCTCGACCATACCAACAGGGCATGCAAGGGTCATCCTTTGCATATTATAACCCTAATCAAAACACATCCATTCCCTCTTGGAGCCCCCCTGCTCATCACTCATGGTCTACACCCTCTCCCTGGTCTTTTGCACCTCAATACCATTCCTAGCCGACCAACCAGCCATTTCAGCCATATACTCCTCTACAACCTCAGTGGAATGCACCACCCCAAGGGTGGAGGCCCCCATACAACAATGATCCAGATTTATTTCCTTAACCTCCATCTCAACCACAACGTTTACACCCTGCTCCACCTAAACAACCTCATATGCCTGTCCAACCAAACCCGAACCCGAACAACAGACATGCACAACAGGTCTACAATGGAGAGACATCCTACCCTGCTTATGCTGTGGAAATTCATGAAATAAACCTTAGGTTCTGGAGAGTGCTCCCAGATAACAAACCTCCATCTCCACCTAGGGAGAGTGAGGAGGAAAGAGAGGAAAGTATGCCTAGAGTGAATCCACCATCCTTTCATGAAAGATTAACCCAACCAATCCAGCATACCCCAGAAGAAAATGAACTTCTGAGTGAATTGAAAAATCTATGAGTCAAAATCCCACTTCTCCAGGCTATTAAAGATGTACCCATTTACAAAAACCTGATTAAACATAAGTGTTTCAAACATCCAGGGAGGTGAAAAAGAGACACCCCTACCATTAATGTCATTGGACAACTATCCGACTTAATGCCAGGGTAGGTAATTTTCCCAAAGTATTTAGACCTTGGAAGCCCTGTAGTAGATGTACACATCAATGGCACCATTTTCCCCCATACGTTGATTGATCTTGGGGCTGCCATTAATGTAATGACTAAGGACACTATGCTCAAGCTAAATCTCTAGGGATCTTTAAGAAATACCATGATGGTCTTGTAGCTTGCAGAATGATCCAGAGTAGCCCCTGAGGGGATTTTTGAGGATGTGATGGTCTCCATTGACCCTGGGAATACCTTGTAGACTTCTTAGTTCTCCAGCCTAAGACCAAATTTAATGGTTATCCTCTCATCCTTGGGAGGCCTTGGTTAGCCACTGTTGATGCCTACATAAGCTACAGGGCTGGAAATATGACTATAAAAAATGGGCATCTATCCAAGTAGTTGGTCCTGTACCCTCCTACTCAACCATCTCTAGAACATGACTTACCTTTATGGCTAGAAGAGGAGGAAGAAGATGAAGTATACTCCTCCCAAATCTATACCCTAGAAACTGCCATAGGAGGAGGACAACCTAATGAAGATGATTTGATTGAACACATCCTCCAAAATCCAACTCCCAACACCATGTCTATGGAGGAAGTAGTGAAGGAAACAAAGGGCAACCATCAAATTGATCTATGCTTAGCTGAATCAAATTCTACTCGTGTCAAGACAATAGAATTCGGCCCTGAAAGAGCATTGGAAATCAACCCCTCTCTCTCTATACACCAAGAAGAAGAGTTATTTAATATGCTAAAAGAGAATTTGGATGCCTTTGCTTGGAATTACAAAGAAATGAATGGAGTGCACCCCTTGGTGTGTACTCACCACATTTACATCAAATAAGATTGCAAACTAATCTGACAACCCCAAAGGTGAATGCATCCAACTCTCAAGGATATAGTCAAAGAAGAGTTACAGAAGCTGCTGGATGCAGGATTCATTTACCTTATCTCAGACAGTGAGTGGGTGTCTCCTCTGGTGTTGGTTCCAAAGAAAAATGGAAAGTGGAGGATTTGTGTTGATTACAAAGAGCTAAACAAAGCAACAAAGAAGGACCATTTTCCTCTACCTTTCATTGACCAAGTGTTGGATGGCCTGGCAGGGAAGAAGTTATCTTTCTTAGATGGGTTTAGTGGGTACAATCAAATCCAAATAAACCCATAGGACCATGATAAAACCACCTTCACCTGTCCTTGGGGTACTTTCGCTTATATAATCCTTCCTTTTGGTCTATGCAATGCCCCTGCCACTTTCCAGAGAGCAGTCTTGAGTATCTTTGCAGAGCTAGTCCATGATGTAGTAGAAATTTATATGGATGACTTCACACCCTACGGGTGTGATTTCTAGGAGGCTCTCTCTAACATGGGTAAGGTGCTAAACAAATGCATTGAAATGAACTTATCTCTTAGTCCCAGAAAATGTGAGTTCTTGATGATTGTAGGGACTATTCTAGGTTAGTCAATATCCCATGAAGGACTGCAGGTAGACCCAAATAAGATAGCCATCATCGAAAGGGTCCTGACTCTACAAAAACAGAGGGATGTCAGAATATTTTTAACTTTAACCGGATACTATAGGATATTTATAAAATATTTCAGCAAGTTAGCTTCTCCTTTATTTGGGTTATTGGCTGAAGACTCTGAATTTTTATGGTCAGAATGCTGCCAAGAAGCCTTGGACACCCTAAAAGACAAGTTGACTACTACACCTATTCTTCGAGGCTCAAATTTGGCCCTTCCTTTTCATATTCATGACTATGCCTCTCAAAAATCTATAGGAGTAGCTCTAGGCCAAATGGATGAAAAGCTACCTTATGCCATTTACTTCATCAGTAAGAATCTGTCAAAAGCCGAGCTGAACTACATAGTGACTGAAAAATAGCTCCTAGCTATTGTGCATTCATTGAATAAATTTAGATATTACATTAATGGTTACCAAACATTTGTACATACCAACCATTTTTCAATTAAATACTTGATGAATAAACCTGATGTAAATGCCCAGATTATTAGATGATTACTTTTCTTGCAACAATTTGATTTAACTATTATTGATAAGCCTAGCAAGGAGAATGTTGTTGCATATTTTTTTATCCAGATTGACATTGCTTGTAGGGGACGAAGGAATAGTTGATGATTAGTTACTAGATGAACATTTATTCACTATTTCCGTTCTCTCTCCATGGTTTGCTGACATAGCAAACTATTTGGTGTCTGTATAGTTTCCACCAAATTTGTCCTCTAAGGAAAAGAGTTGAATTATAAGAAAAAGCACCCCATTCACTTGGATTGGGGACAATCTCTTCATGCTAGTTCCGGATCAAATTCTGAGAAGATGTGTCAGGGAGGAGGAAGTCTTCAACATCCTTCTGAGCTATCATGATGGGCCTTGCGGAGGTCACTTTGCAGCCAAAAGAAAAACATTCAAGGTACTACAAGCTGGTTATTATAGGCCCACTCTTCACCATGATGTGAGGAGGTATACCAACCAGTGTTATCGATGCCAAAGGATGAGGAAACCTACCCCAAGGGATGATATGCCTCTGCAACCTTAAGTGATTTTCGAGCCATTTGACAAGTGGGGCATGGATTTCATTGGGCCCATTGACCCTCCATCCAAATAGAAGTAGTACATCATTGTGTGCATTGACTACTTAACAAAATGGGTTGAAGCCAAAGCCATCAAAGTAGAAATAGAAGAAAAAGTGGTTGAATTATTAAGGGAGAATGTGTTTTATAAGTTTGGGTACCCTAGAGACTTTGTCACTAATCAAGGCAGTGGATTTACATCTCACAAGATTGAAAATATGTTAAGCCAGCATGAGATCAAGCACAAAAAATCCACCCCTTACCACCCACAGGCTAATGGGCAAGTGGAAGTAACCAACAGAGAATTGGAAGGAATTCTGACCAAGGTGATTAGCAACAGCAGAAAGGATTGGATAGATAGATTAGTTGAGGCCACTTGGGCTTGCAATACCACCTAGAAGACCACCATTGACTTCAGTCCTTATGAGATGGCCTATGGTAAGAAAGCCCTCTTGTCCATTGAATTTGAATACAAAACCTTAAGGATGGCAATGCAAATGGATTTAGATATCACAAGTCACAACAAGAAATATTTCTCCAGCTGAATGGGTTAGATGAATTTAGGATGCAGGCCGTTGTGCACACAGAAGTGACTCAAGTTCAAAGGAAAATCTGGCATGACAAGAATATAAAAGACAAACAATTTCAAGAAGGTAATTAGGCTTTGTTGTATGATTCCTGGTACAAATATTTTAAAGTCAAGTTAAGGACTACATGGTTAGGGCCTTATGTAATAGAAAAATGTCATGATAATGGTGTTGTGCAGATAAGAACCACTGATGCAGAGGCTATCCCTTTGCTTGTCTATGGGTACATATTAAACATATACAAAAATCCCTTATCAAAGTAGGAAGTCATCAATAGCATTAGAAAGACAGTGATGGTTGTAGAGAAAGTCTCAACTTCCACCCCACCAAGTCCCTAAAGAACAAGAAAAAAGAAAGAAAGAAAAAAAAGATAAAAAATAAAGAGACTCAGGTGAAAACCTTCATGAGGCACTTGAGTCCCACTGTTGGGTTGAAAACCTCTTGAGGCAGCCCAAGAGTGTTAAAAAACAAAAAAGATAAGAATAAAAAGATCTCTAGGTGAAAACCTCTTTTGATGCACCTAGGGCAGGAAACTAAGATGAAAACCTCCTTGGGGGTAGACAAGTTGTTTTTCAAAAAAAAGAAATAGAAAAAGATACAAAATATGACAATTCTGTTTTGTAGGTCTGCAAGAGGAGGATAAGCACAACATGAGGAGGACAACAAGACCTATAAAAGCCATGTTTTAATTCACCCATCTCATATCCTCCATTACCCCCCAATTCTTCCATCTATACACCACTCCAGATCATTTCAAACAAGTTCTGTGTTTTCTACAGGATTCCCTGTAATCCTACAGGAGTTTCCTGTAGAAATTATAGGCGATCTTGAAAACCAAAAGAAAAAGAAGTCCAATGGAAGCATGGTGACACAAGCCTATGTTTATATTTGAAAAATCATTTACCTCACCAAACCACAACCAATACCTTTCATCATGTTGCCCCTGTATCCATCAAAGAAATGAGTTCAAGAAATTTTACAAAAGAAAAAAGAGAAAAAAAAAGGGGAAAAATGAAAGATGAGGCATACCCAAAAGCAACATCTCTCACCTACCATTCCATAACCCCCTTCTCCACTCATTTCAACACCCATCCTACTTCAAAGCTGAGAAAAATGTGAAAGTTTAAGGGAAAGGCATCTACAGGACATCTTGTCGACAACTTGTAGGAAATCTTGTAGCAACCCATCCCACAAAAGAAACCACAAAGACTACAACCATCTTCAACACAAGGACTACAATGATGAGGAAGCTCCTCTAGAGCTCAACAACAATAGGAGGATCACCAACAACAAGGTCCAACACCTACACATCATAAAAAAGGAACAAAGCATCAAAAGAGGAAATATACATTGAAAATATGCAGATTGAAAAGCACAACAAAGTGGCACCACTCTCCAACATGCATCATCAACGAAGAAAAAGACCCACAAGTATGTCATCTTACTATTTCTGTCTCATAAGTACGATATGAACAAAACTATAGGAATAATGCGAGAGTTGAATTTATAAGTGAAGATGGCCAGTTAACTTGGCCACGCTCGGTCAGATAACGAGAAGAAAAGGGTTAGACCACTACACACGTGGCAAATGTCAAATCAAAGGAAAAGGGGAATTAATTCAAAAATGGTTAAGTTATGGAGGATAAGAGTGGGAGATGATTACGAGGTAACGTGAAATGATGGAACTTGTTAGCACCTAAATCTGCCTCAGGCTGAAGGAAGGAAAAAATTAGGGTAACCACAAACCACGCTCAGTCTGGTAGCTAGCCCTACCAGAGCAGGAGAGGGCTCTCTCTGAGTCATGCTCAGTGAATAGATGATCGAAAACAGTCTGAGATGACTTAAAATGCAATATTTACCTTAGGCTAGTAAGTGAATAGGGATTCGGGAAACAATTTTTATGAATGACCGAGCTTCTGGGATGTTATGGGACTGGCGCTCAGCAAAGAACAAAGAATTGAATATGAAGGCACAGATTATTTTGTGAGGCAAGGTAGGCGGAAAGTGCAGCAATTTTGGTTTAAGGTAATGCGGAACGGAAAGATTGCTGAAGAAAGTGAAAATGGCATAGTCGCATGGATCCTTTTCAACAGAAGAATAACAATGTACATGAAATTTTCCCACAGGCAGAGCAATATAAATTGAATTCTACCTAATCTCACTTAAAAAATTTCACTGAAATGAAACGTGAATTGAATTATGAAACATAACAAGATACATATGGAACATAAGAACACATTTTCTACACTCACAACCACAAGAATCTCATGAAACAGAGCCACTGCCTTTCATTAATTCTCTATCAAAAATACACAGTACAGAAACAGAGTTTCTTTCCCACAGTCTCCCAGAAGTTACAAGCCAACCAACCCTTTGCAAATAACTTGCATACAATATATAGAATGTGTGAGGAAGAGATAGAATGCCCAGGGGTTGGGAAGTTACTCAAATCATTACGAAATGGAGATGGAGATCCAACCATCAGCTACAGGTGCAGCGCTCTCAAGCATGACATTTGGCTGGGGTGACCCTTTGCATTATTTTCCCACTTGGATAGATGCCCATCTGGAGAGAAAACTCTTTAAATATTACCTTTGGTGCCAAAAAACCGAAGTGTAGATGACCGCGCCCACTTGGAGAAGTCGCACCACTTTGGAGCCTGTTTTGGGGCACTTGTAGGTGTCTAAAATGTGCCCAAGTGGGCTTGTTGGAAATCCTGTCCTGTCTACTTTCTAATCCCGCTGGAATTTCCAAATTGAGTGCTCATTTGCCCCTCCAAATCTTCATTCTCCCAAGACTGCTTTCTGTGTGTCAAAAAAGTGGTAGAGAGGCCATTTTTGGGTGTTTTTTGGCCTTTAGGAGACCCAGATCTTGTCAAAATGTTTTTCCCGGACACCAGTAGTTGTAATTTTCGATGCTGAATCCAAATATGCAAGCCATTCCTCAATTGGAGCCCTAGAAGTTTAGCGTCGCACCAGTGGCGCGGTGCAGAGGGAGGAATTTCCTGTTTTTTGTCCAAAAATTTGCCAAGTGACCAAAATTTGCCCAATTTTTTTGAAATTTGGGCTGGAGGTTCCCTATGAAGTGTTATGCTGTGCCAAGGAAGCCTCAGCCAAGATTCAAAGCCGATATTGCTCCTTTGCCTTCTTTGCCGCTTTTGTCGCTTTGCTCAATTTTGCCTTTAGGCTCCTGATTCTTGCTTTGGAACTCATGTTTCGGGCCTGGTAGTGGTGAGTCATGTGCCTCAGCATATATTTCTCCCTATTAGCTTTATCCAACTGCTGCTCCAAGTGAACATTCACTTTCTCTAACACATACTCCCGGTCCTCGTCTCTTTGCTCCATAGGTCTGCCTTGTGCTGCCAGGATGTGTCGCTGGTTTTCCTTGATCATTTGCAACTCTATCTCAGCTAACCGATCTTCAAGTTGCTTGTTCCTCTGCTCCAGATACTGTACGTTCCACTTGTCCCTCTCCAAATCTAGGGATAGGTTCTCAATCACTGATTGCTGCTCCTGAATGATCTCTCCCAGCTCAGCATTCATAGGTTCTGCATCTATCTCATCATCCTGGAGGAGAACAAACTCGGTCTCTTGTTCACCTGATGGCCCTTCCTCCTGCACATGGCTCCTTGCCCTTACCCTTCTCTTGTGGTGCTGATGTCGGAAGCAAGGCCCCTTCCACCCCAGGTGGAGATAACACTCGCTTTGCTACTGCGAACAATGGTCTACTACCCTTATGGTATGTGATGTATACTGGCATGGTGGTAGTCTCATGGCTCTCAAACTGATGTGAAGGACCCCCCACCTCATGCTCTGCCTCTGATACCATCGGTGGATCGCTGAAGAAATCACGGGAGATGAAGTCCTCTAAGGAAATACCCTACAATCCCAACTGATGGTCCACCAAAATCCAGATAAGAGCAAAGTGATAAACGCTGTTTAGCTACTGTCGAGGGGTCTTGCGCTGCATGAAGTTTTTCATCTTCTCAATGTTGTTGCAAATGAAGAATGGGAGACTCATCATCCACACCCGGGTGAAGTGCATGAGCAACCTGATGTGATATGCATAAAGGCGAGAAAACCTCCCCTCACAACTGAAATACTTCTTGATCAATCTCATGGGTGGGGCATACTCATCCCTCAAAAACCTGAATGGAAAAACTCTGGTGAGCTAGCTCAAACAACTGTTCTTGATGTAAGGCTCATAGTGATGCCTCTCCACCTTCTTTTTCTTATGCCGTTGTTCCCCAATGTTTGGTATTCCTGTTGCCACTGATATGGTTTCTGGTGTCAATGTGAAAGTGACCCCAGCCAGGACAGATTGACCTCCTTGTAGATGAAGTTCAAAAAGACGAGCCAACTCATGATGGACTCTGACATTTGCCACCCTTCGACAAAATTCATAACATGCCAAGTGCTGGAAACAAGACATGGCAAGTGGGCATGCCTACAGCTCAGTGAGGGTGTTTGGCTCATCTTTAAGATGTCTGCCGCTCCGGTGATGTCTCCTATGGGCCCTCTCTCCTGAAGATGTGTCACTGTGGGTCCCCTCCTCATACTCTGATGAATTTTCTAATTCCATTACTGCTGCTTGCACCCTGAGTTTTATGCTGCCCTCTGAATCCAATGAAATTGGTAGATGCTCTGAAAATCTGTCACCAGGGGGACAATAAAACATGGAGTGTTAGGAGGGGAATGATGAAAAGGGGAATAGGGGTTTAAAAGGAGAAATCTATCAAGGATTTGGGAGCGTTTTGGGTATGGTGTTGATGGGGTAGGGTTTGGATATTTTGAGCTATAGGAATAAAGGGAACAAATGGATATGATTACAGTGGAGCTAGGGTGATTATTAGGGGAAACTGCTACAGTGGAATTAGTTGATAGAGGTAGGGTAGGAGCATACTTTAGCAATAATGTCACTGTAGCAAAACCCTAGCTTCTTGACCTTCTTTGTGTCATCTTTGTTTTACTTTTAATTTTTTTTTGCATTTGATTCATGGTCATCGAAATCACATTCCTCTTCAAGTTAAATGCCAATGGTGAAGGTAGTTGGGCTACCTCTCCAATTTTGAGGGTTATTCACAAAAATTTTGGGCAATTTAGTAAATTTTTGGGCTTATATGTTTGTGCGCCGCGCGCTCTGCCCAGTGCGCCGCGCGCTATGCCCAGTGCGCCGTGCGCTCTGCCCAGTGTGTCGCGCGCCGGGTATGCGCCGCGCCAGTGTTACATTTACACTGTGGCCGGGCTCCTAGTGCGCCGCACGCCCTGAGTGCACCGTGCCACCTCGTGTGTGCATCGCGCACTGTAAATTCACCCAAATTTGCTTGAAAAATAGGGGGAGGGTTTTAGTGGCGGTTTTAGGGTGGTTCCCTTAGTAAACATGATGGAATGGAGGTAGGGACGATGAGGAGTGAGGGGACAAGGGGAGGGGAGCAGAACCTTGGTGGCATCATCGCAAACTTGCAACCCCATTAATCGCTTTCCTTGGTGATTTTTTCCATGGATGGCCATTGTACTTTTGGGTACCATTAAACATCTTACAAACCCTAAAGCATAGACAAAATTGACAGAGAAGAGGTTTCAACTGGGCCTACCTCTTGTTTGCTAGCCTCCACTAAGATTTGAAGTAGTTTTGGCAAATCTTTATGCCCCTGGTTGTGTGCATTGCACGCCAAGCCCAGTGCGCCGCGCGTTGGGTGTGCGTCGCGCCCTTGCAAACTTGCCACTGCGGGCTGGTTGTCAGTGTGCCATGCCCTCTGTGTGCGCCGCGCTCCTTGGTGTATGCGCCGCGCCCTCTGTGTGTGCCGCGCTCCCTGGTGTATGCGCTGCGCTCCTTGAAACCGGCTCTCACTCACTCAAATTCCTCAAACTTCACTCTCTTACCTTAGCAATGTCTCTCCCAAGCTTGCAAGAGCACAAATGGCTTTGCTTTGGGCCACAACAAGTATATATAGGCTTGGGAGAGATGGGTTTGATTTTTTCTTCTTTGAAAACCCACTTTCTAATGTTTGTGTTTTGCACTTTTTTCATTGACTTTAAAACACCCTGATTTTCATTTTTCTTTGAAATTTTGGCTCACATGATGGGATTTTCGGCATTTCTTTGCGAGGACTGTGTGACTGGGCATTTGGCCATGGAAACCATGACTGCATCTGAAAAAGTCAACTGGCGATTTTTTGGAAAATTTTGTCATAATTGACCTTGTTTGACTTTTCTTCAAAACAGAGTTTTGAAGAAGAGTCGAAGTCTCTTCAGGTGATGATGAAGCTTTCTGAACCATAGCTGTATAAGGTCTCCCTCTGGCCTGCATGGCTTGTTCTGGACATGTTTTCAAAGACCAAATTGATGATTTCCTAGACCCAAACATAAAGATGACTTTGTCCTGTAATATGACCAGACCTTGACTATCATGAATTTCAGTGATTATGGACCAAGACCTGAACCAGCAGGGGCCAAACATGAGGGAAAATGACTAGCATGACTTTCTCCATCAGATCATGGCATGTCCCTAGCGAAATGCAGCTGAGTGAATGGAGCGAGACACCTAAAATTGAAATGCACAAAGAGTTTTGATCTCTGACGGAGGGCTGACCAGACCGACTCTAACATTGGCTCCAATGGGGGATGGTAGCTCCTTGGAGGTGCCAAGAACAACAGATCTCTAGAGGAGCTAGACAGTGCCTTTTGTCCATTGGGCTATGGAGTCATCATTTTGATAAACAACACATGACTCTGACTTATTTATAAAACTGGAATAACCAAGAAATTGACTCAAACTTGACATTGAAACAACTCAAAAACTGACTTAGAGACTGAAACCAAACTGAAATAAAAATGGTATTTACAATGATAGTAGAAGCAGCGTTAATAGATCAAAAATGATATCGCTTGAGCAGCCGACCATTGATCGGCCCTCTAAGACAATCTTCCCCGTTCATTTCCTTCAGAAGAAAGGCATTCTGACCCCCATATGCTGTGATCTTGAAAGGACCTTTCCACAGCTTTTCGAACTTTCCGTGCTTGACTTTCTCTTCATTCCTTGCATCCCACTTCAGCACCACATCATCCAACTGAAATTTATCCGCTTTTGCTTTTCTGTCATAGATTTTCTTTATCTTCTCCTGCAACTTGGATGTGTTTTTTAAAAATTCTTCTCTTGTTTGCTGCAAGTAGATCATTTGATTCAGCCTTCTCTGCATGGGATCTTCCTCACTGCCAGCCTCTTGAAGAAGTTTGACCACTGGGGCAGCAAGAGAAGTGGGAAATACTGTGTCCACTCCATAAACAAGCTCAAACGGTGACATACCAATAGACTTTTTCTGACTGATCCGATCTGCCCAAAGCGCATGGACCAACCTCTTGTTCCAGCTCTTATTATTTATTTCTAGCAGCTTCTTGATGATGTTGACCAAAGATTTATTCGAAGATTCCACCAATCCATTGCCTTTGATAGGTAGTTGAATGACCCAAAATTATGTGATATTTATGACAAAATTCTACCATCCTTTTTGATTTGAAAGCTGCTGCATTATCAGTTATTAATTTGTTTTGACAACCAAAGCGAGACAAGATGTTACTTTTGAGAAATGAAATGATTACCGTGTCTGTCGCTTGTCTGGTAGGGGCTGCCTCAATCCATTTTGTGAAATAATCCGTCGCTGTAAGGGTCCACCTATGCTGTCCGGAAGAGGCGGGATGAATTTCCCCAATGAAATCCAACACCCACTGCTGGAATGGAGCGCTCACTTCAATAGGCTTAAGTGGTAAAGGCTGTAATTTCTATTTTCCTTCGAAAATTTGACACTTATGACAACGTTTGACCATCTTATGCACATTAGCAAACAAAGTAGGCCAGTAGTACTCTGCTCTCAAGATTTTGTTCGTTGTTGACTTCCAAAAAATATGACCTCCACACTCTCCTCCATGGAAATCCTCCATGACTTTCTTTGCCTCCTCTTCCACCAAACAATTTAACAAAATGCCACCGGGATCTTTCCAATACAGTGTAGAATTCAAAATACAAAACTTGGCATCCTTCAATTTGAGTGTTCTCACTTTGTTTCTAGTCATGCCGGGCGGTGGTGCTAGATTTTTCAGCACATATATTATATCAGAATACCATGGGGACAAAACAAACATTTCGGATACCTGAATTGACGTTCCTTCCTCATTCTCATCAGACATGGCAGTGATCAGGTTTATGTCCAATGCATGCAAATTTGATTCAGCCATTAGCTTTGCCAACCCCTTTCCTTTGACTAGCTTTGTAGGATTTATCTCCACATCGTATTCTAGCAAGGCTGCAATCCATTTGCCTCTTCTCCCTTCCGGATCGGTCTGCACTAAAACATATTTTACAGCAGTATTAGGAACATAGGCCAGAATGTGAGAGTGTAGGATATATACCCGGAAATCCTTCAATGCCTTCACCAATGCCAGGGCTTGCTTCTCAATGATGTTGTACTTCAAAGCTGCATCCCTTATAGCCCTGCTGAAGAATGCAATGGGTCTTTCATGATCGCCTCTCTTCTGCAATAATACCGCTGCCATAGTGTGCTCAGAAGCAAATGAAAACAATATGAAATCTTGAGTGTAGTCCGGGCTGACTAGGACTGGAGCTGAAGAAAGGGCCAATTTGACCAAGTTGAAAGATTTTACCGCCTCATCTGTCCATTTCACCTGGCTGTCCTTCTTAAGCATGTTGGTCATTTCTTTCAAGTGTTCTGCAAGATTAGGCACAAAACGACGCAGAAAATTCATCTTACCATTGAATGATTGTATTTCCTTTTTGTTCCTGGGTAGATAAATTTGTTGAATTGCTTGCACACGCGCTGGGTCTATACAAATGCCATCTTTTTAAATGATGTGCCCAAGTAATTTGCCTTCCTCCATAGCGAACAAGCTCTTCTTTGGATTCAGTGATAAACCATATTTTCTGCATTTTTGGAAGACAGTTTTTAGATGGTGCATGTGTTCTTCATCAGATTTTGAAAACACCGTCAAGTCATACATGTACACCATCAAAAACACATCCTTCTCATTCGCAAATGCCAAGTCCATTGCCCGTTGAAATTTGGCACCTACATTCTTTAAACCGAATGGCATTTTAGCATAGTGAAAGGTCACCCATGGAGTGGTGAATGCTGTTTTGTCTCTATCATCTTCATGGATGGAAATTTGGTTATATCTGGAATAACCATCAAGTATTGACATACGAGATGCCCCCACTACTCGCTGAAGTATATGGTCCATCTTGGGCAGCGAATAGTTGTCCTTCAATGAGACCTTATTTAGATTTCTGAAATCAATGCATAGGTGGATCTCACCGTTCTTCTTGCGTACAGGTACTAAGTTAGATATCCAATCTGAAAATCTAATAGGCACAATGATACCTGACTTGTAGAACCTATTTACCTCTTTTTCAATGGATGGTAGCAACTTTGGATTTATCCTTCTCAGCTTTTGTCTAAATGGTTTTTGGTTGGGCTTGATGGGTATTGTGTGCTGAATGATATTTGTATCATAGGTCTTTAAATCAGAATAATCCCAAGCAAATACATCTGCAAATGAAGCCATCAAACTGATATATTTGTCCTTGATCTTTGGCGGTAATGCTTTGGACAATTTTACCAACTTTGGATTGGCAGCTGTACCGATGTTGACCTCTTCTACACCCTTCTCTGTCGGCTGCAATGTTGGCTTGCGGGCTACATCATCCTGATCAAAAAGTTCCTCTAGGGGTATCAAGCCTTTAGGAATGATGTTATTCTTCAGCTGTAATACGTCCATTTGATTGATCTGCACTTCATCTGTACCATTCCCTTTGCCCTCATCGTTTTCTACATCAATTAAGGTTTCTTTGAACTTGCCTTTGTTGAGCAGAAAATCCTTAATCTCCTCATCATCTTGGAACACTTGCCAATGTCGTTGATTGTCTGGAATGGTTGGACGATGCTTGACATGGATTTCAAATTTATTGCTGGAGTTCATGGGGATCTTCAAGCTGCTCGCTGCCTTGGCAAGAGCATCAACAATACTATTTTGTATACGTGGCACACATGTCAAGGTGTATTCAGAAAATAGCTTCAAGATGTCTAAAACTGCATTACGAGAGGTCCACATCCTAGGATGTTTTGCTTGATACTCACCTCTGACCTATTTTATCACCAACTCGAAGTCGCCATATACCGAAATCCTCTCTGCATTCAGCTTTCTAAGAATCTTCAGGCGAGCAATCAGATCTTCATATTCAACGTCATTATTTGAACATTCAAAGACCAGCTTGTAAGAGCAAATTCTCACGCTGCTAGGCACTTTGTTTGGGGTGGAGAAAGGACTGCGTACCCAAATACCAATACCAGTGCCATCATTCCCTACTGCTCCATCAAAATCCATGGTCCACAAGCCTTCTTCCTCCGCTTGTAAGTGCTAGAAATCTATTTGCCGTGCCTTGTCTGCTTGCTGTCCATCATTTTCAGCGGATTGCCAAATCTTTTGTTGCTTTTCTTGTCCTTCTTTATTCAAGATTTCTCTGAAATTTTCTGTTATTTCCGGAATGTCATTTGCTTCTACTATCTGACTATCTATCTCATTTAAACTATCTGAAAACAAAACAAAAGACTCTAAATCTGTATGTACATAGTTAATAGGATGATTTATCGGTTTCTCCCTGCTTGTGATCACATATTTCATCTTTTGTTCCCGGTATAACTTCCTCATTTGTCCAAACACCGAGATTGCTGCATAGGAGAAATCCAGCTGTAGTGTCCCTTTCAATTTCGCTACCCAAGACCTGGAAAGAAGCATGCCAAACCTTGGAGGAATATCTGCTACCACCACATCCATCAGAACATTTTTCATAGGAAGTTGATCCAAACTCACGACCAAGTCTTTGATGAGACCTATACATCTTACTCTACTGGAATCGAATGAATAGAGATCATGATATTGCCGGGTGATGTCCAGGCCAAGCTTATCCATGATAGCCTTGGGCATGAGACTGTGAGAAGCTCCGGAATCGAACATGGCATTGTGTATCACAAAATCATGTAATCGTAAACTGATATAGAAGGGTGGCATATCACTCTCAGGAGACTCACCATTTGTTGCTGGTACAAAAATCGTTTCGGGCTGATCATCTTCTACATTTACCATGTCGGACATTGGGTCCAAATTCAACATTTTAGAAATCTGTCCTCTATAACTGTTGTTCTTCATTATTTCAGTCAAAGGGATGGATACCTTTAGCTTAGAAATCTCATTCTCTAGGCTGAAAGCGGGAGTTTTTTCTACCTCTTTGACTGGGATCTCTCTCCTTTCCTTCTCTTTTGATGTGGTTGGTTGTTGTGATTGTTCTACTAATTTTGATTTGCTGCTCTCCAGACCAACCGCCTCCTTTCCTTTTCTTTGCGTAGCTGATGAATCATTTTTTGTTGTTTCCCCCTCCTTCTTTTTCTGAATTGGTTTGGCTGGCACATCTCTATTTCTAAGGGAATATCACTGCTGTTGTGTGGACAAAGCATTCATATACCCCCTTTGATATTCTTCTGACTCTTCCTCCAACACAGTGTCGCTAGCTAGAATAAAATCAGTGTCTTGGTGTGTAGCTGAATTTACTGCACATTCTTCCTCTTTGGTGATGTAAGTAGGCAGCTCATCTGGAGTGAAGAGATGGTTTTCCTCGCCTATTACATTCCCATCCTCATTTGACTCCGGTCCATGCACAAAATTCTACTGCAAAGGTGTTTGCACCGGCTGTTGTGCTGTCTGCTCTTGAGTTCACTAATCTCTTTGTCTTATTCTATATTGTGGTTGTTGTTGGCCACGAAAGTTAGGATTCCTAACTTGTGGCTCTGGCTTATCAAGTTTTACCCTTTCAAGCATATGCTCTACCTTTTTGAGAAGCTGATCCATTGAAGAAGATTCTTCTTTCACCGTGGTTTTCTTCTCTGCTTTCACTCTAGCTCTTTTGGACATCAGATTTGCCTCAACGCTAACTGCAATTTTCTGCATGTCTTTCATTGTAGCCGGTTCTCTCTCTCTTAATTGGTACGCCATGTCAGCATCAAAACCATCTGGAAACTTCATCATCGCTAGTCCAACAGGTGGCTTTAGATGGTCTGGAATTTCGTTGTAGACTGCATTAAATCTAACACAATAATCTTGGACCGACTCATCGGCATTCCATTTGATTTGCTCGTATTCGGCCAGAATTTGAAGGGGATTCTTTTTCACTTCCCACCGGTTCAAAAATTGTCTTTGCAGCTTAGCCAAGGTAGTGATACTTGCAGCCGTCAAACCTCTGAACCACTTCCTCACATCACCTGCAAATGTTTGTACAAAGAGCCTCATTGCCACGTTCTCCGCATCGATCTCATGAAGTTCATAGAAGTCTGCCATTTTGTCTATATGTTGCTGAGCAGTAATGCTCTTAGGAGTGCCATCAAAAAATGGGATTTTACTTTGATAATTATTTGGCATGTCATCTAGGACTTGGGGTAGAACAAGGGGTGCGAAACGGGTAGCCATCATTCTCGGTGGATTTGGCCTTGGAGGTGTTGGAGGAGTGTGCATAGTCTGCAAGGGGTTTGCAATTGGAGTTTGGGGCTGTGTTGCAATGTAATTATCAATTAGTCTATTGGCTCTTTCTGTTTCAAGGTCTACAAGAAATTGCGGATTGGGGACGGTATAATCAATAGCCCTTTCGGATTTAGATTCAAACAGTGATATCTCAAATCGTTCGTCAAACTCAAGCTCTTCAAGATATTCAAAAATGTCGGGACATGAATGGGATTTGAACACAAGAGTTATGGTGCTTTCTTGACGAAGGAGTCTTGGGATCAAATTGGGGTTTTCGTAAATATGAGGAGGGTCCGGGTTTGGATTCGCTTTGGTATATCGTCTCGAAGCCAGCGTGCTATTTGGAGAAATTACGGGACACAACCAACTTACTCAGCCTTTCCAATCCTAAGCTCATCATCCGGAAGCCTATAATTCTTATAAAACAAGGGGATTTGATTTTCAACTATTCCCCAGTATGGTCGCCACTATGTTAGCACCTAAATCTGCCTCAGGCTGAAGGAAGGCAAAAATTAGGGTAACCACAAACCACGCTTAGTCTGGTAGCTAGCCCTACCAAAGCAGGAGAGGGCTCTCTCCGAGTCACGCTCCGTGAATAGATGATCGAAAACGGTCTGAGATGACTTACAATGCAATATTTACCTTAGGCTAGTAAGTGAATAGGGATTCGGGAAACAATTTTTATGAATGACCGAGCTTCTGGGATGTTATGGGACTGGCGCTCAGCAAAGAACAGAGAATTGAATATGAAGGCACAGATTATTCCGTGAGGCAAGGTAGGCAGAAAGCACAACAATTTTGGTTTAAGGTAACACGGAACGAAAATATTGTTGAAGAAAGTGAAAAGGGCATAGTCGCATGGATCCTTTTCAACAGAAGAATAACAATGTACATGAAATTTTCCCACAGGCAGAGCAATATAAATTGAATTCTACCTAATCTCACTTAGAAAATTTCACTGAAATGAAACATGAATTGAATTATGAAACATAAAAAGATACATATGGAACATAAGAACACATTTTCTACACTCACAACCACAAGAATCTCATTAAACAGAGCCGTTGCCTTTCATTAATTCTCTGTCAAAAATACACAGTGCAGAAACAGAGTTTCTTTCCCACAGTCTCCTAGAAGTTACAAGCCAACCAACCCTTTTCAAATAACTTGAATAAAATATATAGAATGTGTGAGGAAGAGATAGAGCACCCAGGGGTTGGGAAGTTACTCAAATCATTACGAAATGGAGATGGAGAGCCAACCATCAGCTACAGGTGCAGCGCTCTCAAGCATGACATTTGGCTGGGGTGACCCTTTGCATTCTTTTGCCACTTGGATAGATGCCCATCTGGAGAGAAAACTCTTTAAATTCCACCTTTGGTGCCAAAAAACCGAAGTGTAGATGATCGGGCCCACTTGGAGAAGTCGCGACCCAAAATTTCGCGAAACGGGAGCAAATTGGCAGTTTTTTCCTCTGTGCGCCACGCCAAATTCTCTATGCGTCATGCCACTTTGGAGCCTGTTTTGGGGCACTTTCAAGTGTCCAAAATGTGCCCAAGTGGGCTTGTTGGAAAGCCTGTCCTATCTACTTTCTAACCCCACTAGAATTTCCAAATTTGGTGCTCAGTTTCCCCTCCAAATCTTCATTCTCCCAAGACTGCTTTCTGTGTGTCAAAAATGTGGTAGAGAGGCCATTTTTGGGTGTTTTTTGGCCTTTAGGAGACCCAGATCTTGTCAAAAATTCTTGCCCGGACACCAGTAGTCGTAATTTTTTATGCTAAATCCAAATATGCAAGCCGTTCCTCGATCGGAGCCCTAGCACATGGAGGAATTTCTTGTTTTTTGTCCAAAAATTTGCCAAGTGACCAAAATTTGCCCAAATTTTTTGAAATTTGGGCTGGAGGTTCCCTATGAAGTGTTATGCTGTGCCAAGGAAGCCTTAGCCAAGATTTGAAGCTGATCTTGCTCCTTTGCCTTCTTTGCCTCTTTTTTCGCTTTGCTCAATTTTGCCTTTAAGCTCCTGATTCTTGCTTTGGAACTCATGTTTCGGGCCTGGTAATGGTGAGTCATGCACCTCAACATATCTTTCTCCCTGTTATCTTTATCCAACTTCTACTCCAAGTGAGTGTTCACTTTCTCTAACACATACTCCCGGTCCTCGTCTCTTTGCTCCATAGGTCTGCCTTGTGCTGCCAGGATGTGTCGCTGGTTTTCCTTGATCATTTGCAACTCTATCTCAGCTAGTTGATCTTCAAGTTGCTTGTTCCTCTGCTCCAGATATTGCACGTTCCACTTGGCCCTGTCCAAGTCTAGGGATAGGTTCTCAATCACTGATTTCTGCTCCTGAATGATCTCTCCCAGCTCAGCATTCGTAGGTTCTGCATTTGTCTCATCATCCTGGAGGAGAACAAACTCGGTCTCTTGTTCACCTGATGGCCCTTCCTCTTGCACATGGCTCCTCGCCCTTACCCTGCTCCTGTGGTGTTGATGTCGGAAGCGAGGCCCCTTCCACCCTGGGTGGAGATAACACTCGCTTTGCTGCTGCGAACAACGGTCTACTGCCCTTCTAGTATGTGATGTATACTGGCATGGTGGTAGTCTCATGGCTCTCAAACTGATGTGAAGGACCCCCCACCTCATGCTCTGCCTCTGATACCACCGGTGGAGCGCTGAAGAAATCACGGGAGATGAAGTCCTCCCAGGCAATACCCTGCAATCCCAAATGATGGTCCACCAAAATCCGGATAAGAGAAAAGTGATAAACGTTGTTTAGCTGCTGTCGAGGGGTCTTGCGCTACATGAAGTTTTTCATCTTCTCAATGTTGTTGATAATGAAGAATGGGAGGCTCATCATCCGCACCCGGGTGAAGTGCATGAGCAACCTGATGTGATATGCATAAAGGCGAGAAAACCTCCCCTCGCAACTGAAATACTTCATGATCAATCTCATGAGTGGGGCATACTCATCCCTCAAAATCCTGAATGGAAAAACTCTGGTGAGCTGGCTCAAACAGCTGTTCTTGATGTAAGGCTCATAGTGATGCCTCTCCACCTTCTTTTTCTTATGCCAATGTTCCCCAATGTTTGGTATTCTTGTTGCCACTGATATGGTTTCCGGTGTCAATGTGAAAGTGACCCCATCTAGGACAGATTGACCTCCTTGTAGATGAAGTGCAAAAAGACGGGCCAACTCATGATGGACTCTGACATTTTCCACCCTTCGACAAAATTCATAACATGCCAAGTGCTGGAAACAAGACATGGCAAGTGGGCATGCCTGCAGCTCAGTGAGGGTGTTTGGCTCATCTCTAAGATGTCTACCGCTCCGGTGATGTCTCCTATGGGCCCTCTCTCCTGAAGATGTGTCACTGTGGGTCCCCTCCTCATACTCTGATGAATTTTCTAATGCCATTACTGCTGCTTGCACCTTGAGTTTTATTCTGCCCTGTGAATCCAATGAAACTGGTAGATGCTCTGAAAATCTGTCACCAAGGGGACAATAAAACAGGGAGTGTTAGGAGGGGAATGATGAAAAGTGGAATAGGGGTTTAAAGGGAGAAATCTATTAGGGATTTGGGAGCGTTTTGGGTATGGTGTTGTTGGGGTAGGGTTTGGATATTTTGAGCTATAGGAATAAAGGGAACAAATGGATATGATTACAGTGGAGCTAGGGTGATTATTAGGGGAAACTGCTACAGGGGAATTAGTTGATAGAGGTAGGGTAGGAGCATACTTTAGCAATAATGTCACTGTAGCAAAACCATAGCTTCTTGACCTTCTTTGTGTCATCTTTGTTTTACTTTTAAAAAAATTTTGCATTTGATTCATGGTCATCGAAATCACATTCCTCTTCAAGTTAAATGCCAATGGTGAAGGTAGTTGGGCTACCTCTCCAATTTTGAGGGTTATTCACAAAAATTTTGGGCAATTTAGTAAATTTTTGGGCTTATATGTCTGTGCGCCGCACGCCGGGTATGCGTTGCGCCAGTGTTATATTTACACTGTGGCCGGGCTCCCAGTGCGCCACGCCACCTCGTGTGTGCGCTGCACACTGTAAATTCACCCAAATTTGCTTGAAAAACAGCGGGAGGGTTTTAGTGGTGGTTTTAGGGTGGTTTCCTTAGGAAACATGATGGAATGGAGGTAGGGACGATGAGGAGTGAGGGGACAAGGGGAGGGGAGCAGAACCTTGGTGGCATCATTGCAAACTTGAAACCCCATTAATCGCTTTCCTTGGTGATTTTTTCCATGGATGGCCATTGTGCTTTTGGGTACCATTAAACATCTTACAAACCCCAAAGCATAGATAAAATTGACGGAGAAGAGGTTTCAACTGGGCCTACCTCTTGTTTGCTAGCCTCCACCGAGATTTGAAGTAGTTTTGGCAAATTTTTATGCCCCCGGTTGTGTGAGTCGTGTGCCAAGCCCAGTGCGCCACGCGCTGGGTGTGCATCGCGCCCTTGCAAAATTTCCACTGCAGGCTGGTTGTCAATGCGCCGCGCCCTCTGTGTGCGCCGCGCTCCCTGGTGTATGTGTCGCGCTCCTTGAAACCGGCTCTCACTCACTCAAATTCCTCAAACTTCGCTCTGTTACCTTAGCAATGTCTCTCCAGGCTTGCAAGAGCACAAATGGCTTTGCTTTGGGCACAACAGGTATATATAGGCTTGGGAGAGATGGGTTTGATTTTTTCTTCTTTGAAAACCCACTTTCTAATGTTTGTGTTTTGCAATTTTTTCATTGACTTTAAAACACCCTGATTTTCATTTTTTCTTTGAAATTTTGGCTCACATGATGGGATTTTCAACATTTCGTTGCGGGGACTGTGTGATTGGGCATTTGGCCATGGAAACCATGACTGCATCTGAAAAAGTCAATTGGCGATTTTTTGGAAAATTTTGTCATAATTGACCTTGTTTGACTTTTATTCAAAACAGAGTTTTGAAGAAGAGTCGAAGTCTCTTCAGGTGATGATGAAGCTTTCTAAACCATAGCTGTATAAGGTCTCCCTCTGACTTGCATGGCTTGTTCTGGACATGTTTTCAAAAACCAAATTGAAGATTTCCTAGACCCAAACATAGAGATGACTTTGTCCTATAATATGACTAGACCTTGACTATCATGAATTTAAGTGATTATGGACCAAGACCTGAACCAGCAAGGGCAGACATGAGGGAAAATGACTAGCATGGATTTCTCCGTCAGATCATGGCATGTCCCTAGCGAAATGCAGCTGAGTGAATGGAGCGGGACACCTAAAATTGAAATGCACAAAGAGTTTTGATCTCTGACGGAGGGCTGACCAGAATGACTCTAACAGAACTGATAGTGGGACCAATGGTCGAAAAGTAGGTGCTCGTACTCGGCCAACCAGCACAGCACCCCACACAATCATCCATAAATAGAAATAAAACACTAACTCCCATACGATAAAGGTAAAGGAAGCTTCGAGGATTCATCAAATGAAGAAGTTACTCTCTCGCAAGCAAGAAACCTACAAGATACAAAGAGATTATCCTACAGAGCTATCAGTGGACACTAAGGGTAATCAAATCAAGGGTTATCATCACCAAAACATAACAAAGTGAGGTAGGTGCCATACCTTCCATATTTTCCATTTACAAAGAAGAAATCCTCAATTTGGTTAGGAATTTGCAGTGCATATAAGGATAGAAAGGTTGTATTGCATGTCACTAAAATTTATATTCCAAAACTTCCTCACCTACCAGAAGCCTTGAACTGTATCCACACAAACCTCAAGAATTACCAGGAAAAGATGAAAACGGGTTTCAATAAGAGAGAACCCACCAACACAACAAGAATCAACCAACATCCTCATGTGGTGGAAATTTTTACTAGGCATCAATGTATGGGGTTCTTTGAGAGGATGAGAGGATACGATGATGATGTGGCTAGAGAATTTTCCCTCTCACTCATACCTCACACTAGAGCTAGTGCCACTACTGTAGTGAAGGGCTTATCAATAGCAATTACCTATGAGGTTATAAGAAAAATTACTACACTCCCCCTAGGGTTACCATGGAGAAAAGAAGACAAGACTAACAACACCCTTACAAAGAAAAGTTTCTTTTTGGAAGGATAAGAGCCAATAGATGAAACAAATGGGGTTATAAGGGATAGCATTCCATACCATTGGAATGAAGTCAGTTACCACCTAATCAAATATATTTCATGTGAAGGGAGATACAGCGTAGTGTATGGATACCACTTTAGACTCCTCCAAGAACTGAGGTTTGGAGAGAACACACCTCCTCATAACAGACCGAGTATACCCTATTTTATTCTACAATCCATGATGACATGAGCATCAAGGTGCAAGAGGGAAAACATCAGCAATTAGACCATCATGGGTTGATCAAACTCATCCTTGAATATTCTCTACAAAACTTAAGATTCCCTATTGCACGGAAAACAGTTGCAGACATGTAGGAAGAAGGATAAATTCAAGATATTGAGTATGAAATAAGCCCTATTTCTAGTGAGGGAGAAGAAGAAACAGAGGAGGAAAATGAAGAAGAAACAGAGGAGGAAAATTAATGAGAAACAAAGGACGAAACAAAAGAAGAAACATGTGAGAAGAGTGAAGAAATAGAGGACGAAAAGGAAGAGGAAGGAGGAGACAAAGAAGAGGATGAAAAAGAAAATGGAAAAGAGGAAGAAGGATAAAAGTATGAACAAAATTCTACAACTCATGGCAGAGAAGAAGAAGAATCACCAAGGGTGTCTCCAGAGCCTACAGAGAAAGACGCAGAAACTGCTCTAACTTCCCTAAGTACACCTGTCAAATCAAAGGGAAAGAGGCAAAGACAAACCCCACTATACTTTAGGAAAATAAAGAGCACCAATACTAGACAAGGGAGATATCAAACCCCTACCAAAACTCCAATTGTCATAGAGGACTCACCAAAACAACAAGAAAAAACAATCCCTGTAAAGGAAAAGGAAGGAGAAGGAATATGAAAACAAGATTCTCCTAAGTCTCCAATCACCTATGATAGGAGGCCTATCACAAGGTAAACCTCATAAAAAGGAAAAGGTATCCTATAGGAGACACAGTCAGACCTACAAGAAGCAGAGACAATCCTACAGGAAACTTTGTCAAAACTACAGGAAACACAGAAAAGAGACCAGGAAGGAATTTCTCAAGAAGAAACAAAGAAAGAGGGTCAAGAACTAAAGGAGCCTAGCCCACAGCCAAACCTCAGCTCCTACTATAAGTTCATTGAAGGAAGTAGGGTGATACCATAGAAGTTTTCCATCCCTCTATTCTTGGGAAAGGACACATAGGTGGATGAAAATTGCTAGATCAAAAGGGGTAGAGGATGTATGCCACATGGAGGAGAAATTATAGGAGATGGGAAGAGAACTGAGCAACATAAGAGATAGAAAGAAATAATGAAATCTCAATTAGAGTCTAAGAACACATGGCTAAGGAAGCAACTACAAGAAAGGGAAATCCAATTGGAAACTATGGCTAGTTTGATCATGGTGGCAATCCAGTGCAAGATGCCAACAAAGTCATATGCCTTATACCTCAAGGAAAAATGGCTACAATTCTAGATAAATACCCTAGAACAAAGAGGAATTATTCCCTTCCGAGACTACAGACAATTCATTGACCTCTGTGATCAAAGCACCTTGGAGGATAGAGCAAAAATATCTGAGTTTTACCTAGACAATTTAGCTTTGACATATTTAAATGTGTGGGATCCAAACCCAAATCTAGGGGACTTTCAATTGATGGCCTTGGAATCTTGGATGAATCATGAGGAGGCAAGAGCTACAGAGATGAAAAAGCTACTGGAAAAATAAGAGGAAAACCCCCTTATGACCAGAGCAGAAAAATCTAACCGAATGGCTGTCATCATCACCCACAACCTCATTGAAAATGATCCCAAGCTTGCACCAAGGTATCTTGCAGTACAAGAACAGACAGTCACACACTTTGAAGACATGCTAAGATTGCTAAGAGATGACAACCAACAATCCTACCAAAGGAGATGGAACACCTTACATTACAACCTAAAAATCAAACAATATCATTCTCTTGATAGAATGAGGGAGACACTAAATAGAACCACAATGTATAAGAAAGAATTACAAAGACTCAAATTCAATTGGATTGGCTTGAAGCTTAGTCCACCTTTGAATTTAGGAATGTTGGAAGGAAGGAAAGAAGAAGAAGAAAGAAAGAAGTTAGAGGAGATAGAGAAGAATGCAGGGTTTTATTCATAGGAGGAAGAGACAATAGCAGAAGCATAGAATGTCAGAGAAGCCACCAGAGCAATGAAGGACATGGACATAAATTGAGTTTCTCAGAGGGTGAGAAACACTTTCAATAGGGGGTGATGATGAGGCTCATCATTGGGTAAAATATATGGACCTTAATACACCTCTAATCTTACTAAAATCAACTCTTCTCATAATCCTTTACATGTTTTAATTATATTTTTCTTAATGAGATGAGTAAAAGTAAGATGTCATGTCTAGTGGTCTAATGTGCATTGATTTTAGGTTTTTGGAGCAAATCGTGGCTAATTATGGTGCAAGGACTCAAATGAGACAAGAAAGAGAGATTATAGGAGATAAGATCTCCCTCATTAACTCCTCCCTCACTCGAAGATCCCTCAATCAAATCACACCAGCTTGGAGTTGCAGGTAGCCGAGTCATGAGGATCATTGGCAGCCATGCTAGTGATAGTTAAGAACCAGTTAATATCAAGTTCGGGAGCCAAGGCTACCTAGATTTAAGGAATTTTTTGACAAATTTAGTTGTATAAATAAACATGCCTAGAGCCTCATTAGGATTCAGATTTTTTATGAAAGATATTTAAGCAGTTTTTGAGTTGAAGGATTGTGACCAAACATTGTTATGTATTTTTGATATGTTAATGAAAATGAGCAGAATTCCCTTGATCCAACACTTAGTTGACTCAAAGGGCTGAAGCTCTTGAGTTAGGGCCCAACCCTAGCAACAGAGGTTCCTCTTACTGTACTTGTATGCTTAGGTTATCTCATAGATTAGCTTTTAAATTGATTTTGGTGTTGTTAAATTGCAGTATTGGTAGATTTGATTAGTTTGCTTCCATTTTTGCATAGCTTTAACAATAGCATTATAGAGATAAGGAAATATTCAAAAAAAGGCTAATAAAAAGTGGCTCCTACCTTATTCCTCTCTTCAGGAACCATGGCTTGAGGAACAACTCCCATTCAGCCCAAAAAGACAGAATTCTAGTTTCTTATGAAATTTAGGGTTCTTCTACTAATTAGGTCATCCTCTTTCAATTTTAAAAGATAGGTCTCAGTTTTCATTTTTGATATCTTAAACTTTGTATTAGATTTCATGTTACTTTCATAATAGGTTTCAAGCATTTCCATGCATGAAATTGGCAAATAGATGATGCAAATTATGTTTTCTTATATTTTTGTAAACCCCTCTTGTTTTGAGATGATTTATGGATGAATTCTATCAATGATGTATATTCTATATGAGTTTCTACATTGCAAGAATACCTTATGTCATCAGCCTCAGCCAAACCATATCCACCCATAATCGCCCAGGGCTGCTAAGTTCTCAATTCGAAGTATCATTTTACAAAGACAACTTGCAAAGATTAATGAGAAAATCCAACCATCATAACACTTTGGTTTGAGTTCTAAGTGAGTTCCGACCACTCCCTTGCCTTATTTCTTCCATTCCTCACCTTTCCTAAGCTCCATACCACTTTCCAAATCACTCATTATGCTTTCGGCCTGTTCCTATAGGAAAACAAGAGATCCTATAGGTGAACTAGGACATCCTATGTACATCATGTAGGAAAACCTGTAGTGGCATGTTTTGAGCCTGATTTGTGAAACAAGCATCACAAAAACTAGGAGTAGACTCTTGCTTGCCTCCCAAGCCATCTAAACTATTGCACTCACCTCCCTCTACACTTATCTCACCTTCCATGCAACCAAGAAGGATTAGCATTCGCATTTTCACAAAAAGATAAAAATAAAAAGTCTTTATATTCATACATGCACACAATAGTTAAGTGCTTGTTTAGATCATATTTCATGCTTAGTTTAGTTAATATTTCACATGTGTTAAATTAGAATTATTTTGAAGCAAGGTATCTTAACAAATAGCTAGATGAGTTATGTGTTTTGTAGGCATCTATTTTAGTCTTTCATTACTAGAGTAAGCAACATTTCAATTCTCTCAATTAGGGTAATATTCTCCTCTCTCAATTGGTAATCAAACTTCTTCTAAATCAATAGAAGGATTCCCTAGTGGTCTATCGCCCTAGCTCAACAATGACAAAGAGTGGACCCATTACATCTATTTGTGTATACAACACTGTCACGTCCAAGTTGTACGAACCCCAGGTTGATGAAGTAAAGTTGGTATTCCCAAGAGTTGCAACATCCTTGCTGCAATACTGGTGCTTATCAGTAGGGCATGCATTTTATAATGTAGGGCATGAATTTGCTAAGGTAGGGTGTGAATTTTCAAAATATTAAGATAATTTAGTCTTTCTCTTTTCATTTTCCAAGATCCCTTTAAGGTGCAAGGAAAAAAGCTACTCGATCAGAATTAGAAAAGACTCTCGACTTTCCCCTTTCCAAAAGACCAAGAGGATAAACCATTGTTACAGGGAAAAGTGTCTATTTAGAACCGCTCTATCCCACTAAGGTGTGACAGCTGCCTTAGAAACAAACAGAGAAAAACTACTTTTGTTTTTCCTTTATGAATTATAGATAGAGAGGAACAGAAAGACCAACCTCTGTCTTGCGCTAATCCTTCGATTTGATCCCTCTCTTCTTTGATAGTACTCAACTACCTGCTCCCTTGCACGCTCAGCTTCACAAAGTACCTGTAAGATCACAGAAGCATAGCACTATACAAAGACATGGATCTATAATCATAAACAATCTAGGATCAGATGTAAATTGACCATACAAATGTAACAAGCATCAATGATACAAAAGCATGGAGGAAAACTCAAATAGCTTTTATTGATAAACAAGAAAAGATCCAGGAGGAGTTACAACCAGTTGTTCTGACCCAGCATCAACCTCCCAGCAAAGAAGCCCCTCTTCACCTCAAACAAAGCTTATATCACCCAACAATCTGATGTTTGTCTCTAGAAACCAACAACAATTCCTTACAATATGCAAAATTCCAGCCTCTGGATCTCTGGGATGAGGGATCCATATATAGATATTTGTAAGGGGGATGAGTCAGCTTGTGATTTGATTAGTGTCTTCTCTCTGACAGTTCTTGCTTCCACTTGGAGACTGAGGGCCTCTTACTCATCCTTGGTCGAATTCAGTGAGGCAAGTGTCACAGTAGAAGATTCTGGAAGCTTCCATTTCCTCTCCACCTCGTGGAATGACACTGGCATTTGTCATTTCTCGCCCATCGCACCCCATAGAAGGGAATTTTGAAATGCAACGCACCCTCACAGTGTATTTAGGTGAGATGCAACGCACTTAACCAGTGGAGCAGCTGTAATGATCCTGCTTTGACCAATTCTGAGTAGTTTCTCATGGAGAACTTCTGGGAGAAGCTGTAATTTGTTGACCTTGTTCCTTTAGGGGTTAGAAAAACACTTTTAGGGACTTAGGAGCCCTTGGTTTATGGACATTTCATGCTTGGGGTTGTAGGGCACAAAAATGTCTATAACAGTTGCCCCCTAAAGTATGAGGCCGTTAACCTTTTGGTGTCGGGTGAAATGCTTTATTATGAGGATCTGAAGTTCTTTCAATGCTGGGAGGAGACCTGTAATAAGATACAATACAATACATTATATTCATAATATTTTCATGATCTAGCTGAGGTGGGCATTCCCATGCTCAGCTTTATAAATTCATTTTCATGTACATAGGACAGACAATTGTCTAAGTGTAGACTGATGATTCTGATAGAGCCATCATCCTTTTGAGTGGATGATATCTGTGCAGCAATGATGTACATTTAATGTCTTTATTTCCCTGAATATATATCGCAGCCCGGATGGATGAAACTAGATCCGGGGTCTTCAATCTCGTCCGGTATTCACTCGAAGTACAAGTCGATCCATGTGAGAAATGTTTTGAAGTCAAACATGGAAAGACATCGTTTGATTACCAGTCAATGATGTAAACTGTTAACAAGCGCGAGAGGAATCACCGATAATGATATTGACCCTCAAGGTACTGCAGTACAATTCACGTGGTGTGAATAAAGGACTTGGCGTCGAACACCATGCAAAATCTTTCGGTCGAAGGCCATTGATGTAAACCTGTCGCCGGAAGTGAGAAACTTGCCATTGAGGCATGCAAGCTTCAAAGTACTGAATGGGGTGTTCCTAGATCAACTTCTTGGATAATGAGCTAATGTCGAAAAGAAGTGATCCATCACAGGAGGGCCTTAATGAATCCCACATCAATGACACGGAACGGAGCAAATGATTTTAATGGAGGTGAAAATGATCTAGTGATATAAAGTTCAGGGTGGCGGTCATGAAAGAATGGAGTATAATGTATGGTAGTGGGTGAGACACAGGTGAATTCACTGAATGACTTCTCTTGAACATATCGGCGACACTGATGTGATGGATTGGTAGCATTAACCCCAAATGTGGATGGTATGGCGTGACCATGGTGATGTGACTGGTGAATGAAACAACCCAACCCGACTCGAACACAGAGTGGAAGTGTCATGTTCAAGAGCGACTTGCTACCAACAAAGTTTCTTCAAGTTTTCTTCCCAATTTTTCCCCAGTCATTGCTGACCAGTACCTCTTTATTTTTGTCAAGCTTGAGGAGGATAACATATGCTTGTTCTATAATTTGCCCTTCGGGCAAACCCATCGCTATGTTTTAACGAGCCTAGCGATAGTGAAACTCGTTCTCGTCTATAGACAAGTTTTTCGCTATTAATATTTTTAACGAGTTTAACGACAAAGATAACTCGGTCCTTTTCAATTTTAGAGAGTCTGAAAAGGAACGTAAAGGTAACTCCAAAATTCCTTTTTCGTCATCTAATCCCTTAAGTCCGAAAAAGTATAAAACAATACAGAAGGGATGAATTTTCGATACTTTTAACGAGCCGAAAAAACAAGCGCTCGATCTTTTTGTGTAATAATCCCTCAGGTCCAAAAAGATTAAAATCTAGAGGAGGGATAGCACTTCCTATCCCTTTAACGAGTTGGAGAGGCCAATGGCTCGACAATCTTTTCATATTTTACGAGTCAGTTGAAAAGAGCTTAAAGGAGACTCGTCTTTTGAGGAACGAGTGATAAAACGGGTAGCAGCTGATTCCAGGTAAGGTTTGGAATTTTTCAATCACGGCAGTGTCATAAGGATGGCTAGTGAAATCACTCTTTGCAGCTGTTCCTCAAAATGGGTAAAAAATCAACTGGGGGTGAATGATCGGCCAATGAAAAGTGGAGGTGATGGTGCAAACACGACCAAGGCTTTAATGGCTGAAGTACTACATTCACGATGGTTATTTACCGGGGAATAGTTCATTTTTTAACGAGCTTAAATGCGGGGGGAAACATTTGCTCATGTCTTATGTTTATTTTTTAACGAGCTTGAGCTATGTGCTAAAACTGCTCGATGCGGGTTTATTTTTTAACGAGCTTGAACCTTGCGGTAACATTGCTCGATGCAGGTTTATTTTTTTTTAAATGAGCTTGAACCCTGCAGTAACACTGCTCGTGGCGGGTTTATTTTTTAACGAGCTAGAACCCTATAGTAACACTGCTCATGGCGAGTTTATTTTTTAACGAGCTTGAACCCTACAGTAACACTGCTTGTGATAAGTTTGCATGCCCCCAGCATAATAACGCAAATCGAGGTGCATGCCCCCCAAGCTTCATTGCATTCAACTCGGTGGTTGGAATGAAGGTTTACCTTTGAGATTTGGAAAGGGGATTTGTTTCATTTTTTTAATGAGGTTGACACAGTAAAAGAACTATCCTCATGACTCCTTGTTTCATTTTTTAACGAGGTCGACACGAGATAAGAACCATCCTCGAAATCCACCGTATTTACAGTATTTGATAGAAAATCAAAAACTAAAGGATGATTAAGTTTACTGGAATAATATTTGTGGTAATCCGGAAGATGGGAGCGATGGTGGTAATATTCCCATGGTGCCTCTCCTATCATCATTGATTGAATGATTCCTTCGTCTGTAGAATGTACATGCGACCAAGGATCTAAAGAGGTGCCATATTCCTTAGACCTATCTATCCAAACAATCGATGAGAGTTGATTTGGGTTTGCCCCCCAAGCCAAGAAAATTGATTGCTACAATATTTCTAAAATGGCGATGATCCATGCTGACAAAATGTTTAGGAATCTTCCGAATCCATTAGATATAGAAGATTTCACATTGCAGGTTTCCACTGTGGCCACTTCCGCCAAATTACTCGGAGGCGGTAGGGCAAAAGTACCCATTAAGGCAGGGTCTTTTAGGAGGTCTACTCCAATATTTTGAAGCGAATGATTGCTTCCATGGATCATTGGAATGCTTCCCGTAACTTGTGAACTGTTGGGGAGAAATGTTTGTTGGTCGACGATTGTAATTCATCCTTGAAAGGGAAATGCAATCTTCCTGAAGTAGGTCGACACAACTGCGGCCATGGCATATATCCAAGGCCTTCCTAGTAGGATGTTGTAATCGAGGTTTTCGTCGATTACTTCAACATCAATTTCTATTGTTTTGCCCCCCAGTTCAACTTGCAAGTTACTTAAAATCCCATATGGAGTGTATGATCGTCCATCAAATGCTTTTAACATCGTTTACGATCTTGACAAGGGTGGTGAGCCTAAATTTTTCCAGCAACTCATCGACATAATACATGTAGATACCCCCTCATCAATAATTGTTCGATGAACAGTTTTGTTGAGGGATTTCACTTGAATAAGGAAAGCTAGTTGAGCTGGTAATTGAGGGTCATATCCTTTATGATCAAAGGCCACAAGATTGGAATCCATTGGGTCAGTCCCACCTATTGCTGATAATAAAGCTTGCTTTTGAGAGGGGCAATTTTGTGGTACCTCAAGTGTCGACATAGCGGACGACGATTTGGCCAGGTCCTCAACTATATTATAATTCTGTGCTACTTTGGCACGATGATTAAATGTCGATTTGTGTACTACTCCCTTTGGCGACTTTATCATTTGTTCAGGAATGATGGGTGGCACAACTTCGGTCAAAGTTGTTGTCGAACTACTAGGTTGTTCATTAGCCTTGTTATTCGACAGCTGTGGATTCCCGTAATCTTTATTCCTTGTCAAAGCATCATTTTGCTGCTTTGCGATAGACAACATAAGAACTTGGGATCGGCAAGCATTTTGATTAGCAACCAGTTTGGTTCCCAGGTTTGGAAACGGATCAATCAATACTGCTGAGGTTTTTCAACTCTTAAAGAGCTTCTTAACTTCAGCTTTATGTGGACAATCTCTCGTCCGATGATCCTCATCGCATATATGACACCCCGCAGGCGGTTTCCTTTGCCCAGAAAGGTTTGCAGAAGGTTTTTCAGGAGATGACTCATCCTGCTTCTTTTTTCTCCCTTTCTTTTTCTTCTTGCCCCCTGGTTGCTTCAATTGTTTGCCCTTGTCGGTCGACACGACATTTACTTCCGAGGCAAGAAGTTCCTCATTTTCATTTTGACTAGAGATCTTACGGGCCTTTTTAGATGTAGCCTTCGTCGATCTTGTGTTTGTTGCGCCAATCACACCATCGCCGACATGAGAGTCATTGTTTGATTTAGGAGGAGGAGGGACTGAGAAATCCGGTCTAGGAGCGTCAGGTATTTTATCGTAGAGTGTGCCAGACTGAGTGTAAATCAAGTCTAAATGTTGTGCACGAGCGATAACTTGCTCTTCGGTGACGACTCCCCCTTTTGCCACATCTTCCGTGATGGAAGGCAATAATGACTTAATAAACCATTCAGCTAAGAGTTGATCGGGGACATATGTTTTTACCATTCTACGACGATGTCGCCACTCATGTATATGATCAGATATGTGAGTGGCCATTGTCTGTTTGAAATTAGTAAGAAGTTTTGTTCCCATTTCGTACTTTATTGGTAACTGAAAATGTGTTAAAAAGGTTGTGGCTAAGGTACTGAAGTTGTCGAACGAAGCTCTAGGCAATTCAATGTACCATTTTGCTGCCAAACCCGTTAACGTCCTCTGAAAGGGGTGAAGTCTTATCGAATCATCATTTAGGGTGTTTGATGAACACCATAGATGAAAGGTCATCACATGATTCGATAAATCTTCACCCGGATTTCCATTAAATTTAGGAATATCTGATGGAAGTTTATGCGGAATCGCTGGCCACCAAGGGGCATAAGCGATTGGATCGTTTGTTAACCGGTTTAAATAAGGTAACTACAAAGGGTAACTGTTGATTCAGGTTAGGTGAAGCATACCCAGGATAAGATGGGATTGCCTGAGCAGTTGGTCTTTGCATACCGGCATAATGCATTTGATGCTGGTATGTTTGGTAATGTTGGTGGGCATGACCATTGTAAAATGGTTGATTTTGACCGTTTTGAATGTATGGCTGTCCACTATTAGCAAAGATTTGTTCCTCAGAACCATGGTATACTTGTTGGAATTGCGGTTGTTGGTATTGTACTAGCCATGGTTGTGAAGCCATGTGTTGTTGACCGATACTAACAGTTTGACCAAGATGAGGGGTAAGTGTACTCGTCTGAACCTGTGTCATTCCACCAGTCGGCAATTGTGGTTGAGTCGCAGGGTCAAGGGGCTGTTGCATTACAACCTGAGAAACCTGAGGTTGGCATACAACAGGCAGCGCTTGAACTTGCGACACTGTCACAATAGCTGGCGTAGTTGGGATATTTGACATAGGTAAGCATTGTTGCATCGAGTATACAACTCTTGGTTGTTGAGGTAGTTTAGGTACCCAACCGCTTGAGGTAATTCCAGTATAACCTGAATGTGGTTGTGAACTCCCGTATGTATATCCTCCCAGAGGGGATAATGAAAGGGTATATTGCCCCCCATACAGTGGTAATACAGAACTCAAGGGAATTGTTTGCCCTTGGGGGCCGGACTGCCCAAATTGACCTCCAAATGGATCAATTTGTTGAGACTCAACATAAGAGTTTCCGGATGAACAAACAGGAACAGACCATACTGTCGAAATAGCCCCTGAGTGGACTCTTAGCGGTTGAGAGCTAGTCGGGACAGATGGTATATCGGCGAACATTGTCGGAGTGATAGCAGGGAGTTCTACCGTTGCTGTGTCAGACGACACAGTCCTAGATGTTGACAGTTGTTCAGACATTTGTAGTCTATCCAAAAGATTACCTAGCGATTCTACAGGAGCTTCCGCTGGTGGTAGACTAACTTCTGATGAAGAAGGATATAGAGTTACCCCGACTCCAAATTGCGTTGGAGTACTTGTTAGAGGATCTTCTACAGTTTCTTCTATGGCAATCAGACCAGGTGGAAGGGGAAGACCGTCAGGTCCGTAGAATATTTCTGGTGCCGAAGAAGGTGTGAAATCGGCAGCGACAAATGTTTGAAGAGCAAGACTCTCCGAATCGGTTGTAGATCGAACTGGTTCGGTAACACAAGTGTTTACTCTCAGACTAGGATCAATATTACTGTGCCTCTGTGGCTGCTGAACTTCTTCTGTAGAGGCAGGGATTCCAGAAATGTTTGGAGTAACCAGAGTCTCTGATGTCGTTGGAACACTTGTTCTAACTTTAATAAGAGATTTGGAACTGGGTAAACGAGTTCGCTTTGTCCGTACTTGCTTCAATTCCGGAGACAAAGACGGTTGACTCGTAAGCCTCCGCGAACGACGGGGTTTCAATTGACTTTCTTCCACGATTGCGGATTACTCGATCAACTAAAATAAAGGGGAAGTATGTTTCTGAATTAAATGAATTTTAGATGCTTTGACACAACTTGTTTTTTCAGTTTTTAAGAGTCGAGAAAAAACAAAATATGACTCTAGTCTCCTTTGATCTTTAATGAGCCTGAAGTGACAAGTGCTCAGATGGACCTTTTCCGTTAAGGAGTCTGAAAAGGAACGAAAGGGACTGCTCTAGAAGTCTAGGTAGAGGGAGTACCAAACCAATCGCAAAACTACAGAACACTTTTTACGGTATGGCAATCAATCTTCCTGAATGTTGTGTTCAATGCATTGCGATCGATAGGGCGACAGACATGGCTTCCTATGGATAAAGGATTAAGCCTATTGGGGTCTCCCAAAATATACTCGACGGTATGTGGGAGCACAAGTCCGTACTGGCACTTATCATCTCAAAGTGGAGGAATCACCCAACCATCAGTGAGAACAACAGTTACCAGGCTTTACGACGCCGGAATGCGTCTCTAGCCTAGACTTCTAAATGTTGTGCGTTAAGTTCCAAAGCGTTGTTAGATTCATTGAATTTATTTTAAGTTGATCTTGTTTATGAAGTTTGCCTTTCGGGTTCACCACGAGATGTAGATGTAATTCCTAAAATGCAATGTGAGATGATAAACAAACATTTTATCTCTTTTATCCAATGAAAATGCTAGCTACTAGGGAAAAGAAAGACAGAATATTTTCACAAAGAGCAAAGAGCACACTCTAAATGCACTTTCCTAAATCAAGCCAATCAGACTGTCTATATGCAAATGCACATACATGTATTTTTTTTCGACTTTCTTAGTATATGGATGCTAAAGAGAAAGTTGATGCACAAATCTGAATTTCCTTTCAAGCAACAAATATCAACAAGCTTCTTTTCGAAATCAAAAAATGGAGACGATTACAACACCTTACGATTTTGAACTGAATACTTGTTCTTGACACTAGAAAATTACAAATTCAGACCAAAAGCAATAGTAACAGGATAATCGACCATCAACAGCAATCAAACTTTTTCCTATGATCGAAATTGACACTTGCGACAGATTCAAATCAAAGGACGACAGTACGACTATGCTACTTTTGCAAAGGAGAACTGTAAATGACTCTACAAACACACAAAAATATATACAGTTATTTTGTACAAAGGAGGCGGAATAACAGCAAGGAAAAGGGGTTTCAAATAGACATATACTGATCACAGGGAGCAAGATTCAGGAATAGAACTGGAAAGAATGAATCACAGAAGCCACAGCTACACAGAGCTAGTCTGACCAGCGCACCTGTAACACAGAGAATCTGAAATGCAGTGCAGGTTGTCCACTCAGGAAGTGCGTTGAAATTTAGAATCTCTGAACAGTACCTGCGCTGGGCCAGAAACAAGACTCTGTTCGGGTTCCGGGTCACAGTTTGCAGTTCAGTTCTTGGGTTTTGGCCGAGTAAAAAGCAATCAGTAATGCAACAATCTGGGGTAGATCTAAGGAGGATCTAAGAGCTATCACAAGGGCAATCATATAGTTTGTGAATCAGTTGTTTAAATCATAAATAGATCCGGTAGATGGATTGAAGTAGCAGTTATCTACTTTGCATTTGTTATCGAAAATGCAGTTCGAATGCTACTTGTAAGTTTATGAAACAAACAACAAAGAATGATAAACAAACGAACTAATTAGCTCCCCAGCGGAGTCGCCATTTTGTTACAGGGAAAAGTGTCTATTTAGAACTACTCTATCCCACTAAGGTGTGACAGCTGCCTTAGAAACAAACAGAGAAAAACTACTTTTGTTTTTCCTTTATGAATTATAGATAGAGAGGAATAGAAAGACCAACCTCTGTCTTGCGCTAATCCTTCGATTCGATCCCTCTCTTCTTTGATAGTCCTCAGCTACCTGCTCCCTTGCACACCCAGCTTCACAAAGTACCTGTAAGATCACAGAAGCATAGCACTATACAAAGACATGGATCTATAATCATAAACAATCTAGGATCAGATGTAAATTGACCATACAAATGTAACAAGCATCAATGATACAAAAGCATGGAGGAAAACTCAAATAGCTTTTATTGATAAACAAGAAAAGATCCAGGAGGAGTTACAACCAGTTGTTTTGACCCAGCATCAAACTCCCAGCAAAGAAGCCCCTCTTCACCTCAAACAAATCTTAGATCACCCAACAATCTGATGTTTGTCTCTAGAAACCAACAACAATTCCTTACAATATGCAAAATTCCAGCCTCTGGATCTCTGGGATGAGGGATACATATATAGATATTTGTAAGGGGGATGAGTCAGCTTGTGATTTGATCAGTGTCTTCTATCTGACATTTCTTGCTTCCACTTGGAGACTGAGGGCCTCTTACTCATCCTTAGTCGAATTCAGTGAGGCAAGTGTCACAGGAGAAGATTCTGGAAGCTTCCATTGCCTCTCCACCTCGCGGAATGACACTGCCATTTGTCATTTCTCACCCATCGCACCCCACAGAAGGGACTTTTGAAATGCAACGCACCCTCACAGTGTATTTAGGTGAGATGCAACGCACTTAGCCAATGGAGCAGCTGCAATGATCCTGTTTTGACCAAATTCTGAGTAGTTTCTCATGGAGAACTTCTGGGAGAAGCTGTAATATGTTGACCTTGTTCCTTTAGGGGTTAGAACAACACTTTTAGGGACTTAGGAGCCCTTGGTTTATGGACATTTCATGCTTGGGGTTGTAGGGCACAAAAATGTCTATAACAACCATGCATGCATCTTTTAGGATTGAATGGCCTATAAAATGCATATTTTAGGCATAAATACAAACATAGTCACTTAGAATGTTATGATTGCAATCTATGCCATATTACATAGATGTGACAAGGAGGCAATCAAAATATTTGAATAAATGGAACATTCCACCTCAAAACCTAACAATGCCATATTTATTGGTGCTTTTCCTCATATTGCCACATAATCCTAGTGGATAAGGGTTGCAAATATTTTCATCATATGAGTAAATTTATAGCAGTTCACCTATATTTTAATATTATTGTTATATGGTTGACCTCCTTAGCTAGACAAGATGCCTAGATGATGCAGAGTAAAAATTAGAGAGGTGGAGTTGTGCCTTAATGGTAAATGGAGGGGGGGGTATAAAAAATGTTGTTAAATTTATAGTCTTCATTAGGAGTTAAAGAAAATATTGTTAAATATTGTTAATGAATGGACTACTTATATTTTCATTTTGATTAGGTCTGTTATTGATTATCACATTGGTTAGTATGGAATTATTTCACCAATAAATGTATCTAGTTTTATTGTTTATAATGAGAGTTATAATGTAATGTTATCTATTATTGTTGTTCCATTGAATGCCAATAGTATATAAGTAGTACCCCATCAACCAATGTGATTTTTTAACAAGGGTATGAATTCAACATTGGAGATGCTTTGTTAGGTCCCTATAATACTAGTGCATCCCCCTTATTGTTATTGTTAGTAGAGCCCCCTATTTTTATTATTGTGTCTATGTATCCCCCATGTTGTTATTGTTGTGCCCCATAGAAGTCCACTATTGTTACTAATGTTCCCTTACATTATTATTATTATTATGTAGGCTCTAATTATATTGTGACCCCTTAGACTCCTATATATACCAAGGAGGTCTTATCATTTGTATCATCCAAGAATTTTTCATTTATGTAATGTAAAGGAGACCCCCTGTTGTGGGGAAAAGTATCCGATGCGGATGACCCTATCCCTACTCTAAAGGTGACAGTCTTTAGCAACAACTGAAAGTAAAGCTTTGATGTTTTCCTTTATGAAAGTACAGAGAGGGGGAAGAAATGATCAACCAACCTGGTATCCTTCGCTTAGTCGATCTTGATCCTCTCTCTTTGTCTCTTGTTCCCAGCTCCTTGCTCTCTTTGCCGGTCCAGCTACACACAAGCCCTGCACAAAACGAGAGAGGAAACTACAAGATACAAGTACTCATAACTGATGCATGGATTAGAGTGAATCAAATATACATGTAAATACAATACATCAATGCAATACAAGTATATAGGAGAACATACAAAACTTTATTGATAGAAGTAACAGGGTTCTGAGAAGGTTACAACCAATGATGGCTCCAATCCAGCAGCACCTCCCCAGCAGCAAGAACTCTCCTCTTCACCTCTAGTAAAACAATCACCCAATAGCTCTAACTGTAATCCAACAGCACCTCCTTGCTTTACACAAAATTCCAGCCCCTTTAGACCTCATAGACGAGTTCTATATATAGGAGAGAAGAAGAGAGGATGAGTCAGCTTGAGACTGACATGAAGCTGCCTTGTGTCCTCTCCCTCTTCAGTTAATCTTCAGTTCTTGAGTCCACTTGGAGATCCTTGGTTACACATGGTGATCAAGTACCTCTTACTCATCACAAGGCGAATCTGATGAACCAAGTGTCAGCTTGGAAGCTTCCTGGGCAGTTGACACCTTGCAGGATGACTGTGCCACTTGGCCAATCTCGCCCAGCGCAGGTAGCCTTCATTACTTTTGACTTCCAGCGCAGGTACAGAGTGGGACAGTTGCATTCCAGTGCAGAAGCTCAGTTAAGCAGCTGACATGATCCAAAATAAGCCTGTTTTGAAGTGTTTTCAGGTGGAGAACTGATTGGAAGTGCTGTTGTTTGATGACCTTGTTCTTTTAGGGGTAAGAACAACATGTTTAGGGACTGAGGATCCCTGTAATTATTGACATTCCATGCTCCATGATGCGAGGCACAAAAATGTCTATAACAGTTGCCCCCTAAAGTATGAGGCCGTTTATCGGGTGAAATGCTTTATCTAGAGGATCCGAAGTTCGTTCCAGTGCTGAGGAGAGTGCCCTATAATACAATACAATACAATACATTATTTTTCATTCATCATTATTCTCATGATCTAGCTGAGGCGGGCATTCCCATGCTCAGCTTTTTATAAATACATTTTGGTACATATGACAGACGATCGTCTGAAGATAGACTGATAATTTTCTGCTGAAATTATCATCCTTTGAGTAGGATGATCATCTGCTGCAATGATGTACATGGCAAATGCTTTTATATTTCCTGAATATATATCGCAGCCCGGATGGATGAAACTAGATCCGGGGTCTTCAAACTCGTTCGATCTTCACTCTAAGTACAAGTCGATCCATGTGAGAATTGCGCTGAAGTCGAACATGGAAAGACATCGCTTGATTACCGGTCAATAATGTAAACCGTTAACAAGCGCGAGAGGAATCACCAATAATGACGATGACCCTCAAGGTACTGCAGTACAATTCATGTGGCGTGAATAAAGGACTTGGCGTCGAACGCCACGCAAAATCTTCTGGTCGAAGGTCATTGATGTATACCTGTCGCCGGAAGTGAGAAACTTGCCATTGAGGTATGCAAGCTTCAAAGTACTGATGGGGGTGTTCCTAGATCAACTTCTTGGATAATGAGCTGAAGTCGACAAGAAGCGATCCGTCAAAGGAGGGCCTTAATGAATCCCACATCAATGACACGGAACGGAGCTAATGATTTTAGTGGAGGTGAAAACAAACTGTGACATATGATTCAGGGTGGCGATCATGAATGGATGAAGGATAATGTATGGCAGTGGATGGGACACGGTTGACACTTTCAGAATGACCCCTCTTGAACATATAACGACACTGATGCGATGGATCGGTAGCATTACCCCAAATGTGGATGGTTTGGCGAGGACCATGGTGATGAGACCGGTGAATGAAACAACCCAACCCGATGTGATACGGAGGAAAAGTGTCATGTTCAAGAGTGACTTGCTACCATTAAACTTTGAATGTTCTCCCAATTTTTCCCCAGTCATTTCTGACCAGTACCTCTTTATTTTTGTCAAGCTTGAGGAGGATAACATATGCTTGTTCTATAACCTGCCCTTCGGGCAAGCCCATCGCTATGATTTAACGAGCCTAGCGATAGGGAAACTCGTTCTCGTCTAAAGACAAGTTTGTCGCTATTTAATCATTTTAACGAGTCTAACGACAAAGAAAACTCGGTCCTTTTCATTTTTAGAGAGTCTGAAAAGGTACAGAAAGTTAACTCCATGATTCCTTTTTCGTCAGCAAATCCCTTAAGTCCGAAAAAGTATAAAACAATACAGAAGGGATGGCTGTTCGGTATTTTTAACGAGCCGAACAAGACAAGCGCTCGATCCTTTTGTGCAATAATCCCTCAGGTCCAAAAAGATTAAAATTTAGAGGAGGGATAGCGTTCCGGTCATTTAACGAGCTGGAAGGCCAAAACTCGGCAAAATTTTCATATTTTACGAGTCAGTGAAAAGAGCTGAAAGAAGACTCGTCTTTTGAGGAACGAGTGATAAACAGGGATAGCTACAGATTCCAGGTACAGGTTGGAATTTTCCAATCACGGCAGTGTCACAAGGATGGCTAGGTGAAATCACTCTTCGCAGCTGTTTCTCAAAAGAGGTAAACACACAAATGGAAGTGAATGATCGGCCAAATGAACGGTGGAGGTGATGGATGAAAACACGATCAAGGTTCTTATGGCTGATGAATTTACGATCTCAAAAGGTTATTTACCGGTTCATTTTTTCATGAGCTTGAACTCTGAGGGAAACTTTTGCTCACACTTTTCTATTTTTTAACGAGCATAAATTCAGTCCTAAAACTGCTCGGATTTGCATTTATTTTTTAACGAGCATGAACTATATGCTAAAACTGCTCGATATACCAGTCATATGAAGAACGCCTCTCGTAAGGACCAATTTTTATAGAGCTTATGCCTTACCACAGCTGTGCTCACTTTTGGCAAATTTTACTTTTGCCCCACAGGCTTTCTTTCATGCAAGTTCGGGAACGGCTAATCTTAAAACCAGATAAATAACCGCCCCTAGCTTGCACTCCAGAAAGTTTGCATGCCCCCAGGTATAGGATAGAATTTCGAGGCTGCCCCTCCTCTCCCCTACTTCTGTTTTTCTTTGGGTGTTCACATTTATTTGTCATCTTGCTAATCTAATGCTAACGATACTTGTCTTCTCGTTATTTTAAGGGGTCTTACGCAGTACTCAGGCTTCCCGTCGGCCCACTTTTAACAAACAGCTATTTATGACAATAGGAGAACACTACTCAAAGATAAAACATTGGTATTATTGAGGGAGGCTTGCCTCTTTCTTATTATTCCAAAGACGGTTCGATTTGCTGCCGCAGATCAATCTCTTTCTTCGGCGGTGCCTATCATTGGGTTGTCCTAAGATGGTTACCCTCTGTCACAACAATACGGTCTCCTTCTTAATAGACTGCCCCTGCTTATCCTTCAAAACACATGTTTCGATGGGCGAGGCTTGAATTTAAAGATGGTGACTACTTGTTGTAATAAGGGAATTCCTACTCGGGCATTGCCCACTTTTTTAGACAAAGGTGAATGATTCCCAAACACATAACTTTAACAAAAGATCATTTTTCCAGAACAACCCCACTTCCTACGGACGGGGTACGGACTAGTCATGTTCTCCTGCGGAAATTCTGTCTTATACCCGGAGTTTCTTCTGCCCGAAGCAGACCAGGGTGCATGCCCCCTGGGTCCTAGTCTTTCTTTCCGAATCACTCGCGCTCATCGGGAAGGAGGACCGGGGGTGGAGGCGAATCTTGAGTGAACAGACCATTTAGGATTGGTATTTGACTATTTGCGATGCGAGATCCCGGAAATGAAAGTTGGTCTACGAGCTTGACCACCCTTCCTTCATGTGGAAAACACATTACTCTAAAGAGTGAGGAGACTATCGCTCCCATGCAATAAATATAGTCGCGTCCAAGGAGTAGGTTATAATCCAAGGGTCCTTGAACTACCAACACGTTCATCCTGACGGTCTTCCCCTTCAATGTAACAGGTACATCGGGGAGGATCCCTAATGGTCGACTGGTTCCTTTATCAAAACCTGAGAGATTTCTCAACTCAGGTAAAAGCGCCGGGAAACCCAGTGCTTTCCAAGCAACAGAGGAAAGGATACTCACAGACGCCCCTTCATCAATGATAGTACCAGCCATAATCATTCTATAGATCTGGACAATGATTCTGAATGGTACACTGGCTGGTAACCAGGGTCTGCCTAGTTGATTCCAATCAAAGGATACAACCAGGTTGCTTGGCGGTGGGACCGAATATACGGCCGGATACGACTCTGATGATGTTCCTTCCTGCGATAAAGGAATGGGCGCATTGCCCTGATGCTCATCGGAGTCGGTGCTGATGAAAAGAACCTGGATGGTGTCATCTTTGTTCTCATCAGTGAGGGTGTCGCATGAAGATGACTCTTCGGCGACGGTGCCATTTGAAGACGGGTCTTCAATGACGGAGTCATTGGACGATAGAACCTCTGAAGGAAGAACCGGGCCAACTGCCGTATCGACCTTTAGACTTTCGTCTAGTCTAGATTCAGTAGGTTCATTCTCAATGACCGACACTTCAGCTGACCACTTGAGTGGTTCAACTGGATTTTCAACTATCGAGGGATTAGGCGCGAGTTTTTGATATCCAGGTGGAAGTCGCACCGGTGACACCGGGCGATCTTCTAAAACTCTCTTGGCCTCATCTAAGAATGGACATTTGTGGATGGCATGATGACCTTCACACAATAGACAGGGTGATCTTGGTCCCCTTCTTCGTCCTTCACTCTCGCTAGTTGACGGAATGCAATCAACATGACAACCAGAGGTTGATGCTACCGGATTGTGCAACCTTGGGGACCAGTCCCTTAGTATCCGGGGAATACAAGGACAATCACGATGGAAATGGATCCCTTTGCAAATGACACATGGCGATTTAGGCCCGGTCGGTGCAGTGTGTGGGTTTTTGTCAGCTTTCTTCTGCTTGCCCCCAGTCGCCTTCGCCAGAGGCTCCTTCTGCTTCTTTTCTTTCTTCTTCCTTTCCTTCTTCTCCTTGGGAGGCTGACTTTTGCCGGCTCTACCTTGTGAAGATGAAGGATCAGAGGAAGTATCATAAGAAGTGGAAGGCTGGTGGGTAGTTCTAGATTGTTCTGACTGTTGATTCGAATGCTCAAGATTAGTGGCGATCTGGACTACATTAGTTGAAAAGAGCCATACAGGGAGGCCGATTGTCAATCCTGGAAGCGACAATGTAGCCATATGAGGCGCACCAACATCTCCCCAAGAGGAGAAGGGATTTGGACTTCCGCCAAGGTTACTTCCTTGGTTGGTGGGCTCCATACTTTTCAACTGAAAGATCAACGTGGGAATAACAGGTGATTATGTTCCGCTTTAAAATAAATTTTATTAACGACGCTTTTAGACACAAACTTGCTTTTTCATGTTTTAAGAGTCGAGAAAAAGCTAAAGATGACTCTAGTCGCCTTCGATGTATTAACGAGCCCGAAGTGACAAATGCTCGGTTGGACTTTTTCAGTTATAGAGTTTGAAAAAGGCCAAAAGAAACTGCTCTGGAGATCTAGGCAGAGGGTGTGCCAAACCTTTCGCGAAACCACAGAATACGTTTTACGGTACGGGTGGTCGATCTTCGTGAATGCTGTGTTCACTGCATCGCGATCAGTAGGGCGGCCGACACGGTTTCCTAAGGATAAAGGATAAAAACCTATAGGGGTCTCCCAATATACGCGACGGTACGCGGGAGCTCAAGTCCGTGTTAGTGCCACCGACTCTCAGGAGGAATCACCCGCCTTCGTAGAGATCGACAGTCACTATGTTTAACGACGCCAGAACACGTCTCTACCTAGACCTCTAGATGTTTGCGTTAAATTCCAAAGCGTTGTTATGTAAATTGAGTTTATTTTAATGTTGATCTTTCTTAACAGTTTGCCTTTCAGGTTCGCCACGAGATGTATATATACAACTTCCTATATGCAATCTAAGAATGAGAAGCAAATCTTTTCAATCTTTCAACTTTGAAAACCTTAATCTACTTGAGGGAAAAGAAGGACACAACTTTTTCCACAGATCAAAGAACACACACTAAAATGCACATCTTCCTAAATCGTCAAGCATACAGTCAAATGCAAAATGCACAATGCATGTATTTCTTTTCGTTATCCTTAATGTTGATGCTAGACAAAAAGGAAACTGTTGTATGATTTTGAATCTAATTTCAAGTAGAAATAAACAATCTTGTCCACAATCAAAAAGACACCTTATGATAGACTTGTTTGAACACAGGAAATGTATAGATTCAAACCATAAAAGTGAAGAGCAAACAAACTCAAACAGCCATGAACAGTAATAAAACTAACTCAAAAGATCACAAAGACACTTTTACAGTTCAGGATCTAAGAGGCCACAGCTATACTGGTTCGCTTTTCACAATGGGAAACTGTAACTGCAACAAGAAATACTGAAAGAACATTCACAGTTTCATCACACAACTGAGGCGGAATAATGTCAAGGAGAAGTGGCTTACAGCAAGTACAATAACCAGCAAGCAATCAGCCAAAAACAAGTGCAAACAGGGCCAAGACACAATGGGAAAACTGAGCAAGACAAGGGCTAACTGGACCAGCGCAGGTTCTAGTCTGCCAATTTCACTCTCAGCGCAGTTCCCGAAGGGAGTACCTGCGCTGTAATGCAGGCTGCCTGTGTACAGCCTGCACTGACTCACGAGAGTTTCGTCTACAAAGTTTTCCGGGTCATAAAAAGCTCAAAAATGCACTGTTTTTGATGAAATAAAAAACTATAGGTCAAGTACAGGCTAAGGGATGATCAAGAGGATGAAGATCTATCACAAAGAGTAAAGAGTCTTTTGTAGATAAGCTCTTCAAATCTTGAATTTGCTCAGCAAATGAGCAAGAGTAGCAGTCCCTCTACTTCGCTTTTGATATAGTCAAAAGCTTTTCGATTTGGTACTCTTTTCTTCAAGAAATGAATAGCAAAATACTACAAACACCAACAAGATACTAGGCTCCCCAGCGGAGTCGCCAGTTTGTTGTGGGGAAAAGTATCCGATGCGGATGACCCTATCCCTACTCTAAAGGTGACAGTCTTTAGCAACAACTGAAAGTAAAGCTTTGATGTTTTCCTTTATGAAAGTACAGAGAGGGGGAAGAAATGATCAACCAACCTGGTATCCTTCGCTTAGTCGATCTTGATCCTCTCTCTTTGTCTCTTGTTCCTAGCTCCTTGCTCTCTTTGCCGGTCCAGCTACACACAAGCCCTGCACAAAACGAGAGAGGAAACTACAAGATACAAGTACTCATAACTGATGCATGGATTAGAGTGAATCAAATATACATGTAAATACGATACATCAATGCAATACAAGTATATAGGAGAACATACAAAACTTTATTGATAGAAGTAACAGGGTTCTGAGAAGGTTACAACCAATGATGGCTCCAATCCAGCAGCACCTCCCCAGCAGCAAGAACTCTCCTCTTCACCTCTAGTAAAACAATCACCCAATAGCTCTAACTGTAATCCAACAGCACCTCCTTGCTTTACACAAAATTCCAGCCCCTTTAGACCTCATAGAAGAGTTCTATATATAGGAGAGAAGAAGAGAGGATGAGTCAGCTTGAGACTGACATGAAGCTGCCTTGTGTCCTCTCCCTCTTCAGTTAATCTTCAGTTCTTGAGTCCATTTGGAGATCCTTGGTTACACATGGTGATCAAGTACCTCTTACTCATCACAAGGCGAATCTGATGAACCAAGTGTCAGCTTGGAAGCTTCCTGGGCAGTTGACACCTTGCAGGATGACTGTGCCACTTGGCCAATCTCGCCCAGCGCAGGTAGCCTTCATTACTTTTGACTTCCAGCGCAGGTACAGAGTGGGACAGTTGCATTCCAGCGCAGAAGCTCAGTTAAGCAGCTGACATGATCCAAAATAAGCCTGTTTTGAAGTGTTTTCAGGTGGAGAACTGATTGGAAGTGCTGTTGTTTGATGACCTTGTTCTTTTAGGGGTAAGAACAACATGTTTAGGGACTGAGGATCCCTGTAATTATTGACATTCCATGCTCCATGATGCGAGGCACAAAAATGTCTATAACACCCCCCCTTGAATAGGATAATTTTTAAGTCACTTTTCTATATTTTCTTCTACTTTGTGAGTTGATTTCATAACATTTGGTATCAGAGCTTTGGATTCTAGGGTTTCCTTGCTACAAATAGGTCAGCTTGGAATTTTAGCTATAACAATTTTTCTACGAAGGTCCATAATATGACATTGCAACCACGTGGAGCCGAAATATTTATAAACTTCTCGCAAAAATTTCAGATCTCTGTTCAATAAATTTTTTGAGATATGGTCCGAAGAAGTTAGGGTTTTCACATGCTCCAGCATTTAGTCTCAAACAAGTGACCTTGGTAAAATTTTCATAACTTCCTCTTCAAGCATCTGATTTGAATTTTGTAAAAAGTGATTGAAGTTTCACATAATATAGTTGTTCATGTATCATTTTTAGGGCCAAAGGTTGAAATAGTGACACGTGGAATTCCTTACAAGTTTTCTCTACTAAACTAGTCCATAATCAATTCATTGTGGGAGATTTGCAATACCATTATCTTGAATAATCCAATTTTGGTATGACTTGTGGAGTTGGAAATAATACTCAGAGGGCTACCATAGGACAAAATTTTAGACATTGAATATTTTAAATTAAAGAGGTACAATAGTTTCAATATCGAGCTCCTAAAAAGCAAGAAAAATGTGTATATTTTTTAAATTTTGCATAGCTTTTGTTTGAAAAATAAGTTTGAAGTGATTCAAAAGGCATCGTGAAGGATAAATATCATTGTTTGATTCCAAAATTCCTCAAAACTAAAAAATGGACATGCCTAGTAAGCAACCAGAAATATCTTCAATGACGCATGAAGAAGAGGAAGAAATGTAGTAGGATATATCAAAATTATGAGACCATGTGCAACAATTTTTCTCTTGTAAAAAGTAACAAAAAATGAATTGGAAGCCATGATGAATGTTAATATAGATGGTATAACAATTTACATGGGAATTTTGAATGAGGGTTTAAAATCATAGATGGAAGCAATGGTGAATGTCAAGATAGAAGGGTTGAAGGAAGGTTTGGCAACGTTACTAGAAAAAAGGCTTCCTAGCGGTGACAAGGTAATCCATGAAAATAATGACAAGGACAAAAGTAATATGAATTTGTGATTTTAGAGACTCCAATATTTGGTTTAAGAACTACCACATTCCAAAGATAGATATGATTAATTTTGATGATAAGGATCGGGTAACATGGTTACTACAGATGGAGCAATACTTTGATCTCCATGATGTGAAACACACACAAAACGTACGCATTGCATATTTATATTTAGAACCCAATGAGTTTGTATGGTATTGATGGATTTGTTCTCATAAACCAGTTGTCACTTGGTAAATTTCTATGGGTGAAATGATAGCACATTATGAGGATACAAAGAGCAACATCTTCTTTAGCCAATTGATAAATCTCAAACAAAAGGCTTCAATGGTGGAGCACATTGTGGACTTCCAAAATTTAAAGATCAAGGTTTAACTGATATTCCAGAGGAGCATAGGATTGATGTATTCATAGGGACATTAAAGGATAACATCCAACATGAGTTTCTTCTTTGGGAACCTGATTCATTGGACAAGGCATTCAAGGTGGCAAGAAAAGTTGAAAGTGAAATTATTGCAAGAAGGAAGTCTACCACTCACAACTATAAAGATGGAAGTGTTGTTTCTCCTAGCCTTCCACAACCTACAAGATTGACACCACAACAATTGGAGGAAAAACGAGAAAAATGGCTTTGTTACAATTGTGATAGAAAGTACACTAAAGGTCATAAGTGTGTTGATAAGAAATTATTCTATATAGATTGTGAAGAGGAGGAAGAACAAGAAAAATAAACATCAAAAGAGGAGGATATACACCAGGAACCAACCCTAGAGAAAGAAGAAATGAATCTGACCATATCTTATAATGCATTGGAAGGAATCACCACTCCTAAACTCTCAAGGTAGAAGGATATATCAATAAGGAAAAGGTAATAGTGTTGATTGATTTAGGTGGTACCCATAATTTTATTCATTGTAAGATGGCCAAGGAATTGAATTTCTTCCTATATCGAGCACTAGAGCGTCAATTTATGGTTGCAAATTGAGGAACTATAAAATACTCTAGAAATTTCCATAATATCAAGCTAACCATGGGGTAATATGTATTGAATAGTCCAGTGCTTTCCATTCCAATGGGTGGTGTTGAAGTTGTACTAGGAGTCAATGGTTACAATCTTTCGGGACGATAACTTTTAATTTTCAAGAACTTTTCTTGAATTTTTTTTGGGAAGGAAAGGAAGTTGAATTAAGGGATATTGTAGGAAAACCAAGAAAGATAATCAGCTCTAATGACACGACAAAGCTTCTAAAGAAAGAACAATGGGGCGTAATTGCACAATTATGCTTACTAGAGGTTTTGTTATCACTCTAAAATTTATTCTAAGTTGTCAGAAAAAGAAATGATAGAGGTAACCACAAACCAACTTTGGAGATCAGGATCTAGCCTTCCTAATCTCAGAGAGGGCTCTCTCCTTTTTTATTTAACTTTGTCTTAGTTAATTGATTTTAGACTAGTTATGATTGTGCTTGGGTTTTTGATTTGAATTTGGGTGGTGGGATCACTTACTTAGATGAAAAAGGGTTGTCTTTTACCATTGGGTTATAGGGTCAAATGTCATGCAAACAAGACTGGATTAAGTTGTAAAAACAGTGTCTATAGGGCAAGATAGAGGAGTTACTACATATCTCAAAGGCTTGAAGGTGAAATGGTTTCAATCAGATCTAGGGAGAAATTAAGGGTTCCCTAGGCCAGATCATGAAGAGTAATGAAAGAGGTCAACCAGGATGGGAGAGCAATTAAGGGTTCTCAAATCCAGATATCAGAGGAAAACATATAAATGATTAACTATGCAAAACAGAGTGTACTTGAACAAATCCTGAGTTAAATTTCCAGTTAATTCATTCAAATTTAGATAATATTTAAGTTTATGAAACACATAAGAAAGGAACAAAATCAGACAAAGAAGATACTTCACTGCAATAGCTCATCTCATGAATCCTGTAGTGCAATCTTTTTATTACTTGCTCCAGTCTGCTGACTTGAAAATTGGTACAATAACCCTTAGGTTTAAGATTAAAATAACTCTACAAATGTATAGAAATCCACCCTGAATACTTCAAATTACAAAGTAATTATACAAAAAGAACTTACAAAATATCTCAAACTGCATTGAGAACTAATATAGGAAAAATAAATACCTTCATGAAAGAAGATAGAGACACTATTGAATTGCTATTTGTTGTCCATATTATTTAGGTTCTGTTGTCTTTTAGTCTCTGATCTTTTGCCCTTTAAGCTACTTGGCTATTTGGTCTTCATGCTAGATGTCATATTTACTTATGACCTTTCATCTGATTTTTTTCAACTGTATTTCTTTATCTGTCTCCTCTGTTTAGTCTTTTAACTATATGCTCTATCACCTGCTTTCATTTTTACCTTTTACTGTAAATATTACTCACTCTTTCATGCTTCTGTGTTTTTAGTAAAAAATGATTTTTACTATATATAATACAAAATGTTGCTTGGAGACTGTAGTTTGTAAGAATCCTTTGTTGTGCTGGTGAATATGATTTCATCTCTATTTTTAACATTTACTGTGTAAATTATTTCCTTCTGCTTTGTGATAATTGTCTTTTCCTTTTGAATCAAGGCTTTTGAATACATTTTCCTTGCGAATCTTGGAGTAAACAGGGTTTGGAACTAGTATCAAAACTGTTTATCCAAGCTCCTGTTCTACTAATCACTTGCAAAATAAAACAATTCATTAATAAAATCGATGTCCGTAGGGAGGTGATAATGGCTTAAGGGAACTAAGATGTTTGTGGACAAAGTCTAGAGTGCGTTCAGGAGGTAATCAATGGTGAAATTTGGTTTCAGAGGCTCAGGGTGGTGCAAGAAGGGTTAGGCAGCTTTTAGTGAAAAACAAGCAAAAATAGTGAAAATGAGGGTCTTTGGCGTTTTAATGGGTAACGACTAGAATTGGCACAGACTTTCATAATGTGAAAAGTGGATGGTTTCAGCCTACGCGGGGAGGCGGTATTAAGGTTCATCGCACTGCTTTTGGCAGTCGGGCGATTTTTCCATGAGAGCACGCAAGTTAACCCAAAGCTGCCACATAACCAAAAGAGGCCTGAGAAAAACCACAAATATCGTGTGCTCTCGGGCTTTTAACTATCGGACATTGGGAGCACGCGATATGGATGTGGGTCATTGGATTTTGAAGCGGGTGATTGGAGGGTTGTCGCGTGTGTTAGTGTCAGTATCTTCATCCTTTCACCAGTGATCAAATTCTCTTGTTGCATTGCATGTTAGGCGTCTCATACGATCAGTTGCATTCCATTAGGATCATGGATCATCTGACGGTAGTGGCTTATTATACATTTTCCCTCATGTCCTTTACCTGCTGGCCTATTTTCATTCATCTAGATCATCTGCAGTCAATTTTTGCCTTTAAATTTGTAAATGTCATTTTTAGGGTTTTAGGTCTCATTAGGTCTAGGGTTTCATCAATAAGGTCTTCAAAACGCTCAATAACGGTCAGCAGGTGCATGAGGAGGTCAAATAAAGTTCCAGTAGGAATAATTTCCATAATCACACACTCAGTGATTGGTTTTTCCTCAAAACCCTGTTTTGAGGAAAAACATAGTATTTTATATTTTCATGTGTAAATTTGATGTAATTTCAGTTTTTTCATATGTAATAACTTCAGTGGCAACCCTGGTCACCTTGCCAAGCTTCAGCAACTCCATCACCTGCACGAAAAACAAAAAGTCAAAGAATTTAGTTCATTAAAGGCAATGAATAAAGCAAACTGCCCAAAAATAGAGTTTTAAAAGCAAAGTCAAATGCAAAGATTACAAAGTGGGTTTTTGATAAGTGAAAAATTAAAATATTTTGTATCTAAACCATTTGTCATGTTCAAAAAACTCATTTGCATCCAAAGGAGAAGGAGTGAACAAGAGAAAGGTCGTGTTGGATAAATATAGCAAAATCACAGCAACTTTGGCAAGTTTCAGGGGCACGACGCATTGGGTCGTGGGCGCGGCGCATAGGGCTAGTGCGGTGCGTTGGGCCACCCTCTGCAGTGTTAAACTTACACTGGCATGGCGCATTGGGTTTTTGGCGCAGCGCATAGGGCTTCAAGCCGATTTCACCCACAAACTCTCCCAAATTTGTAAAATTTCCTCAATCTTCAGGTGTCCAGGTAAGTCAAGCATTCTTCCATTGCCAGTGAATAAGTTTCTCTTAAAGTTTATGGTGATTTAATGAGAAAAACTTGAAACCCTACCTCCTTGCAATTTTTGCCAAAAAACAGTTGCATAGGGTTTACAATTTGTGTTTTTGCTGCCAATTCCACTCCATCACTCCCTCACTCTTTGATTCCCTCATTCATTTTCCAGTTTCATCAAACCATTCCCCCAAACCCCATATCCCCAAATTACTAATCCTAAATCTCTAACTCCCACTATCCCAAACCCTAGTTACAAATTCCTAAACCTTAATTGCTGTCCCTAAGCCTATTTACTGTCCCTAAAACCCCCTATTCCCCAAAATCCTGTCAAAAACATTCCCAAAACCCCTCATACCCTCTCCCTCCACAATCCCTCATACATTCTCATATATTTGGCAGCAAAACCTAAAGACACCATAAATCTCTTCATACTCATCTAAGAAAACTCAAACATTGGCAAACATGGAGTCTGATCCTTCCTATGACCGAGATGAGGAGACACACAATGATTCTTCTAGAGAAATGCATGCACCTAGGAGACCTCACAAGGGTGGTAAACATATACGAGAGGAGCCTACTTCACTTGCCAAGCTGTAGGCCTGTCCTCTTGCTGTCACATGCTTTCATCACCAATCCTGTTATCAATTCTATGAGATGGTAGAGAGAGTCCAGTACCATCATGAGTTGGCCAGGTTGTTTGTGCTCCATCTTCATAATGGCCAAGTCACTCTAGCAGGTGTGACATTCACCTTGACACCGGAGGCTATTTCTCTAGCAATTGGCATTCCAAATGTCGGTGAGCAGTGGAATAAAAGGCAACAGATTGGCAGAGAACATTATGAGCCTTACATCAAGGCTAGTTATCAGAGACATCTCAACAGAGTTTTTCCCTTCTGGTATTTGAAGGACACTTATGCTCCCTTGATGAAACTCATAATTAAATATTTCAGCTGTGAGGGCCGATTTTCTCGCTTGTATGCCTATCACATCAAATTGTTGATGCACTTTACTAGGGTGAGAATGATGAATCTCCCCTATTTTATTTGTCGGAACATTGAGAAGATGACCACCTTAGTGCAAAGGAAGCCTCCTCAGCAGTAGTATAACAACATATATCATTTTGCACTAATTAAAATTGTGGTCTTGCATCAGCTTGGTTTACAGAACATCTCATGGGAGGATTTCATTTCACATGAGGTCTTCACAGGTCCTCTAGTACCTCCAACAACTTTTCATGAGACATGTGGACCTTCACATCAACAGGATATTCATGAGACACAAACCGCTAGTGTGCCAGTGTTTGTCACTTACCAAAAGGGCACTAGAAGGTTGTTTGCAGTAGCAAAGCGAGTATTAGATCCACCTGGGGTGGAAGGGGTCTCGCTTCCTCTATCAGCAGAGCAGGTTTAGGACAAGGGCAAGTGGACATTACATGATGAGGGGCCTTCAGGAGGGCAGGAGACAGATGTAATTCTTATTCAGGATGATGACACCGATTTGGGATTACAAAGCTCAAACCTTAAGGAGATCATTCAGGAGCAACAGGCGGAACTTAATGATTTGTCTCTCAACCTAGAAAGAGCCAAGTGGATAATAAAATATATGGAGCAAAGAAACAAACAACTAGAGAATCATCAAAGTATTATGGAGCTACAAAACATACGAGAAAACCGGCAAGCTGCAAAGAGGAGGAAAGTGAAGCTCACACCACTTGAACAAGAAGTCAATGCTGATCGTGAGTCTTGGCTTGAGAGGGAAAATTTCCACTTGGAAAAGTTGCTAGAGAAGGCCAACAGAGAGAAAAATATGTTGAGGCACATGGCCTACCATTACTTAGCGAGAAATAAAGTGTGCAAGACAAGAATTAGGAACTTGAAGGCCAAGTTGAAGAAAGCATCGAGGAAGCGAAAAGAGAAAGATAAACTTTAGATCTTGGCTAAGGCTTCCTTGGCCCAACACAACACTTAATGGAGGACACTCAGCCCAAATTTCAAGAAATTTGGGACACTTTTTTCAATTTTGGAATTTTTGGCCCAAAAAATAGGTTTTTCTGCCCGATGCGCCGCACCACCCGGCGCTCGCTTTTGATGGAGACCTCATTTTGAGTAAAAATCAACATTTTTGGATTTTTCATGGAAAAATATGTATTCCCACAAATGGTCAAGAAATTTTAACAGGTTTTGAGCTTCCAAAAAGGTCAAAAACACCTCAAAAATGACCTTTCTGCCCCTTTTTGGACACACAAGAAGCAGTGTTGGGAGAACTCAGTTTTGGAGAGGCAAATGGAGGCCAAATTTAAAAATTCAACTTGTTCTGGAAAGTAGACAGGAATACCTTTCCAAAAAGCACACTTTGAGAAAATTTGGACACTAGGAAGGCCTCCAAAAGCAGCTACAAAAAGGTGCTACACATAGGGAAATCAGTGCGGCGCATTGGAGGAATTTTGCTCATTTTGGCCAAAATACTCTGTTTTTCACCTAGTTTCTTGATAGTTTAACTTTTCTCCTTCTAATTGTCAAACTCATGATGTAATTTAATGTGACTTGATGGATTTTGATGTAATTATGCTAAATTTTCACTCATAGAGGTAGATTCATCCATGAAAAGGTAGTTTGCAACTGAATGAATCAGTTCCCTAGTTTTTATAGGCAAGCTGTTCCACTGGCTACTTTTTAGTTCTCTGTTTAGAATTTGTTGGAACAGCTCCTAAACTTATGAGCTCGACCCCTAGAGGCTAAGATGAGTTTTTGATTGCATATATCTTGTAATTTTTCAGTCATTAGCATGGTTGGACTTTTGGGAAAGCTTGGAGCTTCATTGTATACACTTTCAATAGTTTGGCTAAGGAATAGACCATGGTTTGCGACACTTTATGGGATTCATGTGGCATCTTGATTTGGTATTGTGTTTCCTTCTATAATTTTAAGTTTACATGTGTTTTATGTATGCCATCATCTCTCTTTGCTTCATCTTAACTAAACCAAACAAGGATAAAGGTAGAATCCATTGAAATTGCAGTGCTCTACCTAGGGTTTGTTTAGTTATTTATGTTTTCAGCTATTTGAAGAGGATCCCTGAGACTTTCTTGCCCTTTTCAACTCCTCACTAGTCTAAAATCTCTCCATCTCACTTAGTTTGAAGTACCAAACCATTTGCCTACCTTGCCCCATAGAGATCTCCGCAAAACTAAGCCTCATTCCCCAGACCCAAATCTGACTTTCCATTTGAGCCAACAAAACATCATCAAATTTAATCAAACTCTTCTGCACACATACCTAGCCTAAAATCAGTCTTCACATCAGTCATCTCAAGCCTCATTGATCATAATTTTCTGAAATTGGCAAGGAGAGAGCCCTCTCCCACCTGGTAGGGCTAGCTACCAAGTTAAGCATGGTTTGATGTTACCCTAGATTCTGCCTTTCTCAGCCTAAGGTAGATTTAGGTACTAACAGCGCGGTCGAGATGCACGCAAGGAAAAGGAGCAGAGATTAGCGAGGCTCGGGGGGATTATTACACTTAACTTTAACTAAATAATGAATAAGGTGGGGTTAAATATAAGCTGGTTTAGTAAAATGGGACCCGGGTTTAATGTGGCAGGGTTTATTAACCGCACCAAGAGTGGTGGGATAAACGAGTTTATATCGGGAAAATGTGAATTTTGCTAAGTTAATTAAATAAAGCGAGGGGGAAACAAATCTTAGGAAAAAGGGGATTTATGGGTTAAAAGGGTTTTGTCGGGAAATATATGAATGGTAGAGTTAATTAAGTAAATGCGGAGGGGGAATTTAAACTTAGGACAATGGGGGGTTTTATGGATTTTTTAGATAAAATAAGGAAATTAATAAGGGGAAAATGATTTTTTCAAAGGGGAATGAGTTTCACACTAGGGAAAAGGGGTTTTGGGTAGGGAAATAACCTTTGGAGGGTATTTTGCTAGGGAAATGTGTGAAATCAAGGGGTAAGGGTCAAAATGAAGAGAAAAGGGTATTTTATTAAGAAATGATGGCATAATGGGGAAATTAGTAAGTATGTAGTGGGGGGTGAAATGAAATGAAGGGAATTTAATTAAATTAGCTTGCAAACATCCTTTCACTTTCATAACTGCTCCTGCACACTGAAACATAGGATTAAGCATGATAAATGTGCTTATGCTTCAATCAACTTTGAACTTTTGCAACCTTTCTTCTACTTACCCTTTACTTACCCTAACATTTTTTCTTCACTTTATTGGGTGCATTTAAGCTAGCAGACCCTTTCTTTCCTTTTTCTTTTGAAAAACAAACTATCTAATTCTAACCTTATATCTTCCAATGGCTCAGATTAAGCTTATGAGCACATTTTATTTCTCTACCTAATTACTGATCTGCCAAGTTTAAACAATTTAGTTAGATCTTTATTCTCTATATATAAACATAAAATTTAAAACATGAACTAGTCAAGATTAAACATTTTGACTATCATGGGTTGTGACATTTATGACAAGTTGCACGCAACCTTTATTTTGCACAGTAAAGTAAAAAGTAGTGGAATTTAGACTTGCACACTTTCATGATCTGTTTTTGTTTGGGGTTCATATTATTTTCACTTTTATTATTCTTTTTGTCCTTTGATATTTCTTTTAGGACATACCCTTTTTACATTTTTTAATTTTTAATATGGAAAACATTTTGCAAAAAGCAAAAGTATGCACAATATTACAAGATTAACCATAGCCAATTCAAAATATGAATCCTATTAAAATAGGACCCTAACAGTGGCTCGACATGGGGATGGCATTTCCTAGTGAAATGTCAAGAACTCTAAGATCAATAGCCTTTGAATTATAACTGAAATTACCTTGTAAATTGTTCTTCTGTGATTTCTGCCTTATTCATACTTATGATGGTGAAACCTTCAAAGCTCAAGGCCTTCTCTTCGAGCTTCAACTTCAAAAGATCACCATCCAATCCAATCTAAACTCTGCAATGTTATATACAATGAGTAAAGTAAAGTGAACTATTGTCAATCATTGGAAAAGTAATGCTTCAACATTCTACCATTGACAGGTCCTCCTAGTAGATCTGATCCATCTATCTCTCTCAAGAAAAAAGCATTGTTACCTTTGTAACCATAAATGACATAAGGGCCTTGCCATAAGAAGTCAAATTTTCCATGTTTTCCTTTGTCTTCTCTTCTTGAATCCCATTTAAGAACTTTATCACCTATGTAAAATTCATCAACTTTGGTCTTTTTATCAAATATCTTTTTGATTTTGTCCTAGATTACCTGTGATTTTACATATACTTCTTCTCTGGTCTACTGCAAGTGTATGGTTTGATTTATCCTTCTCTGGATATCATTTGGTTCTACTTGCAACTCCTAGATGATCTTCATTATTGGCACTCCCAAAGAAGATGGAAAAATAGCATCCATCCCATACACTAACTGATAGGGAGATGTACCAATTGACTTCTTAGTAGTTAGTCTATCTGCCCATAAGGCATTGACCAACTTTTTTGTTCCATGTCTTTTTGTTGACTTCTAGTAATTTCTTAATGATATTGCTTTTGTTAGAGGATTTTGCAAGTCCATTACCTTGAGGGTAATAAGCAGTGGAGTGGCCAAGGGTGATGTGGTATTTGTTACAGAAATCTACCATTTTCTTGGATTTAAAGGTAGCTACATTATCAATAATGAGCTTTTGGGGGCATCCAAATCTTGACAGGATATTATTTTCTAGGAATGAGATAATGGCAGTGTCTGTGGCTTGTCTAGAATGGATGGCTTCTATCCATTTGGTAAAATAATCAATGGCTGTCAGAATCCACTTATGCTAGGCTGAGGAGGCTGGGTGTATTTCTCCAATGAAGTCTAACCCCCATTATTGAAATGACATTTATGTGGAGATTGGTTTAAGAGGCAAGGGTAAAATTTTTCTCTTTCCCTCAAATATATGGCACTTATGACAGGAGGTCACATTTTTTTTAACATCCACAAAAAGAGTGGGCCAATAGAAACTAGCCCTCATGATTTTGTCAGCAATAGTTTTCCAATACAAGTGTCCTCCACAATCCCCTGCATGAAATTCTTGCTTAATTTTATCACCTTCATCTTTCAGTAAACAGTTCAAAATAATACCACTAATGTCTTTCCAAAACAAAGCATTATCTATAATACAATACTTTAATGCCTTCATTTTCAAAAATCTAGCTTTAGTTCTTGTTAAACCAGGAGGATCTTGTAAGTTTAGTAATACAAATATGATATATGCATACCAGTGTGAATATGTAAAAGGTTCACTAATATGTGGAGTCGCCATCTCTTCCTGATCATCAAGGGCACCAATGAAGTTAATATCTAGGGAATGACAATTCGATTCAGCCATGAGTTTGGCTAAACCTTAGCCTTTGATAAGTTTAGTAGGCTTTATTTCTATGTCATATTCCAATATAGTGGCAATCAATTTGCCTCTTTTCCCTTCAGGCCCATTTTGTGTCAAAATATCCTTAACTACTGAATTTGGAACATAAGCGATAATGTGAGAATACAAAATATAGACTCTGAAATATTTGATATCCTTTACTAAAAATAATGTTTGTTTTTCCATAATGTTGTATTTGAGTGTGACACCTCTTAAGTATTTACTGAAAAATTCAATTGGTTGTTCATATCCTTGGTCATTCTTTTGCAATAAGACTACTACAATGGTGTGTTCTGAAGAAAAAGAAAAAAATATAAAATCTTTGTGGAAATCAGGACTTATAAGGACTAGAGTTTTGGTTAGGTCTTCCTTGATCGCTTCAAAGGACTGTTTGGCATCCACTATCCATTTAAGTTCTGAATCTTTTCTTAACATGCTATTTAGTTCTCTAATCAATTCTGCCAAATTTGAAATGAATCTCCTAAGAAAATAAAATTTTCCTAAAAATAACTGCAATTCTCTGATGTTTCTAGGATGGGTGATGGTTAAGATGGTCTCTATTCTAGCAGGATCTATTCTAATTCCATCTCTAGATATGATATGTCCCAACAACTTACCTTCTACTAGACCAAAGAGTGTCTTTTTGGGATTTAAAGAAATCCCAAATTTCCTACATTTGATGAAAACTCTTCTCAAGTGATCTAGGTGTTCATTGTCAGATTTAGAAAATACTGTGATGTCATCTTGGTATACCACTAGGAAGTCATGGATATCCTTGGCAAAATCTATATCGATAGCTCTTTGAAATGTTGCTCCGGCATTCATTAATCCAAAAGGCATCTTCAAATACATGAAGGTACCCAAAGGAGTAGTAAATGCAGTTTTGGCTTGGTCCTCTGGTTGAACTAAGATCTGGTTATATCCAGAAAATCCATCAAGCAGTGAAATTCTGGATGAGCCTACTACTCTCTGAAGGATATGGTCCATTTTTGGTAGAGGATAGTTTTCTTTTAATGTGACTTTGTTTAAATTTCTGAAATCAACACAAAGTCTGATTTCTCCAATTTTCTTCCTAGTAGTGACTAAGTTTAAAATCCAATCTGAATATCTAATGGGAGCTATGATTTTGGCATCATACATTCTTTTAATTTCTTTCTCAATAGATGGCATAAGAATTGGATTAATTCTTCTAAGTTTCTATTTGAAAAGCTTATGATCCTCTTTGAGAGGTATCTTGTGTTGAATTATGCTGGTGTCATAAGACTTCAAGTCTTCATAACTCCAGGAAAAAACATCTTGGAACTCTTTAAATAGATTTATGCATTTTACCTTTTCCTCTGGAGGTAAGGCTTTTGATATTTTAATGAGTTTTGGTTTTTCTTCAGTTCCTATGTTACATTCTTCTATATCTGCTCTCAAAGGCCCCATTTTCGGCTTCCTAGCTACATCGTTTGAGTCAAAAAAATCTTCTAAGGGGACTCATACCTTAGGCAAAAAAATATTTTTAAAATTAGGAATTTCAGGATCATCATTCATTATTTCCTCTATTTCTACATTTTCTAAGTTATCTACTTCTAATTTAGTGAAATTAGTAGGTTTACCTATATCTAAAATATTTACATCTATGTCACTATCTATGTCATTATCTACTGTACAGTCTGTATCTATTTTACAATTCTGAAACTCACCTTCAACATTCATGAAGTCATAAATTTGAGAATCCTAGGAGAAAATATGCCAATACTTCAAATTTTCTGGTATGATAGGCCTATGTCTCACTTCTGCAGTGTCCTGATGATTGGGTTGGAAGGGAAACTTGTAGGTACTAGCAAAAGTGGCAAGACTATGGGCTTGCATATTTTGTTTTCTAGGAATGGAAACAAAGTTTGTTTCCAGGAGGTCTTTAATCAAATCTAGGATAGTCTCCCTATATTGACTAAGTCTAGGATTGTTTATAGAGTATTCACCATTAATTTGTTTAATAATCAATTCTGGGTCTCCAAGTATAGAAACTCTCTTGGCTCCAAGTTTTCTAACCATTTGTAATCCTAAGATCAAAACTTCATACTCTGCCATGTTGTTTGTACACTTGAAGTTTAATCTGAATGGATGTCCCTCAGAATGATTATTCTCCATATTATGGATCCACACTCCTGAACCAGCCCCTAACCTATTCACAGATGCTTCAAATCCAAATGCCATAGGGACTCATGAAAAATCTTTTCACTGTTAGCTGTTTTGTATTTCAGTTCTTCAATTGTGATTTCCTTTTTGTCATGGTCTAAATTGTACAAGATGAAAGAGTCCATATCAGAATGCATGGAGTATATTGGGAAATTTTGTGGTTTTTCTGCACTACTCACCATGTATTTCATCAAGGTCTCCCTATATAGTTTTCTTGGTTGGCCAAAAACAGATATTGTGGCATATGGCATATCTAATTGCAAAGATCCTTGCAATTTTTCTCTCCATAAGCGAGATAGCGGCATTCCATATTTGGGTGGGATGCTTGCAAATACTATGTCCATCACAATACTCTTTGTTGGGCATTGGACTAGAGTTACAAACCAAGGCATTTAACTTGGCTAGAGTCAAAGGAAAACCAATCCTTATATGGTCTGGTAATGTCTAAGTTTAGTCTCTCCATGATTGCTTTTGGCATCAAATTATGGTATGCCCTTGAGTCTAACATAGCATTATGTAATATTTTTTCATGAATGTTAAGGCTAATGTAGAAAGGATGGATTCCCCCTTGTTGATGAATACCATTTGCTTCAGGGCCAAACAATAATTCAAGTTGATCATCATTCAAATTGACAGCATATTCTCCCTCTCCTATATTTAAAGTTTCAGTTATCTGTGATCTATAGGATTCATTCTTTACTAGTTCGGTCAAAGGAATTGATATCTTTAATTTTTCTATTTCAGTTTTGATGTTGAAAGGGATTTGAGCTTTGTTTGTTTGTATGAGATCTTCCTTAACAAATGCAGTTTGTGTGTTTTTATCTTGTTTCTCAGTAGTAGGCAATTTAGTCTGTGTTTCAGTTGTTTTTCTTTGATTTCTCTTGTTTGGATTGATTTCAGTAATTGTTTCGTTTAAGTTTTAGTGGAGGTTATGTCTACAATTTTTGGGATATAAGCCTCCGGTGTTCCCCTAGGAAGGAATTGTAAAATTTTAGTGACAGGAACTTCTGTTATCTTTTTAGTTTGGGTATGGATTTATCTTTTAGTGGGAGCTTCATTATTCTTTTTACTTCTTAAGCTATACCGTTTTTGAACCTTATATAACTAACTCATAACCTTGTTTAAAGTCAAAGGACTCACCAGATTCTAATTGCAATTGTTGCAGCATGTACAACTCCTGTTCTTCTTGAGTAAGAAAAACAATATTTTCATTGTTTATTCCTAACAAGTTTATCTAGGTATCATCCTCTTCTTCATGGCTCTGTGAACCCTCAGCATAGTTCTCCTAGAAGGGAGGCCTAATCTACTGATCTGGTATAGCATTATTTCCAACATTAGGATTCTTCCTAAAGTTGGGGTTTCTTATTGGGGGTGGTTGTTGATTCTCCCATTGAGTTTTTCTTTCCATGTTTTCTAATCTATCCATTATTCTCTCTACACTCTTTGCTAAATTATCTATTTTTCCATCAGAAGTGGAAGTTTCCTCTTTAATTACAACTCTCTTTTCATTTCTTATTCTGGCTTTCTTGGCTAATAGGTTGGCCTCTACACTAACAACATTGCTTTGCATTTGTTCCAATGTTTGAGGGTTTCTTTCCCTTAACTAGTATGACCTGTCAATGCCAAAACCATCAGGTAATTTGATTAATGCTAGGTCATGCGGAGGCTTAAGATTAGTAGGGATTGCATTGTAGATGTTATTGAACCTAATACAATAATCCTGAACTGACTCATTAGGAGATCTTCTAATGTTATCATATTCAGAAAGTATTTGCAGAGGGTTTTTCTTTCTCTCCCATCTATCAATCAATAATCTATGAAAACCAGCTAAGTTTGCAATATGATTGGCAGGTAAATATTTGAACCATTTCTTAACATCCCCAGTCAATGTTTAGGAAAACGACCTCATTTGGACATCTGATTCATCTACCTCATGCAACTCAAAATAGTTAGTCATTTTGTTCACATGATGTTGGGCAATGTACTGACCAATAGCATCCAACTAAAAGATTTTTCTTTGATAATCTTAGGGCATGGCATGGAGTTGTGCAGGTAAAACCAGAGGTGCATATCAGTCTACCATGGATGAGATTCTGGCTTGACTAGGGGGTAAATTAGTGGTGCTTGCGAAAGGAATTGAACTGGATGGAGATGAAATAGATGATGATGAGGTGTTTGGCTGATGAATAATTGGTTTAGGGGAATGGACTGTGGTGGATACTATTGGTGAGGTTGTGGTAAATGAAGGTGTATTTACAGTGAGTGAAGATTGTGAAGAAATTTTAGATGCAGCAGCAGTGATGGCAGCTAGTTCAATAGATTTTTGAAGGTAAGCATCATCTATATGGCTTATCAATATAGAGGTAAAAGCTTCTAACTTTTCAGAAATATCCAAGACAAATTTATCTAAATCTGTATGGATAATCACCCTTTTTGATTCAATTAGTTGAATAAACTCAAGGTCTAACATTATTTCATGGATTGCATTCTCAGATTTAGTTATAAATAATGAGAGGTCAAATGACAAATCAAAAGGAATTTCCTCTAAAGTTGAAAACTCCTCAGGGAGTGAATTTTATTTGACTAACTGGCTACTACTTGCCTGAGTTTCTGCGTTTTTTGGTTTTCTTAAAATTCTGTCTGGGTCATCAACTATAGTAGCAGGGTTTGGATCTAGATTTGTACTGGTATAGTGAGTCTTCTTAGGAGCCATAATTCTAACTTTTTTAATTGTTTTTATGAAAATTTTCAAAAACAACTTATAAAAATGACCTTAAGGGGCTCAAGATGAAATTTAAGGTTTCCTTAAAGTTTTATCAGACTGAGGATCGAAGTTCCCAGTATGGTCAACAATGATGTTATCAATCCAAAATTTCTTCTAAGTTGTCAAAAAAAGAAATGATAGAGGTAACCACAAACCAACTTTGGAGATCAAGATCTAGCCTTCCTAATCTCAGAGAGGGCTCTCTCTTTTTTATTTAACTTTATTTTAGTTAATTGATTTTAGGCTAGTTATGATTGTACTTGGGTTTTTTATTTTAATTTGGATGGTGGGATCGCTTACTTAGATGAACAAGGGTTGTCTTTTACCATTGGGTTATGGGGTCAAATGTCAAACAAACAAGACTGGATTAAGTTGTAAAAAAAATATCTACAGGGCAAGATAGAGGAGTTACTACAGTTCTCAAAGGCTTGAAGGTGAAATGGTTTCCAATTGGATCCAGGGAGCAATTAAGGTTTCCCTAGGCCGGATCATGAAGAGCAATGAAAGAGGACAACCAAGATGGGAGAGCAATTAAGGGTTCTCAAATCCGGATATCAGAGAAAAACATATAAATGATTAACTGTGCAAAACATAGTGTACTTAAACAAATTCTGAGTTAAATTTCCAGTTAATTCATTCAAATTTAGATAACATTTAAGTTTATGAAACACATAAGAAAGTAACAAAATTAGACAAAGAAGATACTTCACTGCAATAGCTCATCTCATGAATCATGTAGTGCAATATTTTTATTAATTGGTCTAGTCTGTTGACTTGAAAATTGGTACAATAACCCTTAGGTTTAAGATAAAAATAACTCTACAAATGTATAGCAATCCACCTTGAATACTTCGAATTATGAAGTATTAATACAAAAAGAACTTACAAAATATCTCAAACTGCATTGAGAACTAATCTAGGGAAAATAAATATCTTCATGCAAGAATATAGAGACAACTATTGAATTGTTGTTTGTTGTCCCTATTATTTAGGTTATGTTGTCTTTTAGTCTCTGATCTTTTGCCCTTTAAGATGCATGGTTGTTTGGTCTTCATGCTGGATGTCATATTTACTTATGACCTTTCATCTGATACACTTTCATCTAATTGTTTTTCAATTGTATTTCTTTATCTGTCTCCTTTGTTTAGTCTTTTAACTGTATGCTCTGTCACCTGCTTTCATTTTTACCTTTTACCGTAAATCTTACTCACTCTTTCACGCTTCTGTGTTTTTAGTAAAAAATGATTTTTACTATGTAGAATACAATGTTGCTTGGAGGCTGTAGTTTGTAAGAATCCTTTGCTGTGCTGGTGAAAATTATTTCATATCTGTTTTTAACATTTACTGTGTAAATTATTTCCTTCTGCTCTGTGATAATTTTCTTTTCCTTCTGAATCAAGGCTTTTGAATACAGTTTCCTTGCGAATCTTGGAGTAAACAAGTTTTGGAACTAGTATCAAAACTATTTATCCAAGCTCCTGTTCTACTAATCACCTACAAAATAAAACAATTCGTTAATAAAATCGATGTCGGCATGGAGGTGATAATGGCTTCAGGGAACTGGGATGTTTGTGGACAAAATTCAGAGTGTGTTTGGGAGGTAATCAATGGCGAAATTCGATTGCAGAGGCTCAGGGTGGTGCAGGAAGGGTTAGGCATCTTTCAGTGAAAAACAAGTGAAAAGAGTGAAAAAGAGGGTCTTCAACGTTTTAACGGGTAATGGCTAGAATTGGCACAAAATTTCATAATGTGAACTATGGATTGTTTTGGCCTATGCGGGGAGGTGGTATTAAGGTTCATCGCATCTCTTTTGGTAGTCGGGCGGTTTTTCCATGAGAGCACACGAGTTAACCCAAAGCTGCGACCTAACTGAAAGGGGCTTGAGCAAAACCATTAATCTTGTGTGCTCTCGGGCTTTTAACTATCAGACATTAGGAGCATGTGATATGGATGTGGGTCATTGGATTTTGAAGCGGGTGATTAGAGGGCTGTCACGCCGTTGAGATGCACGAAGGGAAAAGGAGCAGAGATTAGCAGGGCCCGGGGGGATTATTACACTTAACTGTAATTAAATAACGAATAAGGCGGGGTTAAATATAAGCGGGTTTAGTAAAATGGGACCCGATTTTAATGTGGCAGGGTTCATTAACCGCACCAAGGGTGGTGGTTTAAATGGGTTTATATCGGGAAAATGTGAATTTTGCAGAGTTAATTAAATAAAGCGAGGGTGAAACAAATCTTATGAAAAAGGGGTTTTATGGGTTAAAAGGGTTTTGTCAGGAAATATATGAATGGTAGAGTTAATTAAGTAAATGCGGAGGGGAAATTTAAACTTAGGACAAGGGGGGTTTTATGGGTTTTTTAGGTAAAATAAGGAAATTAATATGGGGGAAATGATTTTTTCAAAAGGGAATGGGTTTCACACTAGGGAAAAGGGGTTTTGGGTAGGGAAATGGCCTTTGCAGGGTAATTTGCGAGGGAAATGTGTGAAACCAAAGGGTAAGGGTCAAAATGAAGGGAAAAGGGTATTTTCTTAAGAAATGATGGGATAATGGGGAAATAAGTAAGTATGTAGTGGGGGGTGAAATGAAATGAATGGAAGTTAATTAAATTAGCTTGTGAAGATCCTTTCACTTTCATAACTGCTCCTGCACACTAAAACATAGGATTAAGCATGATAAATGTGCTTATGCTTCAATCAACTTTGTACCTCTGCAACCTTTCTTCTACTTACCCTTTACTTACCCTAACATTTTTCTTCACTTTATTGTGTGCATTTAAGCTAACAGACCCTTTCTTTCCTTTTTCTTTTGAAAAGAAAACCATGTAATTCTAACCTTATATCTTCCAATGGCTCAAATTAAGCTTATGAGCACATTTTATTTCTCTACCTAACTATTGATCTGCCAAGATTAAACAATTTGACTAGATCTTTATTCTCTATATATAAACATGAAATTATAACATGAACTATTCAAGATTAAAGAGTTTGACTATCATGGGTTGTGGCATTTATGACAAGCTGCACACAACCATTATTTTGCACAGTAAAGTAAAAAGTAGAGGCACTTAGACTTGCACACTTTCATGATCTGTTTTTGTTTGGGGTTCATATTTTTTCACTTTTTTGATATTTTCGTATTCTTTTTGTCCTTTGATATTTCTTTTAGGACATACCCTATTTACATTTTTTAATTTTTAATATGGAAAACATTTTGCAAAAAGAAAAAGTATGTACAATATTACAAAATTAACCATAGCCAATTCAAAATTATGAATCCTATTATTATAAGACCCTAACAGGTTCAAACATTGAGATCATCTATTTCAACAGATCTCCAAAAAGTATTGGAAAATCATTCCAAGGTATTTGGGACCCCCAAAGGCCTCCCACCTATTCGTGATCATGGTCATGTTGTTCATTTAATTCCAGGAATTGTTCCTCCAAACACCAAACCTTATAGATATCCCTATGCTGGAAAGAGTGAAATTGAACGTATGGTTGTGAAAATTCTAGAGATCAGTATAATTCAACCTAGTCAAAGTTCTTTCTCTGCTCCAGTAGTATTGGTTCACAAGAAGGATGGATCATGGAGTATATGTTTGGATTATAGGGAGCTCAACACGATCACTATTAAAGATAAATTTCCCATTCCTAACATTGATGAATTGTTAGATGAATTACTGTTGCACAAAATATTATCACCATGGAATTCTGTAATCATCGTGAGTCTATCACCACTCATACTTTCCTCCTTTGCAAGTCTTAAACCTCAGTTCTTCATGTCAAGCCTTGAAAAGTAAGAGAAAGCCCTTAAAAATCTCTAAAACTCTGGTTCCACACTTTCTCTTAGCATTACCTGTGGTCCCGCACCTACTGGTCATGTCCCCTGCGTACCTAACCGCTCTGTCTTTGTGTAATGGGTGCAGACCCCTGTAAAAGTCAAAAAGGCGCAAGTACATTCTTAAAAAATCACTTTGGGTTATTTCTGGAAGCTTCTAGAGGGAATTTTGAGGTGGCAAGTTCGCTCCTTTAAGGTTCATGCATCCCATACCTTAAAGAGCTAACCCCTTGATGTGAGGAGCTTATCCCTTTGAAGGAGGACTCTATCCCTTCATAGGGGGACCTGTAACTTCCTTCCTCTGCACTATAAAATGAGGCATTGGGCTGGTTACTGAGGAGGTTGAAAGCTGAATATTTTTGAGGTGAAATGCTGTTGGAATTTAGGCTTCCTAATTGAGCTTGAGAGGAGAGATTACATACCCTTTTTGATCTCATTGGGAAGAGTGTGAGGCTTATCAAATTAGAGGAGATTCCTGCTTGGACCCTGGGAGGAGCTTGTACAACATCAAGGCACCAAAGGTTGTAAAGTTCTTCTATTTTTCAAAGTTAATACAATCAAGTTTATTTTTCTCAATAAGCTGTGTTTTATGGTTTATTTCATGGATTCCTTGATCACCATGATGAATGTGATTTATTATATTAGCTATGCAGGTGTTATTTGATGTGTGCTTGTTTGTGATTGCAGGTTCTCAAAAGGAAACTCTTTCGGATGGTCGAAGCGTGGCTGCCACAAACTAGCATTGGACTTAAGGTAGGGTCTAAAACACCTCTTAATTTTTATTAATGAATCGCAATATATTTAGAGAAAGGTAGATTTGCTTGTCCTGCTTGTTGCTAGATATCTGTTGATACTAGGGAGATCGGTCTTGTCCACAAGAACGATTCATCCGGCCAAAAAATTGGTGACTCCACTGGGGAATTGAATTTGGTTTTTGGTTTTCCTTTTCTTTGACTTGCGAAACTTGTTCTTGTTTCTGGGTTTTGCTTGATGTGTGTGGGATTGGGTAGTTTTTAGGATCTGGATTCTTTTTTGTTTTTTCTGAAGTTTACAAGGCACCACACTTTCTGTTTACATACAATGCTGACCTATCCGCACTTTTCCTTTAGTATTCAGAGCGTTACCACATCTATTTCTTTTGGAAGCCTGCGGACCCTGCCAAAATTTTTGAAAAACTTAAAATGTTTTCTTCCAGTTAATTTTAGGTTTTATTTACAACTTTTAGCATCTACCCAGATCTGTATTTTTCTGTCAAAAAGCCTTGTTTATGAGTTTCTTTCAGCATATTCTTCATCTCATCAATCTCCATTAAGTTAATTGGGTGTTTTGAGTCTCTTTTTTGAGAAATTCCTAATTTAATTTCCTTTGGTCATTACTTGGAGGTTTGTCTCAGTCTTTTCACAATTTTGCATCTTTTTTGCTTTTATTTTTGCAAAAAAAAATTCCCCCTCATTCGCCGGGGGCCTAAAATTTGTATGAGTGTTAATCACCTTTGAGTGTTTTTATTTTTTGATCTTTGGAACTCTCACCCAATTTTCTTGACTTGCACTTGATTGGTTCTTAGATTACATTAGAATCATCTTGTGTTTGAGAATTCTCTTGCATAGATCACATTTGCATAATTAGAATTCTCATTTTCAGAATATGAATGAAAAATGTGCATAGATTACATTTGCATACTTTTCAAGTGAATTGTGCATAGATTACAATTGCATAGTTTACATTCTGAAAAATCAATTGTAGATTTAGATCAGTTTTCTTTGATTTGAATTTACATATTTTTATGCTTGTTTTTAACACACAAAATAAAAATAAAAAAATGTTTTGGAATTGATTTGCATTAATTTTTCTTGATGAAATTAGTGCATTAGAGAATTTGTTATATTTTCTCTTAGTGATCAATTTTTTTCATTGTTGGAAGTGAATGGAAACTCTCTCATTACTTTAGTTAGGATTCATCGAATTGAAAAGATTACATTATCATATTCGATTGCATTCAGTTTTGGGTCGGGTCATAACACCATTGGTTTCATATCCATTTACCCTTTTGAGTAATAACAGCCTAAATAACACAGTGCTTAATTAAAATTCATCTAGTAATTTTTACATTTTTAGGGCTCTTTCCACCAATCTAGCTTAGGCTAGTGTCTTGGAATAGGTTTTAGTTAACTCTCCAAGATAGTAAAACAAACAAGTAGTCGATCTTGCAGTAGGAAAAATTCCAAATGTTGCATGTATGCTCTGGGAAGCTCCTCCTCTTCCATTGGAAAGTGAAACTCATATCACTTAGGTTGATGATCCATTAGTTGATCAAGTGGTCGATTCAATTTCACATTCGGTTGATCCCACTCTCCCTTTAGAGAGTGAACTTCATACCGCTCAGGTTCTTCTTATTACATCACATTCTTCTATGCCGGGGGGCATTTCACCTGTTTCTATAGAACCCCCTCCAAGTACTGAGGTATTTTCCTTTGATTGGAATAGACTGACAGAACCTCGTCTTCCTTCCTCCATCCCTTTCCAAGTCATTGTCAAGGCTGGTGCTAGGGACATACACCGAACACAGATAGATGAAGGTGCTTCTGTTAGTATTTTATCCTCAACTACTTGGAAAGCTTTGGGTTCCCCTCAGCTTGCGCCTATTATGCAGAATCTGAAAGCTTTTAACAAAACCTTTAGTGAACCTTTAGGGATCTAAATCATACACAATTTGTTCCCTAGTCTTGTTTCAACTACCAATAATATGACACCCCTAAGTGTTCCTAATTCTAAAGTGGTATCTACCCCGCCATGGGTTAATTATGTGGCAACTAGTCCCATGTTTTCAGTTACCGATGTAAGTGAGCCTCTCACTGTTTTCTCATCTTCCTTTGATTTAGGTCCGGTAATTGACATGGAAAACTCTATGGGATTACTTGAACGCGATGTACTTATCCCTTTTGAGTCCCTTGACATGTGTTCCTTCCAAAGAAATATTCTTCCTTCTAATGAAGACCTCTTGGAAGCCATGATCAAGGTGTGTCCATTGACATGTCTTTCTTCCAGTTGGAAGCCATAATCAGTTGGCGAGGATAGTTTTTTCCTGTCTCAACCTCGTTAAAAAATGAAACTGGATGTCGCAAGGATAGTTTTTTCCTATCTCAACCTTGTTAAAAAATGAAACTGGATGTCACGAGGATAGTTTGTTCCTGTCTCAACCTCGTTAAAAAATGAAACTAGGAGTCCTGAGCATAGTTCCTTGTCTTTTGTCAAGCTCGTTAAAAAATGAAACAAGGAATCAGCGATGATAGTTTTGTTCCTGTATCAACCTCATTAAAAAATGAAACAGGGTGTCTTGAGCATAGTTGCTTGTCTTGTGTCAAGCTCGTTAAAAAAAAAAATGAATCAAGGATTTTCGAGAGTAGTTCCTCATCTTGTGTCAAGCTCGTTTAAAAATGAAACAAGGGTTTCGAGGAAAGTTCCTTTTACTGTGTCAACCTCGTTAAAAAATGAATCAGTGAGTGTGAGGATAGTTTTTTCCTGTATCAACCTCGTTAAAAAATGAAATAGGCTGTTGTGAGGATAGTTTTTTCCTGTATCAACCTCGTTAAAAAATGAAACAGGCTGTCGCGAGGATAGTTTTGTTCCTGTGTCAACCTCATTAAAAAATGAAACAGGGTGTTGCAAGGATAGTTTTTTTCCTATCTCAACCTCGTTAAAAAATGAAACTGGATGTCAATGAGCATAGTTCCTAGCCTTGTGTCAAGCTCGTTAAAAAATGAAACAAGGAGTCAGTGAGCATAGTTCCTTGTCTTGTGTCAAGCTCATTAAAAAATGAAACAAAGGTTTTGAGGATAGTTCTTTTCCTATGTCAACCTCATTAACAAATGAAACAACTCCCTGTCTTTCCAAGAACTCGAAAGTTAACCTTCATTCCATCCACCTGGTTGAATGCAATGAAACTTGGGGGGCATGTACCTCGTTTTGCGTCATTATGATGGGGGCATGCGAACTTATAACAAGCATAGTTTTTCATTTCAAGCTTGTGTAAACATGAAACCGAATCCAAGCAGAGTTCTCTAAGGTTCAAGCTTGTGTAAAAATGAACCTATACCTGATTTACATCTCGTGATTGCCGTTTTTATCCGCTAAATTATGTTAGATGAGCCTTGGTTGTTTTCATTCCATCGCCCCCATCTCTTTGGTTGATCATATGCTTTCACTTGGTTGTTTACCCTTCTTGAGGGACCGCATCTATGAGTGTTTTATTAGCCAACCTCTTAACCATTACATGTTTTGAGCAGTTCCTCCATTTCCAGAACTAGTTGCTACCCTTTATACCACTTGTTCCTCTAGGACGAGTCCTCTTTAAGCTCTTTTCTGAATCGTGAAATATGAAAAGATTGCTGATTTTTTCCTTTTTAAACTCGTTAAAATGGAATTAAAAGGACGGTCCACTTATAAATCTTTTCTAACAACATAAACATGAAAAGATTGCCAGACTGTTGTCATTTCAAGTTCGATATTGGTTATAAAATGACGTGTCTTTGATCGCTTTTTTACTTTTTCGGATCAGAGACACGAATTATGAAAAGTACTCCTTGATTGTAATGGTCAAGCGATTCTCTCAAGCATTATTTTATACTTTTTCGGGCTTGGGAGACACAAATTTACGAAAAAGGACAACCATGGAGTTTTCTTAAGTTTTTCTTCTGACTCCCTAAAATTGAAAAACATCGAGTTTCTCCTATACTGGACTCGTTAAAATTTAACAGTAAAGGACCTGTTCAATTTTAAATAGGAACGAACCACTCCTTCTTAGGGTTTGAATTTTAAACTAAGTTGGACTCATTTGAAGGATGAGCTTATAACCAAGCAAATGTTATCCTCCTCAAGCTTGTCAAAAATAAAGAGGTACTTGCCAGAAATGGTGGGGGAAAAGATAGAAAAATGAACCTGCTTGTTATACTTTGTGTTTTAGAAAAGCATTTAACCACTCTTGAACATGACACTTTTTTTTCACCTGGGTTGGGAAATCCTTTGCCTAAAAGTTAATCAAACCATATTGAAAGTCTTCAGCCAGTTTCTGGGTATTAGCTTTGGGTCAATTGTCACCAAACCATTTGCAGTGTCATTATGTGTTCAAGAGGTCAGTTCAAATAAACCATTCATCTGCAAAATATCTGTCATCCATCTTGACCATCCCTGAGTTAGTCCTTGCCAAATATATTTCTTCAAACTTGATCTATGATTTCGTGTTGTGGGCTTGCCTACGACAGATCGCTTTCTATCGACTTCAGCTCATTATCTAGAAAGATGATCTAGAAATCGTCAGTACCTTGGAATCTGCATGCCTCAATGGTAGGTTTCTCGCCTTCGACGACAGGTTGCATCATTAACCTTCGATCAAAGGATTCTATGACATGTTTGACATCAGCTCATCCATTCACATTTCATGGATTGTACTGAGTACTTTGAGAGCCATTGAAATTACTGGTGGTTTCTCTCACACTTGTTAACAGTTCACATCATTGACTGGTAATCAAGTGGTTTCTACCATGTTCGACTTCGACACATTCATTCACATGGATAGAATCGTACTAGTTCGGGAAGCAGAAATCAAGACCCTGGATCTAGTTTCCACCATCCAGGCTGTGAGGAATTTTGTTATTCATTATACAGTGGACTATTCATAAATAGATGGCTGCACCCATACTATGTCTACATATGTCCATACTTGTGATGTATTACAAAATAATTACTGTATCAGAGCAGTTTAGTTAGTTTTCTAGTCAGTTTTGATCTGAGTATGGGAATTCCTACCTCAGCGATGATATGTTTACATATATATATATTTTGTATTGAATATTTTTACAGGTTCCAACCAGGCTGTCCACAGGATGATCTTTGAAATGATAAAGTACTTCACTCTTCTTAGATGACAAATACTATCCTCATCTATTACAGACTTCGCACTTTAGGGGGGAAATCTGTTGCACAAAATATTGTCACCACGGCATTCTGCAATCAGTGTGAGTCTATCACCACTCATACTTTCCTCCTTTGCAAGTCTTAAACCTCAGTTCATCATGTCAAGCCTTGAAAAATAATAGAAAGCCCTTAAAAATCTTTAAAACTCTAGTTCCGCACTTTCTCTTAGCATTACCTTTGGTCCCGCACCTACTGGTCATGTCCCCTGCGTACCTGACTGCTCTGTCTCTGTGTAATGGGTCTAGACCTCTGTAAAAGTAAAAAAGGCGCAAGTACATTCTTAAAAACTCACTTTGGGTTATTTCTGGAAGCTTCTAGAGGGAATCTTGAGGTGGAAAGTTCGCTCCTTTAAGGTTCATGCATCCCATACCTTAAAGAGCTAACCGCTTGATGTGAGGAGCTTATCCCTTTGAAGGAGGACTCTATCCCTTCATAGGTGGACCTGTAACTTCCTTCCTTTGCACTATAAAATGAGGCATTGGGCTGGTTACTAAGGAGGTTGAAAGCTGAATATTTTTGAGGTGAAATGCTGTTGGAATTTAGCCTTCTTAATTGAGCTTGAGAGGAGAGATTACATACCTTTTTTGATCTCATTGGGAAGAGTGTGAGGCTTGTCAAAGTAGAGGAGATTCCTGCTTGGACCCTGGGAGGAGCTTGTACAACATCAAGGCACCAAAGGTTGTAAAGTTATTCTATTTTTCAAAGTTAATACAATCAAGTTTATTTTTCTCAATAAGCTGTGTTTTATGGTTTATTTCATGGATTCCTTGATCACCATGATGAATGTGATTTATTATATTAGCTATGCAGGTGTTATTTGATGTGTGCTTGTTTGTGGTTGCAGGTTCTCAAAAGGAAACTCTTTCGGACAGTCGAAGCGTGGCTGCCAAAAACTAGCGTTGGACTTAAGGTAGGGTCTAAAACACCTCTTAGTTTTTATTAATGAATCATAATATATTTAGAGAAAGGTAGATTTGCTTGTCCTGCTTGTTGCTAGATATCTGTTGATACTAGGGAGATCGGTCTTGTCCACAAGAACGATTTATCCGGCCAACAATTACATGGAGCAATTTAATTCACCAATATGGATCTTCATACAGGATATCATCAAACTAGAATGAAGAATGAAGACATTTTGAAAGCAACATTCAGAACTCATGAGGGTCATTATGAATTTTTGGTCATCCCTTTTGGCCTTACTAATGCACCTTCCACATCTCAAGGTTTGATGAATTCCATTTTCAAACCCACCCTTAGAAAATTTTTGTTAGTATTTTTTGATGATATACTATCTACAACAAGTCTTTGAAGGATCATGTTAAACATCTTGAAGGGTGCTCAAAATACTTGGAGGAGAAACAATTATATGCAAAAACCTCCAAATGTTTCTTTGGAGTAGAAAAGGTGGAATATTTAGGTCATATTGTATCTCATGAGGGTGCTAAGGTAGACCATAACAAAATTAAAGCCATTAAGGAATGGAAAATTCCCATAACCATAAAGCATCTTTGAGGATTTTTCAAGTTGACAGGGTATTATCACAAGTTTGTTAAGAATTATGGGAGAATAGTAGCACCTCTAACAACATTACTGAAGAAAGATGCATTTTCTTGGACTCCAAAACCAACTAAGGCCTTTGAACATCTTAAAGGGGTAATGTGCCAAGCACTAGTCTTAGTTATGCTAGACTTCACAAAAACCTTTGTTGTGGAATGTGATGCCTCCGGAAATGGAATTGGTGTTTTTTTAATGCAAGAAGGAAGACCCATTACTTTTGAAATTCATCCAATCAAGGGAAAGTATTTACATAAACCTATTTAAGAGAACGAAATGTAGGCAATAGTACATGCACTAAAGCAATGGTGACCTTACCTAATGGGAAGACACTTCAAGGTAAAACAGATCATGATAGTCTTAAATACTTTTTGGAAAAGAGATTATCTTCAGAAGAGTAGCACAAATGGGTCACAAAGATGTTGGGTTATGCCTTTGAAATCATCTACAAAAAGGGAAGAAAAATATTATTGCAGATGCACTCTCAAGAAAGAATGAGGATTTGGAATCATTGCTTTGTGCCATTTCTATTCTCCAATCTGATTGGATAACCGAAGCAAGGGATGAATGAAATAATGATGAAGAGGTGTGGACACTCATTCAAAAGTTGCAGCAAGATCCCAATACATCTGATACATTTAGCTGGAAAAATGATTCATTATGGTACAAAGATCGCTTATATATTTGTAAGAATTCCCAACTAAAGCAAATGATTCTTTTGGAATTGCACACCTCCCCCTTATGATGACACTCGGGATTTTTTTAAAATTACCACAAGGTCAAGAAGGATTTTTTTTGGATGGCCTTGAATCTGATGTTCAGAAGTTTGTGGCAAAATGTTTGGTTTGCCAAAAAAATAAATTTGAGGATGAGAATTTAATACAAAAGTATTTAGAACTACTTAAGCATTGAGGAAAGCACTTTTTTGAAGGAGAGGGGCATGCTAGGTCCATATAATACTAGTGTATCCCCTTTATTTTTATTGTGAGTGTAGCACCCTATTGTTATTTTTGTGCCCATGTATCCTCCATGTTGTTATTGTTGTGCCCTTACATTTTATTGTTATGTAGGCTCTGATTATATTGTGGCCCCTTAGACTCCTATATATACCAAGGAGGTCTTATCATTTTCATCATCGAAGAACTATTCATTTATGAAATGTAACAGAGGTTTCCCATTCGAAGAGGATAATTTTTAAGTCATTTATCTATATTTTCTTCTACTTTGTGCGATAGTTGCATAACATGCTTCCTACCAATGTGTACGAATAATAAGGATGGGAGAATTCTCTTTCATACGGCTTGTTACCAATACTTTTGTCCAAGGAGAAATTAGGTAATATATAAATATATAGGAGGCACCTCCACATAGTGTGCTTGGTCAATTTGAATTTGTAGAAGGATATGTGTGAATGCTGAAGGTTTCTCATATTGTACTTGCAAGTTGAGGTTGTTAAAAAAGGTATCTTACATCATGATATTAATGGTTCAAGTATATTTCAGCACAATGTATGCATATTGAAAATTTGTTTCTTTGGGATTGTATTTTGTAATCAAAAGCAATCTATGACTAGGTGGCCCTGGGAAATTTTTGGCTAAAAAGTATAATGCATTGATCTTTGAATTATTGATTTCCTACTGACACATAGATGAAATGAAAACCAATAATTCTTGGTCACATAGGGGTAAAGGAATTAACCTGCCTCCTAATCCCAACTAAGACTACATATTGGAATTGCAATCATTGTTTGTGGAGCACTCTCACCTTGGGATCTGTCCTTTGTGGAGAATTTATTAGGTGACTTGTAGTTAATGTCCATCATAAAAAAGTTTGATTATAACCAAAATTTTCATGGTAACATGCCCTCATGGTCCTTTAGCATGGTGAAGGCTCTGTTAACAGAGATGAGGAAGTGTTACATGGCCACAAAATGATGCACAAAATTCAAAAAATCATGAAATCTCGAGGAAACATTACCCTATGTATATCACTATAGGTAAACACTATCAAAGTTTGGATGCTTGTCCTAAAATAAATTTTGAAAATGTTTCGGGCAAGTTGAGAAGAGGAGCGCTCCATAATTTTATTCTAATTCAAGAAAAGGTTTGTGATATGTGTGTGTGTGTGTGTGTGTGCCTTATGTTGGGATAATATTTAAAAGGAAAAACCAACCTTATTTTTTATGAAGAAAAAAAAAGTAATTTTCATCAATTATCATGGAAATTGCATTCCGTATATGAATCTATGTGCATTAACAACACTGAATGATAGCCACCTAGAAAACAAAAAGGCATACATGTATGCATCCATGTGCATTCAAATATCTAGTTGAAGTCCACCCATGAAGATAAAACAAAAAATAATCTTGATTAAATAGACTCCATCATGTCCCTAAAACTATCTCAAAAAATCAATAGGCATCGTTACATATAGTAAGTCTCTTAGATGTCTGGGTAAAATCAGAAAATATAGGTAGTCAAAATATTTAGTCCACTTGTTGCTCCTATTGCAGAACCTCTATAAAGGGCTTATGATAGAATTCCGAGACAATTTCACCTATCTTCTCAGTGATCTTTCAAGTGCCCAAATTTGCTAGAGGGCCTGCTTTAGATAGGGAATTTGTTGCATATTTTATTTCCCTGTAGATATAATGACATGAAAGCTGGTGAAAAGCTTGTTTAAGTTGAAAAATATATTCTAAAATAGAAGACAGTGAGTGCATGTGCCATCTCTATATATTAATGAACCAATTTATGATGATCATAAAATCACCAAAGATTTGAATATGTCAACATTCTTTCTCAATAGAAAATAAGAGAAGGAACTTAATACTAAGTATTTCAGCATAATTGTTAGATCCTCTACCCAATCCACTTTGAATATTGTAGAAGTGATTTTCCTGCAAATAAATAGCATCCCCTCCCCTGCATTCACCACTTGGTAATAAGGCCTTGTAAAAATAGGCCCAAGGATGGAATGATCAATCTATTCAGGAATTATGTTTCAAGGATTATGCACAGAAACATAATCAGGGAGGAGAGAGAAGATAGCCAGAACCTGGGCTGCCACTTTGTCAAGAGAAGATGTGTTCTGAAATATTCCATTGTTTCAAGAGATCCATATGCCATAGTTTATGAGAGCTATAAGGATCATATACTTTTTTGGGGAAGCCCTATCCCACCACATATTCCAAGTATAATTTATAGACTCCTCCGGCTAGTTTGTAACAAAACCCAAACTATTTTTTATTGTATTCCATACTCTAGCTAAGAAGGGGCAGAAAAAAAAAATGGTCCACCATTTTGTTGCATTTTTTCATAGAATGCACTAGTTGGGGCCAACCAAGAACCTATTTAAATTATCCACGTTGGGGATCTTATTTTGTAATAATCACCATTGAAATAAATGAGCTTTTGTAGCACATTAGAGCTGCTAGAGTTTCTTCCACCACCAAGCCATCACCTCAGGTTTTTTATTATCAATGATGTACATGTAATTTGATTTGGGTGTATACTCTCTAGATAGAGAGTGTAACCATGCAGAGAGTCTTCCCCGTATCTGAGACAAACATGAGATGTGTTCAAAGTAGCGATATAATTTTTCCATCAGTCCATAAAGTTTTTTTTTTTTAATTGAGTTTATGGGTATTCATCCATTCCTAGGCCCATATTGATGTACGAGTGTTATCTGACACCCGATTCAAAGTGATTCTACCATTGGAATTTAAAAGTTGAATAGCTCATGAAGTAAATGAAAATTCTCCCCACATATCACCCAAGGATTAATGCCAATTCACACCATTTCCCCATTTCCAGTTTTCCACATTAGACCCTCTTCAATCACTAAAAGAGAGGATAATACAACTTTCCACATTACAATTTTTTTTTGTCTCTTCTTGTTTAGAAAATGAATCCATTCTTCCATGGAATAGGGGTGGTTATATTTTTTGAAAACCGTAGTCGTCCGCAAAATGTCAGTTGAAATCAAGCTCCAACCTACTTTCGTTGCCAAAGATTTTGCAAAGGAGGGGGGGGGGGTGTTTAAAGCCTCGCCATCCCCAAATATTTGGCAGATAGATTTTATCCCATCTTACCCAAGGGGAAAATCACCCTTCTTTGGATCATAACCATAATAAATGACAACATTCTTTACATATAGAACTAAAAACACCTTTGGGGATCCAAGATAATGACATCCAAAAAACTGTTATCGCCTCTAGAATTGATTTTATAAGAACCAACTTGCTAGCTCTAGACAACTGCATGAAACTCCATAGCTTCATTATTCTTTATATCTTTGCAATATGCCAGTACCAATCAACCTTTTTGTAATCATTGGCTTTTAAATGAAACCCCAGATACTTTAATCCATCTTTAAAGTTATTTGAGTGGAAAGAGAAAATATTTTGAATATTAATAGATTCATCCCTAGATATACCAAGAGGAGAAATAGTAAACTTGAGAACATTGACTTACATACATGTAGCCTTTTGGAACAATGACAAGGCCTCTTTGAATGGAAGCAAGATCATTTCTTGATCCTTCAAAAAATAGTAGAATGTCATCCACGAACAATAGGTGAGTGACAGTCATGTCATCAACCACCATAGCACCTCTTAAAACACCCCTTCTTTTAGCTTCAGATAATAACCTGTTAAGGCCCTCCACAACCAACAGGAATAATAGAGGAAATAGGGGATAGCCTTGTCGAAGACCACATTTTTCATGAAAGAAGGTTGAGGCCAAGCCATTGATAAGGACAACAAATGACACCATAGTAATACAACTCATCGCCTAGTTTATGAAGGGTACTTCGAAGCCTAGATGCGTAAGCAGTAGTTGAATAAATCCAACTAATTTTTTCATGTGCTTTAGAGAGGTCAATTTTAATCACCAATCCTTTGATTTTTCCAGATTTTTAAGTTGTGGAGCCATTCCTAAGTGACCCCAATTTCTTCATGGATCGTTTGACCCTCAAAAAAGGTGAACTGTTCCTATAATACATTTCAAGAAAGAATCGAATTTAGCCTATTTTCTACGATTTTTGCAATTGATTTGTATATGCAGTTGAATAATGAAATAGGCCTGAAGTCATCAAAATATTGAGGGGATTTTTATTTAGGAATGAGGGAAATGAAGGTTGAGTTAAAAGAGTCTAACATCTACCCTATTATGTGAGAGTCCTCCACTACTCTTAAGAGGTCTTCCCCTAGAATGTCAAATAGCTCTAGAAAAAATTCCATGGACCAACCATCAGGGCCCAAACTTTTATCCTTCTAAAAATTGTGAAGTACCCTTTTCAATTTGACATCAGAAATCAATTCCATTAATCATTTGTTGTAATCATCATCAAGAAACCTCAGAAAGGTTTTAGCCAAACAAATTACCTTTGCTATGGAGGATTCTAGGGGCACCTTGTATAGATTGTTGAAATGATTTTTACAAACCTAGCAAGCTCCTCAAAGGATAAAGCTTTCCCCCCATCCAAAATATACAAAGCCCAAATAGTGTTTTTAACCTTGTATCCCTTTCAAATTTTTTGGAAAACATTGTATTTCTATCTCCACTCTTCAACCAAATAGCTCTGCATTTTTTTCCCTCATGTATCCTCCTTTTCTTCCAAGATTCTCCTTTTGGTAGCTTCAAGATGTATGATTCTTCTATGGAGTTACTCTTATAAGTCCATATGCCGAGAAATGCATTAATAGATTAAGGAACCAATCCTTTATCCTACATCACTTTATACCTTTTGTAAATCACTCAAATTGTTAAATTTTGGCAGCTCAAGGATTAATTTCTCCTAGAAGAAATCATATCTTTAAGTTTTGCTTAAACCACCTATAATAAAATTTCATTTCTAACAATTTTAATATGAATTTCCAAAAATAATAAGTCACATCTCAATTTGGAAGTGACTTTCCAAAAATAGAAATCCATGTCTAAATGATCAAGGATGATCTTGACATATGGAATCCACTTTAAAATCAAATCAATCATGATTACAAAAGTCAATAATTAATATTTTATCCTTACTAGTACTATTATTATTATACTATTATTTATAGAATAGTATAAAGTCATTCACCTTTTATGGATTAATAAAACGAATTCTTAATAGTCTCACGGAATAAGTCAATTAAATTAAGAATCTCTTACTTGGTAAATCAAAACTCTCTCTTGGAATAAAATAGTAACTCCACACTTAAGAGAATGTAACTCTCCCTCACTAATTCTATGTATGGAAAAAGTGTTACTCCTCATTAAATGCACTTGTAACTCCCTTACTCAATTCAATCTGTAACTCTCACTAAATATTCTCTCATGTCTAAGTGTGACTCTCTCTCTCCCTAATTTGAATTGTAACTCCTCAAGACAAATTTACCTCTCTCTCTATTCTTGGGATGAGTTACACTTCTCCTCAAGTAATTCCTCCCTCATGGAATTTGATTCTTCTATTGTTGGCTCAAGGCATGAATTCATTTTTTAACTCCTATCCTTTTTTATCGATTTAAGTAAGAGAAAGTGAGAGTTGAGAGTAGCATGTTTATTGTGAAGGAGAGAAAGTATTGAGTGTGTGCAAGAGAAGTGTGAGAGAAAGTGAAGATAAAGATCAAGGGAAGATATGGAACAAGTGTGAATCACAAGATCTGATCAAGACAGGGAGGGGATCTTCAAGCAAAGAGCAAGAGCACTTCAACTGCAAGTAGATCAAACATTGGTGACTTTATTCTTTCTCATTATCTCTCTCTCTGTACTCTGCTGAACAATTGAAGAAATCTAATAGAAGAAGAATCATTTGGGTTTCCCCCCTTAAGGGGATTTTCCCTGGTCATTGGAGCTAAACCTCAATGTATCATATTTGTGTTCCATTGTCTTGATATGATCCTTATGTTTATGTTTTATCTACAATTGTTGATATGAAAAGTTTTGAAGAAGAAAATTTAATTCTAGGTAATTGTAACAACATAGAACAGTTAGTTTTCTACAAAGTACTTTCAATTCCTAACATAGAATATTCAGTTTTCTGCAAAGTACATTCAATTCTCAACATATAACTTTCAAAATTTTGCAAAGAATTTTTCAATTCTCTACAAATAACTTTCATATTTTTAACATGGTATCATAGCCTTAGTGAAGACAAGTCTAAGGAGACCAGAGATCATTGAAGAGACCGCACTTGTTGCCAAAGTTTTTTGATCAAGATGACTTCATCCTACTTTACGGTATAGGAGAAGTTGAATGGTGCTTCAGACATTGGTCCATGGAAAGCAAGGCTAGATATCACTCTTGGAGAACACGAAGTTTTGGAGTATGTTGAAGACACAGTACTTGATCCACTGGAGAATGGAAGTGTTGTCAAATCCAAACATAAAAAGGGTAAAATCAAAGCTAGAAAAATTATCTTTGGTTCTCTTAGTGATCATCTCATTACTTATGTTTCTAGTTTGAATAAATCCAAAGAAATGTATGACAAGCTAATTGGCATGTTTTCAATTAGTAACTTGAACTAGATTATTTCCTTGAATAATCAATTGAAGGACACCAAGATGAATGAAGGAGAGACAATTCAAGCATACTCCCCGAGAATGACCAAAATCAAGAATCAAGTGTCAAAAATTGGTGAAGTTGTACCTGAAAAAGCAATGGTGTTAATTGCACTTGGAGGCCTTTCTCCTATTAATGAGACTTTTATCACCACCATCAACAATATTAACACTATTACCACATTTGATGAGCCCCTGGGAAAGTGTATTCAAGAGGAGGCCAGAACAATCTCCAAAGGGAGAATTTCACATCATGAAGAAGGAGAACCTACTATGTTTTCAGCGTATGAAAATAAAAAGAAAGGTAATAAAGGCTCTCATAATTATTCAAAGAAATTTTCTTTCAAATCAAATGATTCCTTTAAAGGGAATATAGACATGTCAAAAGTTAGATGCTTTAATTGTCAAAAGCATGGTCACTTTGCTCATGATTGTAGAGAAAGAAGAAGAGCACCTAGATCAAAAAAAAATATGATTATAGAAAAAAAAATTCTGAAAATCAAAGGAAAGGTCATCATAATAAAACAAGAAATCCAAGGTATTGGAATAATGCAACAAAAACTCAATCAAAACATTTTCATGTTTATGTTATTTCCATTTCTTCTTTTGCAAATCAATTTGATAACTGATTAGTTGATAGTGATTCTTCCAAACTTTTACTAGTTACAAAGAAGCATTTTCTAATCTTGTTGAGAGGGAGACTAATTTAAATGTTATCCTTGGAGATAATTATAATCACCAAGTTAAAGGTTATGGTTTTGTTTCATTTCTGTTTGATGATGGAAAACCTATTTTTTTCTGCAAGAAGTTTTGTATGTACCTAGTTTGAAAACGAATCTTGTATCTATATATGCTTTAGAAGATAAATGAATGAAAGTTTCTTTTATTAACTCAAGTATGAGAGAAGCTTTCACTCTTGGATCAAGATGTGAAAGGATTGACAAAGTCAATGGTAAACCCATTCATGCACTGGTCCATAATACCAATCTTCCGTGTGAGCTATGGCACAAAACATTCACTCGCCTACACTATAAAGCCTTACCTCATGCAAGGAAGAGGGTATTTGGAATGCCTAAGAACATAATGGATCGCAAAGGAGTTTCTTGAGATGTGCAAGTGGAAATCATGTAAAGGAACCATTTCCTTCAAGAAGAACAAAAAATAGTCAGGTACTTCAACTCACACATTTTGATTTATGTGGACCTATGCATGTTACTTGATCCAGGTGGATATTTGTGGCCACCCGTCAAGTCCACTTGGATCCCCACCATTGTTTCTTTCAGATTTTCATTTTCCTTAATTGTAACACAATTTACTATTTTTAGCAGTTTTTTAGGTCCTGAACTTCCGCAGCCGTTTTGAGGCCATAAACAACGTTTTTTGGGAAAAATAGGAGCAAAATGGGTCCAATTACTAATATTTTTCTTCACAAAGTTGTAGTTCTCGAATAGACCTTTCTAACGAGATATTGTGCGCGTTAAATAGAGGTCATATGCCAAAGTTATGACCCCGGGAGGTTGATGTACCAATTTACCCAAATGGGGCCCACAGTTTGGTGTTTCATCTTTTAGGGTTAGGTTTTTGGATGTTTACGGTTTTCAATTGTTTCTTAACAATAAATAGGCCTTCGAGCCTCATTGTAACATAGTTCAGAGGCATGTAGCCGCACAATCTCTTCTCAGAGATAAGCTACCATCACCCTAGCTGGTTTATTTCCATTTCTGTTTGTAAGCATATTTCAGTATTTTACATTAACGAAATGAAATATTATTTCCGCTGCATCTATGTGCTTATGGTTATCTCTGTAATATGTTGCGTTCCTGTTTAAATCCGGATCATTACTTCTCTTGGTGGCTACTTGTATTTCATAATTTTTATTGGTGATTTTTCTTGCAAGACATGGATATTGTTTTTGGAAAATAAAGGGGAAGCAATTTACATGTTTAGAGATTTCAAGGCTTTGATTGAAAATCAAACTAGAGAGTTGATCAAATCTTTTAGATATGATAATGGAGGAGATTTCACCTCCAATGATTTTAATGATCTTTGCAAAGACGTTGGAATAAAGAAAGAAGCCACTATGTCATGCAATCCACAACAAAATGGTGTGGTTGAGAGGAAGAACATAACCATTATGGAAGTAGTCAGAGCCATGCTGCATAATCAAAATCTACTAAAGTTTCTATGGAGATAAGTTGAAAATATTGTTTTTTATGTGCAAAACAAAATTCCTCATCGGGCATTAGGAAATAAGATTCTTAAATAAGTCTTCACTGAAGAAAGCCCTGAGGTGATTCATTTGAGAATCTTTGGTTGTCTTGTGTACTTCCATATGTTGAAAGAGAAAAGGAACAAACTGGAAGCTTCAGGTAAGAAAGGTACGCGTGTTGGTTATTATGATAATTCAAAATCTTATAGAATTTACATACCTGGTCAAAGAACTTGTTGTAGCGGCTACAACTGCCCTCCAAAATTTTGCCTTAGCCTGTTTTGGAGCCTCCCTACCAACCTTCACAGCAGCTTGCCTTGCTTCGTCAAGTCCTCAAGCTTCAATATCTTTCTTGTTCAAAGGCAGCTTGTCGATCATAGTTTGATCTCTTTCCTTCATAGGATGTTCACCCAGACTTGGTCCAGTTGCAGGCTGAGCAACTTCCCCTTGAAAATTGCGCATTTCTGGAGGTAAACCATCCTTCCCTCCAGAAATTGCACAATCCTCTTTGGTAGCCTGCTAGGTTCCAGGATTGCGCAATCCTTCCAACCAACCCTCCTAGTAGGATTTGCGCAAATTTTCCCAGCAGTAGGCTGTTCAGCCCAGGATTTGACCAAATCTAGGTAGCATTCAGCTGATCTATCTAGAAATTGTGAAAATATCCTGGGCAGCAAGCCCAACTCCCAGCCAGAAATGTGCATTTTCTCCAGCAGTCAAGCAATCGCTTGCATGTGTAGTTGAGTTGACCGGTCCCCTCTAGAACCAATCAAAACAAACTTGCATGGATAAGTTGCTTCTCCCAATGCAACATGCAAAGGCATCCCTTGTTTCAGGGATCTATGTTTAACAGTTGGGGTTACATGCAAGAAACAATTCAGAAACCTCCCTCCAAGTGTTGCTTCCCCTAGAATTGTGGCATGCGCGTCACGACCTCGATGTTATCAAAACTCATCAACCCAACACTATAGAGCTCATTCCTCACATCAACATTGTATCTCTGACATCCCACATCACAGCTAGGAGTAGTTGGCACATTCAGCTCAGCTGTTTTGGGGTAAGATCGCTTCCCATGCCTTGTGATGCATTTCTATCACCTTTTGTGTATTCTCTTGTGTGAGTGCTATTTGATTGATTTATTTGAACGCCTGCTGTCATTTACATGTATTTTAGCTTTTCCTAGCTCTATTTCAATGTTCGTTGCTATCTCACTGCTATCACATGCATGAAACTGTTTTGCACTGACGTTCGCCCAACCGGCGAACGTCAGTGCAAAATAGTTTCATGCATGTTGATCTGTTTGATGAATCTTCCATTCATGTTTTGCATGCACTGTTAATCACTTCTGCAAGCACTTAGTGTTGCCATGCATTCACTGACTTACTTGCTTTCAGTTTCCCATCAGCGAGTCGGGCCAAGCTTGGCCTGGGCTCTACTTTTACCAAGGCTGCATTGCGCTATCTGGGAAAGGAAGGTTCACCTTCCTCTCCAGATTTGTGCATTCCTATCCAACACTAGCCTCCAAGACTTTTTTCACATTTCTGAAGGACAATGGCTACTTGGCTCAAGAAATTGCACAAATCTGTCCCTGGGCCAGTAGTCCTTCCTAGCTGGAATTACACAATGTGCAATCCTAGTAGTCAGCAACCAGATTGGATTATGCATTGTGCAGTTCCAGCAGTCATTCAGTCTCTCAGTAGCTTGGACTGTGCCTTCTGTAGTCTTGGTAGTCGGTCTCCCGACCTCCCAGCTGAAATTGTGAAACATTCATGATCATTCACCCAGGTATGTTTCAAGTCAATTCTCATGTTCATTCTAGTTTTAAATTGATAGATTGCTTGCTATCAGTGTTTCCATGTCCCCAAGTATCACAAGTGTTCATATGCTTCTCAGCAGTACAGGTAAAATGGCTTCGAGGAGAGCAGAGATGAAGACATCTTTCAAAGCACGCTTGGGGATGTAGTCAATCAAGTGTCTATGAGCTTGACTACTCATGAAGACATCAAGTTGTTCGCGGACAAGGACATCAAGCAACAACATCACAAAATGAAACATCATGAAAAACAACTGAAGGAAACATACCGAATGTAGCTAACACGACGAATACAAGAGGAAGGTTGTTAACAACATAGAGGCGGAGCAAAGTTGCAAGACCAAGCAGATCCACTGATGATTAAAGAAACTTTGGAGACTCATGCTATGAAGTGACAGTTCGACATGAAGATTGCGTGAAGGCATAATATGGAAAAATGAAGGAGTTGCATGTGCTAAAGCAACAACTCAGGAAGAACATGAAGTTGCACAGGCAGTCCAATGAGTTGCAGCAGGAACAGGAATAACAGTGGGCGCAACATGCGCTCATGGATGAAACTGAGCTAGTACAAGTTAAGGATCCATCCCAACATCTGACACATAGAAAACATGGTGAGCAGTGTTGTAGATCACATGCAAAGGATCCAACATCATGCATGTTGTTGAGTGCACGCATGCAATCCAACCCATTCAACACACTCACCAAGGTGAAGAAAAGAAGCAAGTCCAACTGGGGTTGAACATGCACTTTGGAAAGTTGATGCACATGAACACCAACACACACTTGAATATTAGAACAGACACTATGCATTAGTGTGCTTCTAGTTCAACTGTACCCAAGAAGACCATGTGCATGTTAGAAGATGAGTTGAATGAAGGGACCGAACCAATGCACTAGTTGCAACGGAGGCAAGAGTTCGCTTCATCAAGGTTTCACCATGAGGTACATGCACACCATCACAGATGACCAAGCTTGGCATCAAAACACCAGCTTCACCATCACAAGCATGTCAAAGAGTTGGTCTCACCATAATAGACCGAGTGTCAGTGATGGCTTGCAAGGCTTGCTCAAGCCATGTTGTCTCACATGAGTACATGTGCATTGTAATGTTGAGTCATGGCAAGTGTAAGTCAAGTGTCAATAGTTGGGTGTAACAGTCATAGAGTGGGTGAAGAGTCATGAGGGTAGTTGAACTGTCACAAAGGAGAACTTTGCTATAAATAGTCCCTCATAACTCATTGTAAATGCTTTTGGTCAGCCAAGCTTCTACTAATACTATCTTGAAGAAGGCTTGGACAATATTGTAATGCGCCTTGGCTTCTCCACTGCACGGAGCTAGTACATCTCTTTGGAGGAGCAGGTGGATGTGGTTGTAATGTTCCACTATTGGGGCTAGCAAGTTTACATGGTGTAATGTATGATTGTGACTTACACTTCTTTAATAATAAAAGCCAACACATTTTCATGCATATGTTGTTATTGTAGTTGGACTACTCCAGTTGCCTTAATGATATATGTTGTTTAAATTGCGTACTCGTATATGAACTTATTTGTATGCAATTATATGATTCTTGTTGTTAATGTGTTGCATATGTTGTTAATGATGTCACCGTCTGTGTCGACTGCTCTACCGGACATCAAACATACCTCTCTCTGAACCTTGTTATATCAACCATCACACTCGTCTTGGACTAATCCATGAGTGTTGTTCGTGTTATGTTACCTTGTATGTTTTGTCTGTCGCATCCATGTCGACTGCTCTACTAGAAGTTGTGCATGTCCTTTGTGTTGTGTGTTGCTAGCCGAGTTGGGACTGATCCATTTCAACCTGGAACTCACCTTCACCTTCCTCTCCCTTTGAAGTTTTGGAACCTCTCATACTCATTCCTTGACTCACTGCATCAGTCACACCCTTGCTACTGACAGAGTTATCTTACTTGCCTTTGTGTGACATTGCGGTCAAGGCATTACCTTACAACCCACTGATGGGAATCTTACACCAAATGGTCTAAGGTCTAATTGGGACTTCTTATCAGGGAGATCCCCTTGACATGTTGGCGAGTCCAACACCATCAATAGAACTATAGAGTTTGACATAGATGTAGCATTTGATGAAGTTTCAACTATTGGAAAAGCAAGAGATTCTCCTCCTCCTTCCATTGTGGAAAGCCAAGTTGTTAATGAAAAAGATTTTTCATATGAGTATGAAGTGGAACCCATGAATGAGCTTATTGATAATCCCATGGGTTCCATGGATCCTCTAGATCCTCCACGACATGATCCTCCTACCAAAAACATACTACTATGGTTGCGAGATACCTTGCAAGATGTTGAACAACATGTTGCCCCAAGAGGAACGTTCAGAAAAAGTAAGAATCCAAGTTAGTTTCAAGGGTATGTTGCTGCCATGAGCAATATCATTTAGGCAGAACCTTATACCTTTGAAGAATTTGCAAAAGAACAAGTCTGGAAAGATCCCATGACTAAATAATATGAGTCCATCATCCATAACGATGTCTAAGAAGTGGTTCCTATACCTCAAGGAAAATTTGTTGTCACTTCCAAATGGTAGTATTGAAAAATATAAGGCTATATTTTTAGCTAGAGGTTTCTCTTTGAAAGAGGGAAAATATTATAATGATATTTTTGCACCTGTAGCTCGATATACTACTATTCGATCTATTGTTTCCTTAGCTTCCAGCAAGGGATGGACTCTTCATCAAATGGACGTGAAAACTACTTTCTTGCATCGCTTCCTCAGGGAAGAGGTATTTTTGAAACAAGCATAAGGCTTTGAAGAGAATGTCGGGTAAACTCATGTATGCAAACTAAAGAAATCCGTATATAGGTTGAAGAAATATCCAAGAGCTTGGTATGCTCGCATTGATAGCTACCTAATGAAGCTTGATTTCACCGGAAGCAGTGCAGACCCAAAGCTATACTTCAATACTGTCCAAGGTATATCTTTGATTTTGGTATTTTATGTTGTTGATTTGTTCTTGATAGGAGGAGAACCTCTTATCCTCTAGTGTAAGAGGGAGTTAGCTTCTGAATTTGAAATGAAAGACCTTGGTTTGATGCATTACTTTCTAGGTCTATAGGTTTAGAAAAGACCTATTGAAATTTATCTTTATCAAGGAAAATATGTTGTTATGCTTCTTGAAAGATTATTTATGGTAGAATGTAATTCCATGCATACTCTTATGGAAAATGAGCTTTAAGAAATTATGTGTTAAGGTTGCAGAACCTAATCTAGCAAATCCCACAGAGTACAAACAGATCATTGGTGCTTTAATGTTTTTGGTAAACACTAGGCCTGACATAGGCTTTGTTGTAAACACTTTAAGTCAACATATGGTTGATCACTTTCATGCCCACTAGATTAATGCAAAACATGTACTCAAATACTTGCATGGAAATATCAACCTAGGATTGAAATACACTGCTAAAAATGTAAGATTTCATGGATATATTGATGTTGATTGGTCTGGTAACTCTACTAATAGAAAGAGTACTTTTGGGTTTTGCTTTAGCTTGGTATCTTCCATGATCTTTTGGATGAGAAGAATCTACTGATAGAAATAACACTACTAGGTGTTGCTTTAGCTTAGGATCTGCCATGATCTTTAGCTGGGTGCTGTATTGAGTACAACTAAATCTAAGTACATTGCTGCTAGCATGGCTAGTTGTGAGGAATTTTGGCGGAGAAATATTTTTGGGGAAATATTTGATCAAGTTCTAGACACAACAATTATATATTGGGACTATAAGAGTAAGATTCATATTGCAGAAAATCTTGTGTTTCATGAGAAGTCCAAGCATATTGAGATCAAGTATCACTATATCCAAGATATGGTGTAGAGAGGAGCAGTGAGGCTCCATGATATCTTCAGTGATGATCAGATACCTAACATTCTTACCAAGCCTTTACCTAAAGGAAAGTTAGTTTTTAGAGAGAAACTTGGACTTATGGACATGACCCTTTCGGGAAGTAGTCACAGCTATTCGAGAACATTGAGTTTCCTTTCCCCCCTATTAGAGCTAACATGATTAGGGAATGATGTCGGAAATATCCTGAGGATGGGGAACCTCTTGTGTAGTGTGTTCCACAAGAGTATTCCTTAGTATGCATCTGACCCACAATATGGGACATGGGAAGAGCCACCTATTTGGCCAATAGATGTAGTGAGACTTGTCTATGTGACCTGTCTAGGATGTAGGTGTTCCACCACTTGACGTTTAAAGAAACTTGGTTGTGTTTAATTCTTTTTTGTGTGAATTGTTTGAGTCTTGTCAATGTGATGCTTGTGTTCTATCACTTGATTTTTGAGATGAAAATTGGTTGAGTGTAATCCTTGTCTATGTGACATGTGATGATCCTTTCCTTTCCAAATTTGTGTCAAGTGGATGATTCTTATTTATATTGAGTCTCCATTGTTACATATGTTATAGAGCATAATTTAACTGATATGAATGAAAGAGATCAGAGGAAGCAAAGATCTTTGGCACAAAAAGAAATTTCTCCCTGGATGAGAGGGAGTGTTAAAATTTGGCAGTTGAGGGATGAATTTATCCTAGAATAAATCATATATTTTAATTATATTTGAGCTACCTATAATAAAATTTCATTTCTCACAATTTTAATATGACTTTCCAAAAATAGTAAGTCACATCTTAATTTGGAAGTGATTTTCCAAAAATAGAAAGTCATGTCTAAATGATCAAGGATGATCTCGACATATGGAATCCACTTTAAAATCAAATAAATCATGATTATATAAGTAAAGAATTAATATTTTATCCTTACTAGTATTATTATTATTATTATTATAAAATAGAAGTCATTCAACTTTAATGGATTAATAAAACGAATTCTCGATAGTCTCATGAAATAAGTCAATAAAATTGAGACTCTCTTACTTGGAAAATCAAACCTCTCTATTGGAATAAAACAACAACTCCACACTTAAGAGAATGCAAATCTCCCTCACTAATTCTATGTATGTGTTGTGGGGAAAAGTATCCAACTCGGAATGACCCTAACCCACTCTAAGGGTGACAGTTCCTTAGCAACAGCTGAAAGCAAAGCTATCTAAAGTTTCTTCTTTATGACATGCAAGAGATGAAAGGAAGAGATCCACTTACCGATGTCTTGCGCAAATGGTCGATCCAATCTCCTCTGTTTGTCGCTTGCTCCCAGCTCCAAGTCTTTTCACGGGCCCAGCTACACGAGATCCTGCAAATAAGACAAGAAAAGGAAACTACAAGAAGCATGCATTCATAATCGATTCAAGGATTAGCATAAATCAAAGATGCAAGTAAGACAATACACCATTGAAACACATGCGAATAGAAGAACCTCAAATGCTTTATTAATATATGGAAGTAAGGTTCAGGCGGTGATACAACCATGAGAGGTCCAATCCAACATCACCTTCCCGACGGAGAGAAATCTCTTCTTCACCTCCCTCAAGCAATCACCCAATACTCTCAACTGTAAACCAACAGCAATTCTTTGCACTAAATTCCGGCCTCTAGATCCCATGGGATGAGATCCTTATATAGAGTTTTGGAGTGAAGATAAGTCAGCTTGATGTGTGACTTTTTGTCCTCTTCGACTCCAGTTGTTCTTCAATCCTTCACTCAGAGTTTCTGCCTTCCACTTGGAGTTTTAGAAGCTCTTAACTCATCTTTAGGCGAATCTTATGATCAAGTGTCTTTTTGGAAGCTTCCTGGGCACTGGCACTTTGAGAAAAAGATTCCTCCACATGTCCAAGTACGCCCAACGCAGGTAGCCTTTGTTCTACTTGCTATGCAACGCAGGTAGCCTTTGTTGTACCTACTATGCAACGCAGATGCCTAGTGGAGCAGCTGCTTTGATCCAAAATTGACCTGTTTTTGAGTGTTTTTCAGTGGAGAACTGATCTGAAGTGTTGTGGTTTGCTGACCTTGTTCCTCTAAGGGTAAGAACAACATGTTTAGGGACTTTGGATCCCTCAGATTATTGACATTTCATGCTCTATGCTGTAAGGCACAAAAATGTCTATAACAGTATGGAAAAAGTGGAACTCCTCCTCATTAAATTCACTTGTAACTCTCTCACTCAATTCGATTTGTAACTCTCACTAAATATTATCTCATGTCTAATTGTAACTCTCTATCTCCCTAATTCAAATTATAACTCCTCAAGACAAGTGTATCTCTCTCTCTATTCTTGGGATGAGTTACTCTTCTCCTCAAGTAACTCCTCCCTCATGGAATTTGATTCTCCTACTATTGGCTCAAGGCATGAATTCATTTTGTAACTCCTCTCTTTTGTCATCTATTTAAGCAAGAGAAAGTGAGAATTAAGAGTAGCGTGTTCATTGTGAATAAGGAGATAAAGTGCTGAGTGTGTGCAAGAGAAGTGTGAGAAAAAGTGAAGAGCAACAACAAGGGAATATTGGAACAAGGGAAGATTGGAACAAGTGTGAAGGACAATATTTTATCAAGATAAGGAGGAGGTCTTCAAGAAAAGAGAAAGATCACTTCAACGACAAGTTGATTAAACAACGGTGACTTTATTCATTCTCAATCTCTCTCTCTCTCTGTACTTTGCTGAACAATTAAAGAATTCTACTAGAAGAAGAATAATTTAGGTTTCCCCCCTTGAGGGATTTTTCCCTGGTCATTAGACCAAAATCTGAGTGTCTCATATTTGTGCTTGGTTGTCTTCATATGATAGTTATGTTTATGTTCTATCTACAATTGTTGATTTGAAAAATTTTGAAGAGGAAATTTGCATTCTAAGTAATTGTAGCGACATAGAAAATTTAGTTTTCTGCAAAGTACTTCAAGTCCCAGCATAGAACATTCAGTTTTTTGCAAGGTACATTCATTTTTCTGAGTAGAACTTTCAAGTTTTTTCAAAGAATTTTTTAAGTTTCTACATATAACTTTCATATTTTTAACACAAACCAATTGTCTAGAGCGCACTCTCCTGGGAAATCATGTAGTTATGATGTTTTGGGGCATTCCATTTGAACTCTAATCTTGATTACTCTAAGAAATATAAAAATCATATTTTCCACCTAAAACATAATTGATTAGAACATTTGATTTTAAGAGTGTGAAGTGGAAGCTTTGGATATTTTTTTTACAACAATAAGAAATAATTTTCTATTAAGTCGGTGCCCAGTCCCAACACGATACACAAGAAATTTACGCACTACTCAAAATGACTAGAGGTTCTAAGAGGAAAGGAAGAGTTATCTCGAAATGGTCTGGCATAATTTTATGACACTCCATCCTAGTGCCAAAATTTACACTTCTACTACTATAGACTCTACAAAATTGGCCATTTATTAAAATACATTTACATGGATTCATCATATCTTACTGCAACAAATCAATTGATATTTGGTTTGTAGGAGTGCTACTTATTATGTTTCTTGAGTCCTCATTGTTCATATGAGATTGGAGGTGAGCTAGTTGAAGGTGCATCCCATCCATCTCATCCTCCATGCATTGAATCTTGATCTGCTGACTTTGCACAATTTCTCTTAGGTCCAAAATTTATTGACACAGTTCAAAGACTTCTGCGTACCAATCTAGGGGCAAGTGCAAACATAGGTGGAAGTGATGAGCCATTGGAGAGATGATACTTGCACGGGCGCTTTGGATGATTGAGTTTAGTGATATGTCAGATTCTTCATTGCAATGACCAGAAAACCAATGAGGGGTAGAATTAGGAGAAATACCAGCCAAACATTCAGGGCTTATACATGATTTTGAGTTAATTCTGGACCACTATAACCACTTAAACATAGAGACCAGAGGTAGTCTAACTAGAGAGTTGCTTTGAGATTGTCAATGCTCCTCAAGGCATTATCTTTGGAAGAGTGATGAGCTCTAGGATATTTATTTTCCCTTTAAGAGTGGTAATTACACTCGGAATAGGATTCGCAATAAGAGGAATAACCGGATGTGCATGGAGGAGAAATATACCAGAGGAAGGAATACTCCCGGACGAGAGAGTATCAGAGCTAGCCCATGGAAATTGACCACTTCTTCACTTGACTAACCCTTATATTTAACAATGTTGAAAAAATTTCACATCCTCAACATGAGTTCAACATGCATGAACGATTGCATAGATTTCAAGATTTCCCATTCTTTCTAGATAGCCATCGACGTCAGAAACTAGAAGAGGTGACTAGTAGTATCAATTTTGAGAGGTCAAAGGAGTGTGAGAAATATTGATAAGGGATTGAATTTAATTTTGAACCAACTCTCTTGTGTATGCATTCCATGCCTTTGGATGAGGCATTTGTCCATATGAAGGATTTGGCACGCAGTGGTCGCCATCTGGGTGGCTTCACACGAATATAAAGGGTGTGGGTTATAAGAGAAAGTTTTCCATCTTTGCTAACCATAAGGGGAAGAAGTATTCCTTTTTGAATTTCATTTAGTGATGGAGAGATAAAGCATGAATTTGACTCGATCATGGGATATGCTTCCAAATTTCGTTATCGTTGATCCCAAGTTGCCCTTCTTCTAGCTAGCAAGCTATATTGCCTTGTGCATCAACCTCCTTATTATGATTGTGGAGAATATGATGAAATGACTTGTAAGAGAATGAATCTAAGATGTCATAAATTTTGTAGAGAAGCAGAGAAAGTGCATTATTCTTAGAGAGAGGGACCCCTATGCAGTCAGATCGTTAGAGTGAAAGTGTGTGAAGATTTTGTATAAGCCCCAACCCTTGAGTAGGGTCCATTCAGAGATCACACAAGCACATTATGTTGTAATTGGAGCAGGTCGGCCCCGACCTATAGTCAGGCCCATTTTGTTTTGGTGATTTTGTGTAATTGGTTTCACCCCCGAATCATCTAAATTGGAGCCGACCTCGACCCATAGTCGAGTATTTTTTATTTTTAGTTAAACTGAGGTTTAGTCAACCACGAACTCCTGACCTTAGTTGGTTTTAGGCCCCTGACTTATCCACACCAAGTCAGCCCTGGCCTCAATTGGGTGTATGTTGTAACAAATTGTTTTGAAGTCGTGACTCGACCTCGTGAATCTGTAGAACAAGTCGGTAAATTTGTCGAATAATCAACTAGAAGGGATTTTTTAAATATTTTCTTTGTATTTTGATTAAGTGGACTTTGCTTATGATTGAAATTGAAGAAAAAATAGTTAAGCTAGCCATTGAGAGGATAGGGTCAACATCATTTGCTTAAAGATTTTGCTATAATGAGGAACATAATGCGAGATAGGGGGCACCCCTATCAAAGTTCATGAGAAGATTTGAAAAAAAAGAAGGACTACCATTAATTATCATATTGGTGACTTAGTCATGGACTACCAAGAAGGAGATAATTAATGGTAGTCCTTCTTTTTTTTCAAATCATCTTATGAACTTTGATAGGGATGCCCCATATCTCGCATTATGTTCCTCATTATAGCAAAATCTTTAAGCAAATGATGTCGACCCCGTCCTCTCAATGGCTAGCTTAACTATTTTTTCTTCAATTTCAATCATAAGCAAAGTCCACTTAATCAAAATACAAAGAAAATATTTAAAAAATCCCTTCTAGTTGATTATTCGACAAATTTACCGACTTGTTCTACAGATTCACGAGGTCGAGTCATGACTTCAAAACAATTTGTTACAACATACACCCAATTGAGGTCAGGGCTGACTTGGTGTGGATTAGTCAGGGGCCTAAAACCAACTAAGGTCAGGAGTTCATGGTTGACTAAACCTCAGTTTAACTAAAAATAAAAAATACTCGACTATGGGTCAAGGTCGGCTCCAATTTAGATGATTCAGGGGTGAAACCAATTACACAAAATCACCAAAACAAAATGGGCCTGACTATAGGTCGGGGACGACCTGCTCCAATTACAACATAATGTGCTTGTGTGATCTTTGAATGGACCCTACTCAAGGGTTGGGGCTTATACAAAATCTTCACACACTTTCACTCTGACGATCTGACTGCATAGGGGTCCCGACAATCCTCGTTTCTTGCACCACTACTTGAAAACTTAAAGAATTCATTTATTTCCTTTGGTCGCTAACTACAAAAGGTTTTATTTTAAACATTGTTCATAGGGAATATTGTCATAAATGGAAGAACCCAATGCTAAAATATATGCAAAGGAACTCGATCTGCAATCTAAAAAAATGATGACTCTAATTGAGCCTAGAAATGAAACTTAGGCAGAGATTGTTTACAACAATTCTATAGCACATAAATTGAAACAAATTTCAAGTCAATCAAAGAACCAATAATCCAACAATAAAGTGGAATACAATTCTTCAATTCATTCAGTACCTTTCTTTATAAAACACACTAATCCATACTCACGCAGTCGCACTCTGAAAACCCTTTTCTTGAGCTACAAGTTTTATTTAAGTACAAAAGCTTTTTTTTCTAAGATCTACTAGTTTTGGATCTTATTCCTAAATCTAGAAGAGATCTAATTTATTCAAATAAATTACAATATCTTTTAGAATCAACTACAACAAATTTCTATTCTATACAAATTCATAATAATTGAACTAACTACTAATTTCCCTAAGTATTTCAAAAAATTAAATTAAATTCAAGAAACCCACTTCCTGTAGTAAATTAATTTTCAACCATCACGGTCAAAATGAATTTACTGATGGTGATACTCCCACATCAGACTCCCAAGGAAATAAAGTCTTCATAAGAATTTCCATAGTAGTACCATACTTTGAAATTTTTGCTTCTGTCATCCAAGTAGAGTCTTCAATTAGTTGAATCTTCCACTTCATTAAATATTGATAATATTCTTTGCCTTTGGTTCTTTTCATCAATTTCTGGTCCAACACTGCTTCAATCTCCTTTGGGACTACTTTTGGAAGTTGGCTTTCCCATCCACCAGTCTGATTTTCATTACTAACAATTGCATCATTCATAGTATTGTCTTCTCCTTTGAAAGGATATACGGCAACTACATTGAAGATAGGTGAAATTTCAATATCTTGAGGGAGTTCTATTTCATATGCATTAGAGGAAAATTTCCTCAAGATTTTACAAGGACCAATCTTCTTCATCTTGAGCTTATTATATGTTTTTGCTAGAAATCTCTCCTTTCTCAAATGTACCATGACTAAGTCACCAATATGAAATTATTGTTGTCTCCTCTTCATGTTCACCTGTTGTTTATATTTACTGCTACTTTCCTATAGTTGTTGCTTCACCCTTTCCTATAAATCCTACATACTAATTGCAAAATCTTCTCATGTTGCACTTCTAAATTCTTGACTACCCAATTTTCTCAATTTGTATACACCTCTATGATGCATTCCATTAAAAATTGAAATGAACTAATAATTTCATTCTTGTTGGATGAATCATTATAAGAAAATTCAACCTGGTGAGCACTTGATCCCATTGTTTGGGATGATCACTTACCAATCTCCTTAGAATATCTCCCACACTTCGATTCACCACTTATGTTTGACCATCAATCTGTGGATGATATGATGAACTGAAATTTAAATTGATGCCTATCTTTCTCCATATTGCCCTCCAAAAATGGCCCACAAATTTAGTATCCCTGTTTGATACAATACTACAAGGCAATCCATGTAGTCTCACAATTCGTTTGAAAAATAGGTTTTCCACATTAATTGCATCAATGGTTTTAGTACATGGAATAACATGTATCATTTTTGAAAATTTGTTCACAATAACAAGGATAGAGTCATTACCTCACAATGCTTGAGGTAACCCAAGAACAAAGTTCATGTTGATTGAATCCCAAGGCATGTTGGGAATGGGTAATGGATGATATAACCGAGTGTTTTGACTTCTTCCTTTCGCCTCCTAACAAATTATGTATCTCTCCACAAAAATCTTCATATTAGCTTGAATGCTTGGCCAATAATAAAATTAATTTAACACAAAAAAGTTTTATCAATCTCAAAATGTCCAGCCAATCCTCCATTATGCTTTCATGTATCAAATTATTATTCAAGGATCATTTTGGAATATAGAGTTTAGTGTCTTTAAATAATAAGCCATCTTGGATCATATAATTGGACCACTATTTTGTATTTGTGCTCACTCGATTTTTACATGTTGCATATGCTTCCCTGAAATCAACATCATTCTCATACATTTCTCTGATTTCATCAAATCTTGTAACATGAAACTAAAATTCCTGTAGAATTAAATTAATCCTACTTAATGCACATGCTACGTTATTTGAAGAACCACTAGTTTTCTTAGCTACAAAAGCAAAATTTTGTAAAAACTCAACCCATTTAACATTCCTCTAGCTAAGTTTTGGTTGAATGTTTATAAATTGCAATGCATGATTGTCAGTGAATAAAACAAACTCCTTTAGCATTAAATAATGTTTCCACTTCTTCAAATCCTGCACAACAACATAAAATTCGTTATCGTATGAGGAGTATTTTTTCTTGGCTTCATTTAATTTTTCATTGAAATAAGTGTTTGGATGCCCCTCTTGGCTCAAAACTGCTCCAATAACACTACCACTGGCATTTGTCTCCATTTGAAATTAATTTTGAAAATAAAGTAGCACATAAATTGGTTTCCCTATAATCTTTTTCTTCAATAATTTAAAATTTTGTCTACTACTATAGTCAAATTAAATTGTTGATTAATTTCCTTAATGGTTTCAATAATTGGTGCACACAAATTGTTGAATTTTTTAATAAATTTTCGATAAAAACTAGCAAGCCCCTGAAAATTTATTACCTTATACACATTTCATGGAACTGGTGAATTTATAATTACCTGCATTTTATCTAGATCCATCTTCAGTCCATCTTTGGAAATTACAAAACCCAGATAAACTAACCCCTCTTTCACAAAATTGCACTAGTTCTTTAAATTTATCAACAATTTTTCTTTTTATAGCGTGCCTAGAACTAATTTTAAATGTTGTAGATGTTCTTCCCTAGTTTTGTTGTACATAAAAATATCATCCAAATAAATGCCAACAAATTTGCATGTAAATTATTTTAGAACTCCATTCATTAACCTCATGAAAGCATTTGGTGCATTGGTCAAGTTGAGGGGTATCACAATCCATTCATACAACCCATGATTTGTGTTAAATGTCGTTTTCCTCTCATATCTCTCTCTGATACAAATTTGATTATATCCACATTCTAAATCAATTTTTGAAAATAATTTTGTGTCACTTAAACAATCAATTAAATCATCAATTTGTGAGGGTGGAAATCGATACCTGATGGTAGTTTTATTAATTAGCTAGGTGTCTGTACACATTCTCCAACCTCAATCTTTTTTTGGACTCAATATTGTCGACACAACATAGGGGCTCAATCTTTCTTTAATCATACATTTTTCCAATAATTCCTGAACTTGTCTCTTTAAATCTTCATTTTCTTATGGTGTCATTCGATAAGCAACTTTATTTGACAAAGTAGATCATGAAATTAAATCAATATGATGGTAACTCATCCACAATAATATCAACAAACTGATCTAACAGGTTTCTAATTTCCTTTGACAAATTGTTGAATTTTTTGCTAGAAACAGTTACCTGTGGTTTTCCAACTAAAGAAAAGTGCAATTCTTCTTTTTTTGCTTCCTGCAACAACTCCTTTCCACTCATAAGAAACATAGTGGGACTTGCTTCTTCTTTGATTTCTTCATTTGGTAAAGGTAAAAAAACATGCTTTTGCCCATCCTTTTCAAAAGTATAAATATTTCTTCTGCCATCATGTATGGCCTTCCTGTCATATTGCCACGGCCTCCCCAATAACACATGGAAAATTTCCATTGGCATTATATCACAAATAACTTCATCCTTATATTTTCCAATCTGAAAATATACTTTACGTTGCTTATTAACCAACACTTGGTGTCCTTTTTGTAGCAAATATACTTTATAAGGATGAGGATGTGTGGTTATTTTTAAATTTAACTTCTCTACCATTTCCACAAAAACCAAATTATCAATACTTCCACTATCAATAACAAGTTTACAACACTTACCCTTTGACTTACACATGGTTCGAAATATACTTTTTCTTTGATTTGGTTACTTGTTGTTGGAAATAATACTGAGAGGGGGGGGTGTGAATCAGTATTATCAGATCAATAAAACTTTTTCATTTCATACTTAGAAACATATACGCTACTTCAGTTAAGTGAACCCACGTGTACACGCTACTGTGTTTATTGCAACTAGCGTATATAAAGAGATCTTATGATTCAGTTAGCTTATCTTCAGCAAATGCATCAGAACATTATTAACCATATTAACAGTAAACAGGTGCAGTATAACAGAACAGATCATCACACAAAAGCCACACACATGAACACCATGATATAAGGTGGAAACCCAATGTGGGTGAAAACCACCTGCTGCAATTCGTCTCTTTCTTCTTTAATAAGAAACTTCTTTTACAATGTACTGGTGCAGTCCTTTACCAGCACGCAGGCTACAACTTGCAGAGGGCTACAATCCTCTTAGCTCTTGTACTAGCCGATCCATTTACTAGTACGTAGGTGCCTACCTACAGAATGCTCCAACCTTTACTCCCCTTGCTCTTGTACTGGCTGTTATGTTTACCAGTACGTAGGTGCCGGCCTACGATCTACCCGGGACCACGTTTCATACATTTTCATACTGAATCCATAAGACAATCACCTTGTAGTACAACCTGCATCATTAATCACTTGAAACACTGAAACATTGAAACTCTGTCAACAACACAGTCACCAGACCACAGAGCAGACACAGAACTCTGCAATAACCATCAGACCCATCTGCAACTTCAAATATCAAGATTTACAATGTACACGCTACTTGGATGAACCCAACCTGCGTGTATACGCTCTTTTTCCAAGGCCAACCCGCGTACAGATCTAAAATTATTTCTTATAACTTTGCAGCTGTACCAGACATCAACACTTATAGAATATTATTTGCGTCAGTATGCAGATCTAGAATAAGCATAATCAACCATATAAAGATAGTTCATTTCAAACCATTTGATCCCGATCTCTCCTTAGATCTTGTTCTCCATCAACCGGTGAGATCTCTCCTTAGCTCAGATCAAGAAATGCATCATCAACCCATAACCTGCATACTGGATCTAATACTTCATCAGATATTCAAGACTTTTCAGATACCTTTGCCTAATGATCTTCTTCTCCTTATATAGCCTTAGGCCTTTCTCAATACCACGGGCCAAAACCATAGAAATCCAATACCATCAACTTCAAAACTAGGGATCAACACGTCCGTCGAGACACCATGGTCCAAAACCATAGGCACAAATTCCAAGGAATAACCGCCACGGACCAAAGATAAGTTTTCCACATACACGCTCTTTTACTGAAGCCAACCTGCGTGTACACGCGACTTGGTATATAGCGAACCTGCGTATATGCGACTTGGTATATAGTGAACCTGCTTGTATACGCGACTTGGTATGTAGTGAACCAGCGTGTATATATTTTCTCTTCATACTTGTAATCTGATCATCAATTCCTTGCTGCTATCCTTCTGCACTATGATTTGTCATCAGTGTGATTTGCCATCAAGGACAACACTTGTCTCATAATGCCAACAATCTCCCCCTTTGGACTTGATGGCAAAGCTAACTTTTTACACTTAGAACTATCATCTGATTCCTTTGAGCTGTCCTCCATCAGTCACATCTGACATCTCTTCTGAAGATTCATCCAGTTATACATAAGTGAGATATTCTTCTATGAGAGGGTTGCCATCAAGTACAACACATGCATCATAATGCCAACAATCTCCCCCTTTGGACTTGATGGCAACAACACCAAATCACTCTCCCCCTTTGACATCAAGGGCAAAGGGTGGACCAAGATGTTCTCTTCCTTTGCTGATCATTTCGCTGTCCATACTCCCCCTGAGTATCTGTTAAAATATCTGAATGATATCCCCCTTTGCATATGCCAAAGTGTACCAATCATTTCATGCTCCCCCTGAGTACATGTCGAGTCTCTGTACTGTTGAAGTGTGTTGTTCATGCTCTTCCTGACTGTAGGCAAGATCTGCAAAAGATGTTCTTCAAGAAGAACATGACTCTATACATCATAAGAGACCTTCCTATCACTAAAGACTCATACATACATCCATACTCCCAACCAAGAGGGCATATATCAAAAATTTACATATAACAACCAATTACATTACATCATTCATCCCAGGCATAGTGGGGAAACCAACGTAGGCCATTACATGACCTTGACACAATAAAAGAGATATCACAAAAAGAGATGCATGACATAGAGACGAAAAATCTAGACCAAGACTTATGAAAGTCACCAGCAGCATCTGATAATCATATTTTAGATCGGCAACCAAGAGGTCCTTCTGCCTATGTTTCACCTGAAATCAACAACAACCGTGAATCAGAACCAAAAGCTTCTAAGATAATGCCAACAATGCATCATTGGAAGTTTATCTGCTCCCCCTGAACCTGTGCCTGCTGCACCCCCTGAAACTGTGCTTGAAGAATTCTGGCATACCCATCTCAGAATCTTCTCTTTCTAAGTTTGACTCACTGATTTCCTTTAAATTATCATATACGCGACTGTCTCTTCATTAACAGGCGTATATACGCGGATAGTCCTTATCCAACTCGCGTACACAAATTTCTATATCAGCAACCTGTGAATGTCCTGTAGAGAATAAGTCATCAACCTATAACAAGGTATGTCTGCATCAATTCATCCCTTTGAACAGAATTCAGAGTCATTCACATTATATCATATGTGAAACCACCATAGCCATTTCATCAAGCTCTACATGATCCAAGTATCATTACTTGGGAACATCTGCATCAACCAACATATGTAAGTATAAACCTAGATATGAACTCATCATCATGTCTCCAACAAAGCGACTTTTGAGGAGTCATCCATGTATCAGCACTATGTATCTTGAGTTCAAACTCCCTTGACAAAGCTTCTTGATATCATCAACAGCAACAATCCTTATCCACATGAGTGCCTGCATCATAACTGTATGATCTTTATGCATATGAAAACAACAGTATATGAGTGACTCATCATCAAGTGAGGTAGATGTGTGTTCGAGCTTTGTACTTCTCCTTATCCTTATGAAGATCACCATGTAAGCACCATATATGCATCATCAAAGAATCAACCGTAAATCTGATCTGAAAATCTACTATGTAACTTCAAGAATCATATGAGAGTTTATCATAGACAACTCACAACCACATCATAGCAAGATATATCATTTAGCCATATAAGCATCATCATCAAGGACTATTAACCATAATGCCAACAATGAATTATTAAAGGCATATGCTCCCCCTCAACCTGTGTCATCTGTTAGATATGATCATGCATATATCAACAATTAGCATTAAGACATCATCATCATCAAGTTAGGATCAAAACACTTCTAGTATCAAAACATTTCCACACATCCTCATCAGACTGTAACTATTAACCAATAGAGCAAATAATGGACTGAATCATATCAGATCCTTTTCTTGAGCCTGTCCCCACTGCTTTTCCTCAGACTGACATATACGCGATTTTGCAGTGTCTAACTCGCGTATATACGCGACTTCCCTTTAAGGAACTTGCGTATGAGATTCAGGACACTGAAGTTTTACACTTTCAGCTCCCCCTGAGTCTGATATGTCTGTGCTGTGCTGTGTCTCAGTACATTGTGTTGTGCCACATCTTTCTGACTGTACTTCCTTCTTTTTCCATATCTTCAAGTGTGATGTTGTTTTCTCCTTTTGGTGTGGTATCCGTGCTTTGTTCCTGCATTCCTTTGCTATATGTCCAAGCTTGTTACATGCATAACATCTTACATGTTTCACATTTCTCCTGTAGCAATCAGCAGCTTTGTGACCAAACATATTGCAAGCAAAGCAATATCCATTAAAGTACCTTGAGTGTGATGATCTTTCTGCATGATGGTCTTGAACCCTTCTTCTTCTACATCTAGCTGCAACATGTCCAAGATTATGACATACATAACATTCAACATTATTCATAGGAGGAGTAAAATATTTTCTTTGAGGAGTCTCTTTTCTTGATTGTTGATGGGGTTGACCTTTTATCTCCTTGTTGATCATTTTAGATTTCTCTTTAGAGTTCCTTGCCTCACCTTGTGAACTAGATTCACCTTCAACAGATTCATGAAAACCAAGACCAGTCTTGATAGCAGGAGACCTTTGACTACTAAGAATATCATCCAAGACTTTAGAGCTATCTTGAAATCGTAACAGCTTATCCTTTTCTTCTATTTTAACTTTCAAGATATTTACCTCAATCTGAAGCTGTTCTTCCTTTTCAAGAGATTGCTTTTTCCAATTTTCTTCAGCTTTTCTTCCTTCTTCCATTTTCTCCCTTAGTTTGAGAATCTCCTTTTCTTGTTCTTCATTCAGATCCTGCTGCATTTGACGAACTCGGAAAGCACATTCCAGCTGGGATTTTAAGCTGATGACTTCATTTTCTTGTTTTTCAATTGCTTGATGTAGATCTTCATTCTGCTTCCTTGATTCTTCAAGATCTCCCTTTAGTGAGAGGATTGTAGCTTCAAGATTTTCATAGAAGCTGGATCTATCTTTGAGTTTCTTGATGGTTGTGTTCTTGTCATTGACTTCATTTCTTAGAGATGTTGCTTCAACCTGCAACTTTTGATATTTCTCCTTGAATAACTCTCGTTGAGCCTTAGCAGTATTATCCCTTATGTTCAGAAGATCTTCTTGAGCTCTAATTTTGCTTCTCAGTCTTCTAAATTCTGCTTCTATCTCATTTCCTTCTTGTTCACCCATAAGAGCAAGTTCAGTAGTTTCACTATCACTTCCATCTCTTTCACAAGGAAATATAGCTGGAACATCAGAGGATAACACATTCATACCTGATAATGATTCTGAATCTGAAGAGCTTCTTATACCTAATCCCCAATCGATTCTCCCACTGTCATAGTCCTTCTGAGATGTCTTCTTCTTCTTATGAGCTTTCTTCTTAAGCTTCTTTCCCATTGTTCCACGGATCTCCTTCAAGCGATCAAGCTTCTACCAAAGGACCTGCTCTGATACCAATTGTTGGAAATAATACTGAGAGGGGGGGGGGGGTGAATCAGTATTATCAGATCAATAAAACTTTTTCATTTCATACTTAGAAACATATACGCTACTTCAGTTAAGTGAACCCGCATGTACACGCTACTGTGTTTATTGCAACTAGCATATATCAAGAGATCTTATGATTCAGTTAGCTTATCTTCAGTAAATGCATCAGAACATTATTAACCATATTAACAGTAAACAGGTGCAGTATAACAGAACAGATCATCACACAAAAGCCACACACATGAACACCATGATATAAGGTGGAAACCCAATGTGGGTGAAAACCACCTGCTGCAATTCGTCTCTTTCTTCTTTAATAAGAAACTTCTTTTACAATGTACTGGTGCAGTCCTTTACCAGCACGCAGGCTACAACCTGCAGAGGGATACAATCCTCTTAGCTCTTGTACTGGCCGATCCATTTACTAGTACGTAGGTGCCTACCTACAGAATGCTCCAACCTTTACTCCCCTTGCTCTTGTACTGGCTGTTATGTTTACCAGTACGTAGGTGCCGGCCTACGATCTACGCGGGACCACGTTTCATACATTTTCATACTGGATCCATAAGACAATCACCTTGTAGTACAACCTGCATCATTAATCACTTGAAACACTGAAACATTGAAACTCTGTCAACAACACAGTCACCAGACCATAGAGCAGACACAGAACTCTGCAATAACCATCAGACCCATCTGCAACTTCAAATATCAAGCTTTACAATGTACACGCTACTTGGATGAACCCAACCTGCGTGTATACGCTCTTTTTCCAAGGCCAACCCGCGTACAGATCTAAAATTATTTCTTATAACTTTGCAGCTGTACCAGACATCAACACTTATAGAATATTATTTGCATCAGTATGCAGATCTAGAATAAGCATAATCAACCATATAAAGATAGTTCATTTCAAACCATTTGATCCCGATCTCTCCTTAGATCTTGTTCTCCATCAACCGGTGAGATCTCTCCTTAGCTCAGATCAAGCAATGCATCATCAACCCATAACCTGCATACTGGATCTAATACTTCATCAGATATTCAAGACTTTTCAGATACTTTTGCCTAATGATCTTCTTCTCCTTATATAACCTTAGGCCTTTCTCAATACCACGGGCCAAAACCATAGAAATCCAATACCATCAACTTCAAAACTAGGGATCAACACGTCCGTCGAGACACCATGGTCCAAAACCATAGGCACAAATTCCAAGGAATAACCGCCACGGACCAAAGATAAGTTTTCCACATACACGCTCTTTTACTGAAGCCAACCTGCGTGTACACGCGACTTGGTATATAGCGAACCTGCGTATACGCGACTTGGTATATAGTGAACCTGCTTGTATACGCGACTTGGTATGTAGTGAACCAACGTGTATATATTTTCTCTTCATACTTGTAGTCTGATCATCAATTCCTTGCTGCTATCCTTCTGCACTATGATTTGTCATCAGTGTGATTTGCCATCAAGGACAACACTTGTCTCATAATGCCAACACTTGTCATCCTTTTTAGCTTTGATCAACATTCTTTTCATTAACAAAGATTCTCCAATTTTTGGAACCTCTTCAATAAGCAATGGATTTTCATTTTCTTCCACTGCTTCGGCAAAATGAGCACCTCTTTGACCTTCTAGTGCATTCTAAGGACAATCCCATGACTTATGCCTGAGTTTTCCACATCTGAAAACCTCTAGGTTGATAGTCTCTCTTTTTACCTCTATCTTTGGAGAATGATATTCTCCCTCTTGAATCACCTCCTCTTGGTGATTGATTGTTGGAACTTCCTTCATATTCTCTTTTTGCACACTCAATTCTTCCTCTTCCAATCTGTTGTCCTTTTCCTATTTTTTTTCACAAAGAAAAAATTTGTAACTATTCTATTAAAAGATGAGTTACATGTTACAAAAACTGGTAATATCAACTATTGTTCAATCCATAAAACTATTACAAGCTGCCACAAGTCAAAACTGCAGGCGATCACAGTCCTATAAAACCATGAAAAACATCAATGATGAAACTAGTGTCCACAAAGTAAGTTCGGTGCATAAATTACTAACTCTTGTAAAACCAAAATAAATATGAAGTACACATACATGCCGAATATAAATAATGAGAGGTAGAACAAAATCTCCCAGAAGAACTGTAATACTAAACCTCAGGATCAGCAGGAGCCTCCTCGATAAAAGGCCGATGATAATATCTGTAGATCTGTCCGTCAGTGTGTTCTGTGATGTGCTAGGTACCCCAGGTTAGCTCCGAAGCTTCTTTGGACAGTTGATTAGCCACTTTGTTCCGAGACCTGTAAATATGAGTCACTGTGATGGAGTCAAAAAGTGCTCTGAGATGGTGTACCTCGCGTAGCAGTGCAAACAGTGTGTGCGAGTGACAATGAGATAGGTTGTTGAACCACTTGGTCACAAGTTGAGAATCGCCAAAGATCTGGATGGAGTCACAGTGAATGTCCCAAGCAAAGATTAGAAGGAGTCTGAGGCTTTGCAATTCGACATAGTTGTTAGTACCTGGTCCTAAACCCATCCTGATGTAGTAGTAGTGTTGGTCGTTCAGATAAAGAGATGCGCCCCCACCACACCCATGGGCGTTGGACTCACCATCAAAGTATGCCCACGCCTTGTTGTGATCAATAGATGCAAGGGTCTCATGAGAGGGCTTGCTGCGAGTACATTCCTTGGGAATGAGCTGAAAAGTGGCAAGAGATGTAGCACAAATCCAATCACAATCGATAGGAATATCATTCAAAATCTGTTTGTTTCGTTCGATCCATATTTCCCAAGCCACGATTAGAGGGAGGTTGCATAGTTTTGGTCTGTGGGAAGAGTGTTGCCACCAATATGTCTAGGCCTCTATTAATGTAGCGCCCTAACAATTAATTATGCAACCCACTTCTGTGATGACCCGAGACCAAATGTTATGAATGGTGTTGCAGTGCAGGAATAAATGGGGAGTGTCTCGCAGTCTTCTAGACAGTAACAACATCTTGATGCCCCATGATACGCCCTTATGTGTAGAAATTCCATGGTAGGAATACAGTGTCTAAGAATACACCAGAACAGAATTCTGTGTTTGTGCGGGGTATTCAGTTTCCAGATAGTACTCCACCACCAGTCCTTTATAGGGGGTTCCCTGTGCTTGATGAGTATGAGGAAACCCAACTTTGGAGCATAATGACCATTTTTTGAGACAGCCCAAATCAAATTGTCCTCTTGGTCTGTGATGCAGATGTTGGATGCCTTCAAAGCCCAGATATATTGTTGCCAGACCCGAGTGCCCTCCTGAGGGAGCCCAAGGTCACCCGCCTATAGCTAGGCTTGATCCCGCCATGAGGAGTGTACCCTATCCACAATCTATGCCAGATAAAAGATGTTTCTGTGGGAAAGGTGCTCAATGATAAATGTCGGAAGTTTATGAAATTCCCCACTCCTGGACCAGGAATCAATGCCAATGCGCACCTTAGCTCCCGAACCAATTTGCCAAGAAAGACCATTCTGTAGGATGTGTGCTGCCCTAGTGATAGCCCTCCATATGATAGATGCCCCTGATTTCAGTGTGATGTTGCCACGGATCCACTCAAGGGGATTTTGGGGTGAGATATATTTGGCAACCATGACCTCTTTCCATAGGCTCTGTCCTGTGATTAAGTGCCAGCCCATCTTAGCCGCAAGGGCCCGAGAAAACAGGTGAAGATCCTTTAACCCCCAGCCACCCCATTGTTTGGGTAGGTTTATGCGATCCCATGCAATCCAGGCAAACGTGGATGCCTTACCTAGGTTGCGCCATAGGAATTGTCTGCAGATGCATTTTATCTGATTAGTAATACCAATCGGTATCCAGGCCAGGGTCATCCAATAGACCGGAATGGCCTCCAACACAGACTTTATGAGGATAAGTCTACCTGCCCTGGATAACCATCGATTATACCAGACATTTATTCTGCGCTCAATCTTAGCTATGATCCAGTTCCAGTACTTGATCTTATAATCGTTTGGTTTGATGTGATACCCCAAATATTTGAGACTGCCATTGATGTCTATGTAGACATAGTAAAAAAGATTCCTAGAGGTGTCCTGTTCCTATCTCGTGCAGCCCGTCATGATGATAGAGGATTTAGTGCTATTCGGTGCCATACCGGTAGCCCTGTAAAACCAATTCAGGATCAGATCAAATTGAATAGAGTCTTGTCTAGTGCCATTAAGGAAGATAAGTACATCGTCCACAAATAAAAGGTGAGTGAGATATAAATTATCATTGATCCGGAGCCCCTGTAGTAATCCCCTTTCTTTAGCATTATTGGTAAGCACAGAGAGGCCCTCCATGACAAGGAAAAATAGTAATGGTGAAAGGGGACAGCCCTGACGGAGACCCCGCCCCACGTGGAAGAAGTCAGATGCAGTACCATTGATCAATATACTGAAGGTAGTGTGACAGATGCAGCCCATAATCCAGTTTATAAATGTATGAGGGAAACCTGAGTGGATGAGGATGAGGTGAAGGTAACTCCAGTCAACTTGATAAAATGCTTTAGTGAGATCAATCTTGAGAATAGTCAATTTCAGTTGCAGAGTTTTGATAGAGTGAAGGGCCTCTTGGGTTGTACCAATGGCCTCATGAATTTGCCTATGATTCAGAAAAGCAAATTGTTCCTTTTCAATATGAGTGGATAGGAAAGGCTTGATGCGGTTTGCAATGATTTTGGATATGATCTTGTAGATACAATTACACAACAAAATGGGCCTGAACTCATTGAAGCTAGTTGGTTTGTCCGATTTAGGAATAAGTGCAATAAAAGTGGTGTTTAATCCATCATAAATCCTGCCCCGCACCCTGCTATCCTCAATCATAGCCAGAAGGTCTGCTGAAATGAGGTCGAAGAAGTGGATGAAAAACTCAATGGGCCAGCCATCAGGCCCAGGGCTTTTTTCCCACTTGAACCATTTTAAAACACCCTCAAGTTCACCCAGGGTGACCAGGGCATTGAGATCATCCTTCTGCTCCTGTTCAACAAAAAGTTTAAAGTTCTGAGTAATGCGCAGGATGTCTGGGAGATTTATAATTGTAGATGCCCTATACAGATTGGAGAAGTGTCTGGTACCCAGCTCAGTTAGTTGTGCATGCATTTTCGCAGTAAAGCCATTCCGATCGGACAGTTCCCAAATGGTGTTAGCAGCCTTGCGGCCATTTGCGTGCTGCTGAAAAAATTTAGTGTTTTCGTCACTGGCCTGTAACCAAATAGCCCGACTTTTAAGCCTCCAATCTTCCTCTTTCTGTCTCAGCAGTTTGGCCTTTTCGGTCTCAAGTGCAAAAAGTTGTGCCCTGGCATCCTCATTACTATAGCCCAACAGATCACCCCTATTGAGAGAGCCAATTTTTTCCTCAATGCTGTGCAGAGCCTCCCTTTCTAGTTTTTTCTTATTCCGAACCCACTGAATGGTAAGGTTCTTTATGCGAATAAGATTTTCATTGATAGCCCTGCCAGGGTCACAGTCCATCGCAGGTCTAAAGTGCTGCCAGGCCCGAGTGACCAGCTGGTTATAATCAGGATCTCGCAACCATCTGGAATTGAATTTGAATGGGGGTCGAGCTCTATTTGGTCCACATTCGAACTCCAGGTAGATGGGCGAGTGATCAGATTTACCTCCTGATCCCACCCATTGACGTGCACGAGACAAAACAGGAAGGAGGGCCTGTTTAATGAGGAATCTGTCAAGTCTGCGAGCCAAAGCAGCGCTTCCAGTCCTCCTGTTCCTCCAGGTAGGTTGTATCTTGGTAGTGTGAATGTCAACGAGATGAGAGGCACCGAGATTTGAGTTAAAAAACTCAGCCAATGGATCCGGGGTGGCCTGGGGACCCCAAGATTCAGCAATGCCCAAAGAAAAATTCAGATCACCACCCAAAATGAGATGGGGGACCCTCAGGAGTGAACAAGACAATAGGGAGTGCCAGAAACTCTCTCGGTCAGAGCAGGGACCATAAACATTAACCAGGGTAAACTCAATCTCAGAGCAACCAAAAAGAACATTCATCGCAAGAACACCTGACCAGCCCCAGCAGTTGATCATCCGGGTAGTTTTATTGTTGATGCCAAGAGCACATCCACCAGATCTACCACGAGCATCAAGTGTAATGAAAGTCCAATCAGGGAGAAAGGAAGTTAGAGTAGCAGTCACCTCCAACCCCACCCCAAGCGTTTCTTGCAGGAATAGAATGTCAAAAGGCTTTTGTGCTAATAGGTCTCTGAGGGCCAATCTCTTATCGGGGTTGGCCAGTCCCCTGCAATTGAAGGAGAGACATATCATGATGAACTAGTCATCAAGGGTCGTCTTGCTCTAAGGACCCGCATGAGAGAAGATTGCGTACCACCTTCCACTTCAAAGTTAGCTCTTTTGATGGCTTTCGCTAAGGCAGAAGGTCTGCCTCGAGACTTGGAGGGTAAATTGCCCTGACCCGGCCCAATACCGAAAACCTCCCCAGATAGAGGGTTGGTTAGGGATCTAAGAAAGTAATTGTGCCTCGATGAGTGAGTTTCCGAAGAGGAGACAGAATGGTCAGGGTTGGGCTCTGCAGATGAATGATGGATGATAGGGGAGAAGGAAGGAGAGGCCAAAGCGATGGTGCAGCATACCGAGGGGAGGTTTAAGGATTTATGAGACTCACTCGATGATGTGCAAGGTAAGGTGATGGCAGATGACAGATAGTGATCAATAACAGATACATTAAATGGCAAAGTAATGGATGAAGATATATCTGTAAAATCAGAAGACAAAGGGCCAGAGAGAGCAGTACCCGAAATGATGAGATCATGCTGGGAAGGCATCGACGAGGTCTGTGGCCGGGACCTGGGATGCGTGGTAGTCCAGGTAGGCAGAGTTGTTGTCCGCGACCCAACATCACCAAGGACATCAGGGGCCCTCGCCTGTACACCCGCCTTGTCCGGCAAGTTCCTGGGATCCGACTCAGTTTGTGTGTCGATGGAGCAGGATTTCTTTGCAACCAGCCTACCAGCCCCCTTCCTTGGACATTATTTATACAAATGACCCACCTCATGACATTTCCTGCAACGAAAGGGCACGCCCTCATAGTCTAGAGGTTTCTTCCACCTCATCCCATCAAAACTCATAATAAAATTCTCATATAGACCATCTCTGCTACCAGCGGACAGGTAGGAACAATCATGATCCAGGTAAAGATCGAAGTGGCCCCCTATGTTCTGAAGAGCGGTGTCGTTCCAAAATTGCAGTGGTAGTCCAGGCAACCGCATCCAGATGGGACCAACAATGGCATTCTCTTTTTTGGGGTCGAAAAGGGGCACCCATCGCTTGAGATAGACAGGGTGCAGTTCGAGGTGCCAAAACTGCTTGAGAGCCCAATCGGAATGTTCAGGGTGGGAAAAAGTGAGAGAGAACCAGCCTTTGGTCATGACCCCAACCACCGGGAGAGAGTCAAGGGACTCGCTCCAGATCTCCCTTGTCCACCTCTGAAGTCACGTTGCAGAGTATTTCCAGCCACGGATCTTCCCAACCAGGGTCTTGGCAGTAATGTTGCTCCAGTCCTCCATGCCACACTCGCTTCCAAAATTTGTGTGGTAATCTAACTTATTTTTCATGACCTTGTGGGACTTCCTGACCTTGCTAACTCCGAGTTTCAGCTCAACTATGGCTTCAGATTCTAACGAGGTGCTAATCTTATCCCGGCTGGTTAAGTGCTCTGGAATGTTGGTGAAGACCCCAGAGGCCTCCAAAGGTACAAAGGGTTCTGAATAGTTATGAGTTGCACCATCATTTTCAGAAGGGTTTTGTGAGTTAATGCCAAGTGGGTGAATTCTTTCAATATGCCGATGAGAAAAATGGTAGGATGTGTCTCTGATTTCGTTAAAGACCACCTCCGCGAATAGTGCGGAATTTCCGATAGCTGCACTTGCCACAGTGTCCTGTTTTGCCGGTGTGAATGCCCAAAGTCCTATATCCACTTCCGAGGGCAAGCCAAAAGCTAAGTACGATGGGTCCCCCATGGGCGAGATTCTCCCATCCATGGTGGAATGTGTGGGCTGAGTGGGAAAAGCCACCCCCGGTAATGGGTCCAAGTCAGACATCGCATCCACCTCATCATGAGATTCCAGCCCCCAAATGTTGACCCCTTCCAAAGGATCCTCCGAATAGTCGACCTCGTCCTCGTAGTTACTCATTTTTGAAAGGTCAGCCCGTCCAAAGTCGTGTAGCAACTGTTGGAGGAGACAGTAGCCTTCAGAGAACAGAGGTGAAATGATTAATACTGATCCAACTGACAAGCAGAGGCCTCGGAGCCAGTGATCAGTGCAGATTCCAAATACAAGCCGGGCCCCGATGATGGGTCCAGAGGGGAAGCAGTCAAGGTTCCCTGATCAGTTGCGGCCCCACCAAGTGCATAGGGATGCCAGACTAAAGAAAGAAGCCCCCAGTCTACTACCAAAACGTGATGTAACCCCAAAACAACAGTAGCGCGTCCCGAGCAAGTAGAAACAAGTGGAAGCTCGCAAGGTGTTAATTCATCCACTGAAATGGGTCAGTGGAGTCCCAGGATTCCCAGGGCGAGCAGTAAATCAACAAGAAACCAATAAACTGAAGAGGGTATTACCTGGAGAGTCGCATAAACCTATGGGTCGACGAGGTCCAATCATCGCCGAGCTAATGTTCCAAAACGCAATGAAACAGGCGGTGACGTTATGTCAAAGCTCCAAAGGTTCCACCAAGGGTTTCAACCGCCTCCATGATCACAGTCCAGCTAGGGTTTTCTGCCTCTCGCAATACACCACATCATAGGGATGGGAAGTCTAGCTATCCTTTTCCTCTTAAAGGACTCTTTCCTCGACTTCTCTAACTTTTTTTCTAGCAAGATTTTCTTCCACCTTCAAGGTAGCCTAATATGCATCTTCAACATTCTTTAAAAAAAAATAAGCCAATTTTTTTCTTGAATATCAAATCTTAAACCATTAATATGTCTACCAACTTTCTTAGTGTCATCTTCTACATGACCAGCTATGAAGTTCAATTTATAAAACTACTTTGTATATTATTTAACTAACATGGGATTTTATCTAAGAATGTGTATATGTCTAAAAGATTAATCTGATATTCTCTAGGTATAATTTCTCCTTTGAGTCTTGCCACCATCTTGTCCCAGTATTTGATTTTAGATTTTCCTTTCCTCTTTCGCTCAGCTTGTACTTCATCCTGCCACAGTGCAACATGGCCTTTTAATCTAGTTATTGCATACTTAACTTGATTATCATCTTCAATATCTTCATAATGAAAATATTTATTAGGACCGTTTATCCAATCCATTAATTCATTAGCATTTAAATTACCTTCACATGGTGTAATCTCCATCTTTGGCCCATTAGTTATCTTAGCAAACATCTTCATCATCTTTACATCTTCTAATCCTTCTGGCTCTTCATCACCAGAAGATTCTTCTCCAACATCATTGACATCTCCCGCTTCAGTTTCTCTCCTTTGTGTACTCTCCATAGCCACCATTCTCTCTCGAAGTCTTCTTACTTCATCTTGAAAAGCCACATTTGCTGCAAGTCTCCCTTGACCTACTCCTAGAAGTGCGCCTTAACAATCTGCCATTCTTCATTTTAATTTAAAAGATATGTTCTGATACCACAACTAATGCTGATTTGGTCCTTCTAATGCCAAACTTAACTAATTTGCCTCCAATCTCAATTATAAGCAAAGTGCACTTAATCAAAATAGAAAGAAAACCTTAAAAAAATCTCTTTTAGTTAATTATTCGACAAATTTGTCGACCTATTCTACAGATTCACGAGGTCGAGTCGAGACTTTAAAATAATCTTTTACAACATACACATGATTGAGGTTTGCGTCGACATGTTGTAGATTAAGTATTCAGGGTTTTTGCAGTGCATTATATTAGATATCATTTTTGGGATTCAACTTCTTTAACTAAGTCATTCATATATGACCATTCCATGAGAGTTAGTCTTAGATATCATTTTTGGGATTCAACTGCGTTAAATAAGTCATTCATCTATGACCATTTACATGAGAGGTAGTCATAAATAACTAATTTCTCATGATTTTTTAATAGTCCACTTAGCACTAATTTCATCAGGTGATGCTCACAGGGGTGAAGAACTGGGATTGAAACTAGTGAAATGAATCACATAGCGTCAATCATCACTTTTGTGGCTTGCACCCGGTAGCTAGGACTTCCCCAAAGGTCACCCATCCCAAATCACCTTTGGCTTAAGTGCGCTTAACTGTGGAGATTTCCCCACAATCAAGCCCAGTTAGCTTCCTACCCCATGTTGTGGATTAGTCGGGGGTTCGGAACCTACTAAGGTCGAAAGGTCAGGGCCAACTAGACCTTTGTTTAACTAAAAATTAAAAAAAGAAGATTATGGGTCGGGGTTGACCCCTTTTGAGATGAGTTAGGGGTTGGAACGATTACACAAAATCACCAAAACAAAATGAGCTCGACTATAGGTCGGGGCCGACCTACTCCAGTTACAGTACAAATTCCTTGCAAAATTTCCAACTGGGCCCTACTTGGAAGTCGGGGCTTATACAAAATCTTCACACATTATCACTCCAACAATTTGACTGCAAAGGGGTCACAAAAATCCTCATTTCCTACACCATCGCTTGAAAACTTAAATAATTCCTTGATTTCCTTTGGTCACTAACTACAAAAGGTTTTATATTAAACATTGTTCATAGTGAATATTGTCATAACTGAAGAACCCAACATTGAATTATTTGCAAAGGAACTCGATTTGCAATGTGAGAATACGATGACTCTAGTTGAGCCTAGAACTGAAACTTAGATTGAGATTTTTTACAACAATTATATAACGTATAAACAGAAAGCAATTTCAAGTCAAGAAAAGCACCAGTAATCCAACAACAAAGAGGAATCAAATTCTTCAATTTATTCAGTCCCTTTCTTCAGAAAAGACACTAATCCATACTCACACACTCACACTCTTAGAACACTTTTCTTGAGATATAGGTTATGTTTAAGTACAAAATAATTTTTTTGTTAAGATCCACTAATTGTGGATTTGATTCCTAAATCTAGAAGAGACCTATTTTTTTAAAACTAATTAAAATATCTCTCGGAATTAGCTCCAACAAATTTCTATTTTGTACAACTTCATAATAATTGGACTAACTACTAATTTCCATTAGTATTTCAAACAATTAAATTAAATTCAGGAAGCCCACTTCTTGTAGTAAATGAATTTTTGACCATCATGGTGAAAATGAATTTATCAATGGTGATGCTCCTACATCAGCAAACTAATCCAAAAAGGAATCTCGACTAGGGATATCAAAGGTGTCAAGATATCTATTTAGATATGCATTAATCATCTCTTATTTGTTAACAACATTCTTTCTTTTATTTTTGGATTGATTCCATACATATTGGATTTGAATCATATCATCTAAAGGTTTGAATTAATTACTAGTATGTGTATCAATGTGGGAAAAATGCAAATAGGAGTGGCAAACCTTTTGACAGTAGTAAATTTTTTTTTGGTGGGGACACTCTCTTACTAGGTAAAGGATATGGAGGAGGGCTTTAAAAATGTAGGTTTTAAATTGAAACCTAATTCATATTGTGTCATGGATTGGAATTAGATCATCAAAACTATCGAAGCCAGACTATTGGTATGGAAAAATATATTGTTATCGTGGGGCGGACACCTAATACTAATCAAGGTTGTTTTGGAGGCGATTCTAGTATATTGGGTCTCCATTGTTTCCATTCCAAAGAGAATTTTTTTTTAAATTAGGAAATTATGCTTCAAATATTTATGGTTTGGAAGTCAATTTTTATATGGGGTTCCTCTAGTAAAGTGTTCCACTATTTGCAGGCCAAGAATGTTGGGTGGTTGGGGCCTCAAACATATCCTTCTATTTACCTAATCCTTGGTTGCTAAAATTCTGTGACATTTATTAAATAATCAACCCCCTCAGAAGAAGGTGTCGAGGGGAGAATATTTCAGTGGGAAATTAGTGATAGAGTGGAACATATGTCCTAAGAAGGTGGCTCGAAAGGTGTATGTTGTCTGGAAGGATCTCGTCAAGGCCTTACCCATCATAGGAGAATGTATAACGTGGAATATTGGAGATAACGGAAGCATACATATCAATTTGGATCCATGGGTCAAGTTTTCTTATGAATACATGCTCTCCAATAATTTATTATATTGATCAAGCAAGTATATTTCATCTAGTAGATGCTTATATTCATGATAATCCAAACTGAGGATACAAAATTTTGCGTTCATCTTGAACTCTTGGTCTGAACAAACCAAAGGCAATGGAATGGAAAACATATGTTTGTTTGTTGGTTTCATCAATGATTAGGTTGAAAAATGATTAAGAGGATGCTCTAATATGGTCTTAAATATAGATGTTAGGGGTCTTCACGGAATATTTGGGTTATCAATCGAAAATTGAGGCCACAAATAACATTCAAGAAGGATGGTGGTGGGGCTTATTATGGAAAAGCATAGGCCCTCTAAAACATAAACTAGCACTTTGGTTAGCTATTTCGAATAAACTACTCACATGGGAATTTGGAATCAAACATGGATGGATCAAACCAAGTCAATGTGTATTGTGTAAACACGATGAAGAAACTATCTCCCACATTTTCATTGGTTGTGCCTTATCCCATCAAATTTTGTCCTTGGCTATTCAACCTTTCAACCCTTAAATGTCCAAAGAGAACAAAGTATCAGTGTTGGAATGTATACGAGAATGGGCAAGTGACAAGTCAATACCAATCTTTCCTTGCTTGCTTCGTTCACTCCATTTTGTGGGCATAGAATTGTGCTATCATTTAAGATAATATTGTTCTAGTTGAAGTGGTTTATAGGGTTATTGAATCATTGGTTAAATACTAATATAAATTTGAAGGTAAAAAAACAAAGGATCCCTATTATGCCTCTGCTACTTTTTGATGTGCCTTGGGGTTTTTTCAATGGGACTAGTCAAGGCCAACCAACAATATGTGGAGCTAGAGTTGTGCTTTATGCAAATCATCATCATTTCTATCATATTCAATTCACTCTAGGAAGAGGAACAAATTCAAGGGAATATTTCGCAACTCTATGGGCACTTTTTCTTGTTAAAATTTTCTATAACATTAAGAAATTACAGGTATTTGAAAACTCAAAACTTGTTATTGACTGGATAAATGGGAAATCAGAGGTGGCAGCCTAACCCCTTCAATATATCATTGTGAAATCAAGAATTAATTTGCGAGATTGAAATGGTTTGAAGCGAAACACATTTTTGGGGAGTTGAATAACCTAACAGGTCATTTATCAAAAGAGGCCTTGAGAATTCATATTGGTACACTCTGGATTACTACGTTTTTAGATGATCAAGGCTTGGAGGATGAAATCATCTAGTTTCAGGATATGATTTGAATTTGTTTATGCAATTGTTTATTTATGGACATAATGTTTACATATGAAGCTCATTTGATAGGACATAGAAAGACCTTCAAAAATTCCTCTCAATTTATATTTCTTTTTTGAAAATATAAGTTTTTTTTGGTGGGGGGGAGGGAAGGATGCAGAGTTAAATATAACAAAACAATGCAAAAATTAGATTTGTTATCAGTGTTAATTCCATTGATGAAGTAGAACTAGATGTAGTTACCCTTGATGTATGTGGATTGATGTTTGGAAGTCCTTACAAGAACATGAGAGATGAAATATTTGTGTGGAGAGCCAACTTGTATTGGTTCATCAAGGATGGAAAAATTTTCACCATCAACATACACAAAGAAAGTAAAAAATTTAGCTGGAAAGTGCAAACCAAGACAAGAAATTGATCAATTCCAGCTAGTATATTTTACTATTTTTAAGAGAAAATCAGTTTGTGGAATAGTCGGTAAGAGGCAAGAGATCCCTGAAGGGGTGTACTAAGAAATATGAAAAACAATAGGAAGAGTTACTACAAGCATAAACAAATGTTTTCTTGGAGCCTAAAGGATTACCACCCAAGAGGAAAGTGGAGCACGAGAGCTAGATATTTCCTGACTCCCCACTGCCAAACATTGGGTTGTATAGACAATCCCTTATAGAAGCAAGTGAGATGAAGAAAAATTTGCGGTAATTACTGGAACATGGTGTCATTTGACTGAGTACTTCAACATGTGGGTCACCCATCATCACTGTGCCAAAGAAGGATAGGAATTGGAAAATGTGTATTGATTATAGGGCATTGAAAAAAATCAGCCTCAAGAACAAGTACCCCCTGCCCAAAGTAGATTATTTTTTGGATCAGTTGTAGTAAGTGAAATAATTCACCAATATGGACTTAAAGTGTGGATATTTCCAAGTTTGAGTCGAAGAAAGTACCTAGAAGATTTCCTTCAAAACTAGGCAAGAATTATATGAGTGGTTAGTCATGCAATTTGGCCTATTCAATGTAGGAACTATGTTTATGAGGTTAATGAATGATATATTGCGCCCTTTTATAAATTCATTTGTTATTGTATATTTGGATGATATATTGGTATACATTGGTGCCTCGGAGGAGCACATATCACATTTGACTTAGGTGTTGGAGACTAGTAAATAAGCACCAACTATTAGCAAATCTCAAGAAGTGTGAGTTTGCACAACAGTCGTTGGTGTATCTAGCGTATGTGATAGGTGGAGGAGAACTAAATATAGTTCCTGCCAAGATGGAGTCCATCATGAAATACCCATTGCCTACTAATATTTTAGAGGTTAGGAGTTTTATTGGGGTAGCATATTACTTGAGGAAATTCATAGCATAATTTTTAGCTGCAGCGACACCACTCCATGCCATAAAAAGTAGAAAGTGTTTCTAGTATGGAAAGGGTAAAAAATGGACCTTTGAGGAGTTATAGAAGAAAATCACTTAAACAGTAGTTTTGGCATTACCAAAATTACAACATCCCTTTGAAGTGGAGATATGTGTGAGTGAGTATACTATGGGAGTGATCTGGATGCAAGGAGGAAGGCATGTATACTGCCATTCTGAAGTATTTCATGGGGAAATTCTTAACTACATGCCTACAACAAGGAACTCTATGCCCTAGTGCAAGCTATGAAGAAGTGGAAGAATTATTTGAAGGGAAAGGAGACAATAATCCACACAAATCACCACCCACTATAGTACCTGCAAGCCCATAGTAAGTCGTAATAGACTAAGAATTACAAGTCGATGGGGTTTCTACAATAGTTTCATTTAGTGATCAAGTATAAGAAGGGAATCACAAAGAACTTGGCCGATAATTCTTTCAAGGACACCCATGTCAATGATCACAACTTTGGGAACTTTGATGCACATGGACAAGGATACATACAAAGAGACATATTTAGAGGATGAGAACTTCAAGGAGGTGTTAGCAGTCGTAGATTCATAGTCATGTGCATGATGCTCACAACACCATTGACTACCATCTCTAGGATAGGTTACTCTACATCTTGGATAAGTTGTGTGTTCCTAAAGGTGAACGATTGTAGCTGAGTAAAGAAGCTCACACTTCCAAGGTGGTAGGAAACTTTGGTGTAGGGATGACAATGGGTAACCTGCAGACATATGTGTATTAGCCTATTGGCTTAGTGGGTCCTGACCTAGGTCCAGAGTTAGTTGCACCAAACAAATCCCTACACTACTAGACCTTTCGGTGTCAATCTGTGGAGTGCGGATTGAAGTCTCACCCGAAGCAGTATGGAGGGATGCTGGAACCAAGTTTCTGCACCCAGAGATCAATGTGATGTTGATTTGTTCCCTAGATATACCTTCACGCAGATCGATAAGCCCTTATGGCTTATTGATGTAGCTTCCTTTAATCAACCTCTAGACCTCCACAAAGGTCTATTATTGGCTTTCGTGGACCTCGAACAAGTGAATTAGCTACTTACGTGCATCATAGATCACTCTTAACCTAGTATTTACTCAGATCTACTTAAGTGTTCGATATTTTTAACATACAACAATATAATCTTTGCGTAAGCACTTAACATCAATTGCATTCAGATAAAAATATAGATCAAGTAAAGTCACACATCAAAACATCATTATTTCACAAAACCATTATTTATCATAGCATAAAGCGCATTCATTCATAATAGAAGTAAAGAGATAAAACACAAGAATTTTTGGAATAATCTTCTTTTATTGATATCTAGTTAAGCTTACAGACTCAAGATTTCCCTGCACACTCAACTGCAAGGGTCCACGCACTCAACTATGGACTCTACTCTAGGGATATGCGCACTCAGCTACAGAGCCTTTCTTCTACCTTGTGTGCTAACTTAGAATCCTTCTATCATACCCATAGACAGCTTTTTCCTCTATTATTATATTATGCCTTAGAATCTCTAAGACACACCTATTTATACAATCCCATGGTCCATAGACCATGGGTAGATCTTCAAAAAATTGACTTAACTTACATAAAATAGGGTAAAATTCCTTTTTGACTATGTACTTAACTACGCGCTCTGCGACCACAATTTGCGGAGACTTTCCATCTTTTTACATAAAACTTGGGCTTTTCCCCCAAAATTGACCCAGTGGACCCCATCCCAATAGGCCCCCAACACAAATATCATGACTCGCCCTCGAGTCACTTAGCTGGCATGCAGATCTTGCTGTGAAGATCCCCCAGCTCTACTTATGCAACCACTACTTTAGTCGTGCTTTGAGTCACTGCCTACTTGATTTGTTCTACCATCTGATCTATGGCTAGTCCTTCGCTAGCTCGCTTGATCTGTCACCGCGTACTCTGCAAGTTCACCAACTTTTCCTGTATGTTGGCCGAGACTATGTAGGCTTCATCCAACCAAGCCCCCAACCTAGCCTTAAGGACTGCCTCTTTCTTCTACACTACTTCCACCTGTGTAAGGAGCTGCTTAGACTCCTGTAGCTTGGTGAGGCGCTGTGATGTAGCAATGGTGTGTGCCATCGCCCTTACTTCGTCGTATTGTTGTTGGAGCTCGCGGACCTTTGTATTTAATACCTGCAGGGTGGGATCTTCCTGTAGGGTCATTACTACTTCCATGGCCTGCTCAAACAGCGCGATGCAGTCCATAACCATGGCATCCACTGTAGAAACTCCATCCTTAACAACAACTTCACGTTGTTCCCTAACCTCTGGTGGGGTTGAAGGCTGTGACTTCAGCTCTAGTTCAGTGATTTTCATGTTCAGCTCAAACTAAACTCTGGCCACCTCTGCCTTGGCATCACGCATGCCCACAACAAGTTTTCTAATCTTGGCTTCCAATGATGCTTCCTCATGTATGTGAAACTCTGGCATCATCCTTTCTGCTTCTGCCACAACGACCATTATATGGGCACTCTGTGCCTATATTTTTTCTTTTTCTTTTACAGCCTTCATCTTTTCGGTGAACATCTACTCATTTTTCACGTGATATTCACTGATTAAACTGAGGGCACACTACTCCTACACCCTTAGCTCCACTGTCACACCTAACTACAACATGTGAAGATATTCGTTGGGCAACGTTGTGAGGTTGAGGCTGCTGTTCTTTAGAGAACTCACAGTGACCTTGTCATCAACCGCTTCTGTGCTCAATGAACCTTCTGGTAGCGTGACTTCCCAGAGATCCACTGATCTGACCATCTTTGATGCCTGACTTGTTCCTGGTGCCAAGCTTGTTTATGCAGTGCTTACCTGCCCTATGCAAATCTCGATCCTACTAGTCTGAATTTGCAACTCGTGCAAATCCTTTTGGATAGTACTTAGCGTCTATTGCTTCTGTTGTTCAAACGATTTCAATAGTTTCATTGTGGCGTCATGCACCTTATCTCCAATCTCGTTGAGATCACCTTCTATTAGTGTGATCGAATACAGCGATGGCTTTGTCGCTTTTGACTTCTTCCAAGGCCCCTCCTTCTGCTGATCCTTGTACCTTTTTATTTGGAAGGGAGTGCTATGTTCCTCTTGACCACCACCACCATGCTCTGACTACTCCACTTCCTCCTTCTGGGGTGAAGGGGACTTACCGCTCTACTCATAGTTGCGCTCTTCATATTTGGCCTACTGCTTCGCAGCGTGCTCCTTTTCTCACTGGGCCTTCTCCTTAGCCTCTTTCCTTCGCTTCTCGGTCAAATGCTGAAATGCCTACCTTGCTGCTTCCTTCTTTTTCTTTTCCACAGATTTGTTGGTGCCTACAACCAAATCGAATGGAGAATGCCAATTTGTTGGCCAGCGATTGATAGTTTCCTGGATGGCATCGTCCATGGCAAGGTAAGGTAGATCAAACCATTTCTGTTGCAAATCCTTCCACGCCCAGATGCCATACGTGATGGAAGTCAGCTTTAAACTCTGCGTACTCTAATAATTGTTCAAACACAGCCAGAGAAAACCATGGCTTCTAGTTGGTGGCCATGTGCAGGCTCACCTCCATTGACACCTAGAAAACTTTTTTCTCCATGACTGTGCGATGTCCTTTGTGGCCCAAAGGGAGGAAAACTAGGCAGCCTCTGGAAATTCTTTCTCCAGGGGAGGAAACTGACTATCCTCCAGCAGTTCCCAAGCCACTAGCATGATGGAGAGTAAAAACCACACGTAGTGGAAGGTTTTTCTCTCGTCTTGAGCCTCGTAACAATTTGCAAGGAACTCACTACAAAGGTAGCACAACCAATTGAACTGGACGCCCTCCGCGCATTGTGCAGCTAATGAAATTACGGGCATCAGAACCTTGTCCACACGGCATTTTCCCATGACCTTTCTAGCTACGATTTTTCTAGAAATTTTCACCGCGGGGCTGGTGATAGATGTGATGGAGTACCCGCCTGGATTTTTAACCATCTTGAACTTTTCCTTCATCTTCTCTGTCAAGTCACGCTCACTCGTCTTTCCACCAAACTCCTTGGCCAGATTCAAGCCTGAGTGCGGTAACAGCGTGATCTAATGGATCAACATATATGTACTCAGGATCGATGCGCTCATCCACGAACATTCGTCATGCACCAGGATTAGCAAATGCTTGATACAAATGAGGTTGATGTTGGAACGGTGGTAGTGGGGCACCCACAATAGGTTCAACAACCCGGACTAATTCACTCCATGAATCCACTCGACTAGCTCCAACACGATGACATCGGGTTCCTTGTAATATACACTCTTCATATAATTCTTCGTTGCAAGGTGGGGGAACCTCTCGTGGTTCGCCAAATCCTAGTCTTCCAGCTTTAAATGTGGCACCTGCACTAGGCGCAGTCCCTTGATTGTGATACTCTCAGCTAGCAAAGGCATGTGAATCAAGAATTTCTTTACGTCTAGGTCTTTGGTTATCTTCAATTTTCCCTTATGCAGAGGGATATAATTTAGAAACTTGGAGATAAGCTCCACGCCCTCGACATCTATATCCTTCGCACCCTCTTCGGCCTCCAAATCTACCACTTTCCCCTTATCCTTCGCTGGTTGTTTATCTTTCTTCTAGGCTTGGGTAGCTGAGTGCTTCGGTGACTCGTGCACCGAAATTGGCCTCTTCTACTTGTCTTTCTTGGGCTTTGGGGCTTCTCTTACTAGTGTAGGCTTTAGTTGTGGCAACCTTGGCGCTGTAGGCATAGTAGCCGGAGCCTCCATGCTCACAACCTCTAGAGCAGCTCCCTCAAAGGCAACAGTTCCTCCAGTGCTTGTAGTTTCACCTGGTCTGGACATCATGCTAAGAATAAACCATTGGGTATCCTCGAGTAATTTATCAAATATAGAGCTAGTGACCAAATATGGGAAAACCTGAGGATTCATAAATGATGGACAACACAACGCAACAATTCTAGGGATGAAAAGTGTTATTTTCTAGATGACCACGCATAATTTATAGGCGAATTCAAATTCAAATTTGACCGTTCCCCCCAAAATCCATCCATAAATTCTGATTTGGTGGAAGATCTTCAAATATTTCATTCTTAAATTCAACCTTAAATGTCGCCCCCCTGCTCCTCTTAATTGTCTCCTCACTATCAAATCATGAATAGTGACTGTAACAATCATTTTCAGTTTGTGCTGAGGGGTACCTCCCTCTGTAGCACAGCTCCCTTTGCGCCTCATCTGGTATTGTGACATCTCCCATTTTCATGTAGCCCCCCTGTCACGTAGCTCTACAAACCGACCAGTGTAGTTTATAGTCCTGTGCTCCCTTGCAGCTACCTAGAGCGCTAAGACTGTCCTGTTGTCATGTAGTCATTGGGCTAGATCCCCTATGTATGGCTTCAACCAACTTCCATTCACCCTTCCCGGAAATGGTTCTCCATTCAACTTGGCAAGTTGAACTGCACCACTATCTGTAATTTCTTTGATGACATAAGGCCCCAGCCAGTGCATCTGGAACTTTCCTGGAAACTTAGCAAACTTTCTATCATATAATAAAAGCAAGTCATTTACCTTTAAGGTGCACAGTTTGATGTGCCCATCATGCCAAGATTTTTCGCATTCCTTTTGAACACGCTGATGGAATCCAGCCAAAAACCTATCTTCTTCGAGATCCATTAGCTACACGATCCATTCTTATAAGGCTCCATGGTCTGTCGTTCCTGTGAAGGCTACTATTCGTAGACTCGACATGATATATTCCATCAGAATTACAACCTCTACACCATAAACCAGTCGGAAAGGTGTCTGACCTATTAGCTTTTTGCAAGTAGTTATGTAGGCCCACACCACCAATAGTACATGCACATCCCAATCATTCCACTGCATGTTGCAAACATTCGTCAGTGAATTCTCCAATATCTTATTAAAAGCCCCAACTATTCCATTAGCTTGAGGATGATAGGGTGTACTTTTCTTATGGTAAACTTGGAACTCCTCTGTTAGCACACTGATCGTTTCATTGGGAAAATGTGTACGACGGTCACTCATCAATACCTTCAGGAAATCGAACCTGGTCAACACATATTCAAACAAAAACTTTGTTGTGGTTGCCCCTGTACAGTCCTTCACAGGCTGTGCCTCCGCCCATCTGGTGAAATATTCTGTTGTGGTGATGATGTAGCGTGCACCTATTTTCTTACATGGGGGTTGAATCGGTCCTACAAAATCAATTTCCCATTTCTCAAATGGTTGCAATGACACCTGCAGATTCAACGACACCTCATCCCTTCGTAACAACCTTCCCATCCTCTAAAGCATCACATGCCTTGCAATATACTTTAGATTCTTTATGCAGTGTCGGCCACCACAACCCAGCCCGCAAAACTTTTTGCGTTGTTTCTTTCCCTACATAATTAGCTGCCATAGCTCATCCATGAGCTTCAACAAGGACACTATTTCATTCAAAATCAAGCACATATCGTCAAAGTATATCATTCAATCCCATCTTATATAAATGGCCTACAATTACCGAGAAATCTGCCACATGCACTACCAACTCTTTCTTTTGCTGACTAGTGTACCCTTCTGGATCTATTCCCGTGGTAAAAAAATGGATAATACCTATGAAGTGGTTATTCGCTATGCTCACCATGAAGAACTGCCCGTCAGGTAGCCCTTCATCCAAATTAGTAGGCTCCTCTCCTGTCTCAATGCGCAACAGATGGTCAAGTCCTGCATTCAACCTTCCTGGCTTCACAATTACCTCAAAATCATATTCTTGGAATAACAACAGCCACTGGCATATTCCCCCCCCCCCACAAACACAGGTTTATTGACTATGTACTTCAAGGCAAAGTGGTCTGTGTACATCTTGAAATGTCTGCCCAACAAATAGTGCCTGAACTTTTGGAGCACATACACCATAGCCAATCCCTCACACTCTCTTGTGGAGTAATTCTTCTCATCTTCTGGCAATTTTTTTTTTGCAAATGCTATAGGGTGATCCAGTTCTCCTTCACCAGCCTATGTCAGTACTGCTCCCAATGCAATACATGAGGCATCAACGTGCACATGGAATTCTTTCTTCTAGTCCGAGAAGACCAATATCGGCGTGGTAACCATTTTCTCCTTCAAGACATCTAGACTACTCTAACATTCTTCATTCCAACAAAATGTAGCATCCTTCTTTAGCAACTTTTCCATGGGTGCAGTAATCTGAGCATAAACCTTAATGAGCTTTCGATAATACTTAGTGTGGCCCAACATTGCACGCAACTGTTTAACATTCCTTGGGGCTTCCAAATTGATTATTACTGCGATCTTGGCAGGGTCCACCATGAGTCCTTGCCTGCATACCACATGACCCAGCAAAATCCCAAAGGGGACACAAAAAAAGCACTTCTTTAGGTTTAACATAATCTGATACCTTTGGCACGTATCCAACATTAAGCATAGACTGTCTACATGGCGCTTGACTAGCCCAAACACTGTCCAGTCATCGAAATAGACCTCCAAGAATTTGTGAATGAACTCTTTGAATGTCGCGATGACTATGCGAGAGAATATTGCCAATGCATTCTTGAGTCCAAACAACATTACTATATACTGGAAACAACCCCATTCCGTCGCGAAGGTTGTCTTACTCCTATCCTCTGGCGCAATCTTAATCTGATGGTACCCAGAGAACCCATTAGTGAAGGAATATGCTTCCTATCCTCCCACATTGTCTAGTACTTCATCAGTAAATGGTGTCGGAAAGGGATCATGGACACAGGCATTATTAAGCTTTATGAGATCTACACAAATCCTTATTTCACCGTTCTTATTATTTTCCTAAACTACCATTGGACTCACCCAATCAGACTCCTCCACGGGTTCAATAATACATGCTTCAAGCATCTTGTCCAACTCCAAGCATACCTTTTCCTTGTATTTTGGATTAAGGTGATATTGCCTCTGCTTAACAGGTTTTGCGTATGGTTTTAAAGTTATTTTCATCACTCCCAAATCACCTATGATTCCTTTCAAGTTAGAAAATTTTGTAGGGAACAAATCCTAATATTCATGGAGCAACTCAGTGGCTTTATCTACTGTAGCATCATCCCAGTAATCCCCAATATTCACAAACTTCGGCTCCACCTCTGTGCCAATGTTTACTTGCCTAGTTTTCAATGGCGCGGTGATATCTGGATTCTCTATCTGCGGTCCCTCTACCTCATGGTGGCCTTCTGTTTTTGAAATGTTAATATTCCTTAGATCCCCATCCTCTCCTTCAGCAATCACATTATAACGCTCCAGTGCATGGCATAGCTAGGTGCTCCAATCTAGCTGAATCAATTCTAAAGGATCCTGCGATATTATGAAAAGTGCTACCTTAACCTCCTACAGTGCCTCATCAATGCTTTTGAGCCCATATTCAAAGTTGAATGTCCTCATGAACCCTTCTCTTAAGACATCCCATTCCGTAGTGTCGCAGCGGAGCTCCATCTCCAAATACCAGTTCATACGTATTACGTCCAAAGTGTGATAGAATAAATGCACCCATTTTGGTTGCGGCTTTGTTCCATATACCTTAGTGCATTTAGCCAAGTGATCGCATGGATCATTCCTCCCATCATACTTCTTAGTTACCTGTTCTTTTGGCTGACCAAACCGTGTTCTCATCATTCTTCTGTAATCGTGCCACTCATCAAAGTTGTCTTTGTGTGTACCCCACCACCGAGCGGGCATAGCGCACAGTTCCTAGTCCAACGCCTAAACAGTAATCTTCTGGAACTTAACTTTCAAAAGCATCCAAAAATTTATCCATGTTAGTTAAACCATCATAATAAGGAAAATTTATTACCTCTGACGCACAACAATTTGGTCATCATGTTGCAGTGAAATGTGGATACTTCATGCAGCCTAGTTTGCCAATGTTCCAACTCTTCATCTGAATCTAAAGTACAGGAACTTTCATGGTCCCATGCAATTCATTCATCAGCTGTCGGATTAACCCAATCTTGGTCTTACACTTTGCTTTTATAGATCTGTTCCAAATCATAATCACTCTCCTCATAGTCGCGGACCGGTTTAGTGTATCGCAGTCCTTCTGCAGGGTCCAATGGTACTACAACACAGAGAGATTTCCTTTCAAACGACATTGTTTGCTTCTTCAAATTGATGACCCCATTTATATTGATAGTCCAATCAATTCCTAGGAGCACAAGGAATGGATTACTATCATCAACAATCTATATTACTTCAAAATCATCCAGCACGCTTGCACCTTCTATATCTACGGTAACCCCCTGAAATCGTCCCATAGGGATAATCTTTTGTCGGTTCGCCATCCTCAATTGAATCAGATACCACTGCAGCGCAGGTCTCCCCATCCTCTCCCAGGTTTGCTTAGGCAATACGTTTGCATCATACCTCAAAACCAGAATAACCTGGTCCATCTCATAGTCTCCTATTTTCATGGTAAGCCTCATCTCGCACCCTATTCTTGCCTTATGCTTACTGATCTTTCTGACTATGCGGGGTCCATCAGAAGAATTATCCTTACCAGCACATTTGTTGATCAACTCTTGTAGCCCTTTTACATCCTTTCTATTGCGCAATAGTTTCATACAAGTCTCCAAGAATGTGGTAAGCATAGAGGGGTCAACCTCTGTAGGCGCGTTGGTATCTCATAGTTTTTTATGACTTCCTGAGGTAGAGGCCTCAGCAAATCTTTTCCTCACTTCCATGAATGTTTCCTTCACATGCTCCAAATCAGACCCAACTTCCTTTTTTGGAGCCTTGTCAACCCATCCACCTTCTTCAACCTGCTTTCCCCTATCATCACCAATCGCGATCCTACTTCGCAGTAAAATATTGACATTCATGTCCTCTTCGCGGGGTTCAGCCCTCATCATCTGTAAGTTCTAGGTAGGATGTTCAGGCTGCGCCTTCTTCTCCTACATATTAGGCATCAACATAGGATATTCTTCGATTGTGTGGTCAAATTGAGTGCAATATTGACATGACAGGTGTGTCTGATTTGTACACTCCTGCGCGTAGTTTCCTGGCATTCCGCAATTGTAACAAATGACCTGCCCCCGACCCCTACCAGGTCATCCTACTCCTTGGCCTCATCCACAGCCCTGATATCCTTTGCGTGTTCTCCCAATTCCCTGATCATAGGCTGAGTTTCTTCTTGCACTCAATACGTAGGCGTCCTCTCCATCATTAATTCATAACTCCGAAAATGGTGCTCATTGTGACCTACCGATTTGCAGAAATCGCAGAACAATTGTTGTGGTGTCTGTACAAACTTTTTCACCAAATGTCAATTGTTTGTTACATGTTTTTCAACTACTTGACAAATAGCACACCATAGCACGGTCCCCACGCTTGGTCCTTCCAGAGATTCATGCCTTAGGGGCATAGTCCCCCCCCCCAAGTGATGTAATTCGTGAAGACAGGGCAGTGATCTTTATCATGCCCCTGATTTTTACACTTAAGACACCAAACTTCTTCGTGTACCTCTGACCGAGCCACTTTTTCCTTTTTCAAGCTTTGCAACTCCAACCAAAGGTTTTGCAACTCCGCCGTGGATCTGTTGAACGCCCAAAGAAGCATCCTGAATAGGCGTTTCATGCAGTCTAATCGCAATTTCCAGGGCTTCCACCTGAGTTCCTATCTTTTTTTGTGATAAAGCAACCCTTAGGTGCGGCAAGAGAAAGACTACAAATCATTCGCGGTGCTAACTATCTGTGAGATTCATATTAAATTCGCGGATCTGGCACTTCAATCTTTGATCTAATTCCCAGGGCGTTTCACTAGGCCTCATCACGATTTCCTTAAATCCAATTACTGATTGTGATTCAGACTTAGTCTTACTGAATTCTTTGTTTAGAGTGGTTTGAGTGTCAACTAATGATGCCAGTGGTTATCAGTGTAGTACTTAATGTACCATGTCAGAACATGATCCTGCAGAGCGGTAACCAACTGTGCCTTATTTATATTATCATTTGTAATTTGTTATGATGTCCATACAACCTTTGCAACAAACCAAAACTGATCCGGATCCTCACTTCCTAAGCCCTTGAAAACCGACAACTTCATTGTATTTGACATGTTGACCAACGACGGAGGTGGTGGCGGTGTGGGTGAAGGTATATGTTGTGGAGGTGAAGGTGGGGGTTGTGTGGGCAGATGAGGTATCCGTGGAAAACCATACCTTATCAACTGGACATTGCTCTACAGTGAAGCCTGTGCTGCTCCCTCGTCGTTGCTTGAAGGAGGTCCAATCAATGGACTATATTCAAGATCTGTTCTCCCTTGATTTCTAAAACTTCATCTCCTTCGCGTAAATCCAAAAATCAAGGTAACGGCATAACCTGGTTTTCACACAAGATCATCTTAATCCAAGTATTCAAAGATCTTAAATGCTTACCTCACAGCCCCTTGAAGAAGCGCCACTCTGCTTCACTGTAACTAACTGAGGTATCAGTCGTGAACTCTATAACAAATCCTCTAATTACTCGATTAAGCCAATGATCAACTGCGCATGTGATCTTATCTTTATAAGCTTCCAACCTCCACATGAGCTCCAGGATCAACACTATCAAATCGTTAAGCCTCCACCTCCACCTTCCTTAGTCATTTGCCAATTTAGCAATCCACTCGTATAGTTCGATCAGAAAGGTGCAGAAGAATATCTCATGTATTTCTATGTACAAATATCTATCCAACCACTATTCTTTTGTCAGGCATGGGTTCCTATTTTCTTGCATCGTAAATTTGTGGATCTTTCTATCCAACCAATTCTCAATTTCCTTCTTGGTCGGATTCCAGTGATGCGACATCATACATATATTTATGCAGATCCTGGTCCCAGCAACGGAACCATTTGTTAGCTTAGTGGATCTTGACCCAAGTTCAAGTTAGTTGCTCCAAAAAAATCCCTACACTACTAGCCCTTTCGGCATCAATTCGTGGAGCAGGGATTGAAGTCTCCCTTGAAGCAGTATGGGGGGATGATGGAACCAAGTTTCCGCACCTAGAGATCAGCGTGATGTCATTTTATGCCCTAGATCCTACTTCGCGCGGATCGATAAGTCCTTATGGCTTATCGATGTAACTTCCTTTAATCAGCCTCTAGACCTCCGCGAAGGTCTATGACTGGCTTTCACGGACCCTGAATAGGTGAATTAGCTACTTACGTGCATCATAGATTACTCTTAACCCAGTATTTACTCAGATCTACTTAAGTGTTCAATATTTTTAACATACAAAGATATAATCTTCACGTAAGCACTTAACATCAACTGCATTCAGATAAAAATATAGATCCAATAAATTCGTGCATCAATACATCATTATTTCAGAAAACCATTATTTATCACAGCATAAAGCGGATTCATTCGTAACAAAAGTAAAGAGATAAAACACCGGAATTTCTGGAATAATCTTCTTTTATTGATATTCAGTTAAGCTTACAAACTCAAGACTTCCTTGCACACTCAGTTTCGGAGCCTTTCCTCTACCTTCTGCGCTAACTTAGACTCCTTCTTTCATACCCATAGACAAATTTTTCCTCTATTATTCTACTATGCCTTAAACTCTCTAAGACACACCTATTTATACAATCCTGTGGTCCGCGGACAATGGGTAGATCTTTAAAAAGCCGAATTAAATTACATAAAAAGAGGGTAAAAACCATTTTGACTCTTTACTTAACTACACACTCCACAACCACAATTTACGGAGACTTTCCATATTTTTACATAAACCTTGGGCTTTTGCCCCAAAACTTGGGATTTTCCCCAAAATTGACCCAGGGAACCCCATCCCAACATGGCCCATGATGCAAGAATATATAGCTAGGTTTATAAGAGGATGCATGCTTTGTTGTAATAACAAGCCTAGTAATAGAAAAAATGGTCTATATCATCCCTTACATGTACCCACTCATCCTTGGGAAATCATTTCCATGAAATTTGTGGGAGGTTTACCAAAAACCATGAAGGGACATGACTACTTGTTCGTGGTAGTTGAAAAGTTCAACAAGATGTGTGTTTTGATGCCCAGTAAAAAGACCATTATTTGATAAGAAGCAACAATCATGTTCTTTAGACAGGTCTGGGTGCACTTTGGGATACCAAGGAGCACTGTTTTAGATAGAGGCATGATATTTATCAATGCATTCTAGACTACATTGTGGGAGAATATGGACACAAAGTTGAAGAGGTGTACAACATTCCATCCACAAACAAATGGGAAAATAGAAGTAGCCATCCAGATTTTGGTGTAGATTTTGAAGGGTTACAATCAAAAGCATCCAAATACCTAGGGCGAAAATCTTGTATATATACAACATTCTTATAACAAATCAGTCCATACTTCTACTGGTAATTCCCCATTTGAAACTTGTATTAGATATTTTCCACCTTCACCTTTGGATATTGAATATGGGTGACAAGGTGGAGTAAGGGAGGATCTTATAGGGGATTCCTTAAGGGCTAAAAAAACTGTTGAGAAAATCAAGAAAAATCCATATACAGGTATAAGAGATACCACATAAGTCACAGGAAAAATACAAGGGTAGGCATAATCAACACATAACAAAGAATTTGTTCAAGGTGGGAGACATAGTATTGTTACAGTTGAATAAGGAGAGGCTGATAGGTACTAATAAGAAAATCAAGGCTCTATGATATGGTCCCTTTGAGATACTATAAAAGGTAGGAGATAACACCTATAGACTTAGTCTACCCCCATACATGTGCATTTACTCAGTTGTGAATGTGGAGATTCTAAAGCTCTATGAACCTTCCATGCCAAATTAGGAAGAGGGACAAGTTTTACCATTTGTAGAGGATTTTGGCACTAGGTGCTCAAGCATAGTTGACAGAGGATACAATTTTACATAAGAGGTCCAAAACTAAAAGAAAAATGTAGCATGACCTTTGGAAGATTGGGTTGAAAGGACAAATTCCAAGCAAAGCTAAATGGTATACCCGAGAGAAGTTGGAGGAAAAATATCCTCACCTCATTCAGTAGAAGCTTTTGAAGACCAAAAGCCTCCAAAAATGGTGAGGTGTGATCCATATTGGATCATTATATTATTTAGCATCCATATCGATTCTTTTAGAGTGGAAAAAGCAAAGGAATCAGTTCACAGGGCCATTTTTATCGACAAGGCCGAGTTTGGAAAATTGGGATCTAAAACCTCCCGGTAGAATTTTGAGGCATCAAATGACAAATATTGGGGGTAAAACTTTGTTGCCTTAATGCCACACCTTTCTCTCATGTTCTAAACATAGAGACCTTTCCAATTTTTCAAGAATTGCCTCAATCAAAGTTCAGATCAAAAAGTTATCCCACTCGGAAATTGACCTTCTTGTTTTGGCCACCATAATTCAAGAGGATGCCACATCATCCCCCAAAACTCATGGAAAAGGGGATTTCCACATGATTATGAGAAGAATACTATAGATGAGTCAATATTTTAACTCTAGTTAATAAATGAAGGAGTCAAACCTAACCACTACTAGGCTATCGAATTATGCTATAACCGGGCCACTAGGAGGAAAAGTGGTTCCATTATTTTCGAGTGATCTTGTTCCATAGATGAGCAGAGTAGTCAAGAGAGATAGGAAGGGAAAACATAGAGAGGATTTGTACATTGTAGTATCCCATGGGCCACAAACCATACTTCTTTGTAGTCCTAGCCATTTTCTCTTTAGAGAAAGAGAGCAGAGCGACCTCACCTTCAAGTTGGGTTTCCCCTAAAAAGGTTTCCCATGATGTATCTTGAGTTAAATGTGTCTCATGAGTTTCTATTTCATTGTTCTCTATTTTAGAGGAATTATTTGCTATAAATACAATGGTTATCTATCAACAATTGAGTATGAATATGCTATACTTATTAACATTTTTTTATAATCGTAACATCATTTATAATGATGCTTATCAATGAAGCAATTTAAGAAAGGTTGATAAAAGCCATGGAATATGGTATTGTAGGTTTTAACGCCGTACAGAATTTACCTGCATACGCATTCTAAAACATAGAAAATAAGCAATGCGAGAGCATAACACATAAAACACATATACACAGAGATTTTCCCTTGGATCCCAAAACCGGGACTACCAGCTTGATTTATTTTCATTGTGTTCCTTTCAATGTTATAATACATATTTATACATGCCGAAGCATCCAATACCATGGACCGAAAACCATCGCGTCCAATACCATGGACCGAAAACCATCGCGTCCAAAAACATGTGTGAAAATCATGCACAAAACCATAGGTGGGTCCGCCCAACCTAACATCAGGTCCAAAACCAAAATTTTCCGGGGTGCTACCCCGGACCCCATAAAGTGGGGTTACAGGTACACCTCAAACCCCATGTGACCCTCCCCTTCTAACCCCTGGTTAACTACTCGGGCTAGTCATGGAAAGAATATAACACAACCCAACATTCTCCCACTTGTTGTTTTCTTTCCACAGGGGGCCACAAGCGAGCTTAGTGATTTTTCTAGCCCTGAAACGCCCATTGTCTCTCTACATGAAGAGAACTTCTCAGAGCTCACAGATTTTTTCAATGCATCTGCAGTATTCTTCAAAGTGTCCACCTTTACCAGCAACACCTTTTTGTCTTCTATCATATCCCTCACAAAATGATACTGAACATTAATGTGCTTTGTCTTTGAATGATATGCAGGGTTCTTTGCAAGAAAATTGCACTTTGGCTGTCACATTCTATCCTTATAGCTTCCTATACTAACCCCATACTTAAACACAATCTCTGTAACCAAACTACTTCCTTGCTTGCATGAGTGTCTGCCATGTATTCTACCTCTATAGTTGATAGTGCCATTACAGATTGTTTCTTACTCGTCCAACTGACTGCACCTCCAAATAGGTTAAACACATACCCACTTGTATATCTTCTCTGATCCAAATCTCCTACCCAGTCTACATCAACAAAGCCACAAGTATCCAACATTCTGTCCAATCCTGGTCTTCCTTGGTAGCACAAACCATAATCACTACTGCCACGCAAATACCTGAAAACACACTTTACTGCTGTCCAGTTCTCCTTCCCTGGTTTTGACATAAACCTGCTCAATACTCCCACTGCATGTGCAATGTCTGGTCTAGTATAGACCATTGCATACATCAAGCTACCGACTGCACTTGCATATGGAACACGGGACATGTCCTCTTCTTCTTCTTGTATCTTGGGACATTGTTCAGTAGATAACCTCATACCTATAGGAATAGGAACCTTCACCAGTTTACTATCCTGCATATTAAACCTCTTTAGTATTGTCTCGACATACTTCCTCTAGTTTAACCAGAGCTTCCTCTTTGCCTGATATCTTTTAATTTCCATGCCGAAAATATAGTTTGCAGCACCAAGATATTTCATGTCGAATTTGGAGGACAATTGGGTATTCAAATCCTGGATAATTTCTTTTTCATTTCCAACTAGCAACATATCATCCACATACAATACCAGATAAATAACACGGTCACCAATTAATTTAAAATACACACAGTGATCTGCTTTGCTTCTGGTGAAGCCAAGTCCCCGTATAAATGTATCAAATTTCTGATACCACATCCTTGGTGACAGTTTTAACCCATACAGAGACTTATTTAACTTGCATACAAGTTCTTTCTTACCCTTCACCACAAAGCCTTCAGGTTGCTTCATGTAGATTTCCTCTTCCAGATCCCCGTGAAGAAATGTTGTCTTCACATCCATCTGTTCTACCTCAAAATCAAAAGCAACAGCAACAGATAAAAGTAATCTAATAGAAGTTAGCTTGGCAACAGGAGAAAAAATATCACCAAAATCAGTTCCCGGCACCTGGGAATAACCTTTTGCTACCAACCAAGCTTTGTATTTCTCCACCTTTCCTTCTGCATTTCTCTTATTCTTGAACACCCATTTGCTACCAATGGGTTTCCTTCCAGATGACAACTCCACCAGATCCCAAGCCTCATTTTTGTGCAAAGATGCCATTTCATCAACCATGGCCTCTTTCTAGAGTTTTCCATCCTCTGAATCCACTACTTCCTTCACAGTTCTGGGATCATCATCACTAATAGACAAAGAAAAATTTGAACAGAAAGTGGATGGACTATACCTTTCTAGTTGTCTTCTTTCTCGAACTGATCTTCTCACATCTGAAGTTTGTGGCTTTTCATCTTCTGATTCCTCCTCTGCTGTAGAGTCTGGTTCTTCCTCCTTTAGCTCAAACTCTATCTTCTCAGGTTCCTTTGGTTGGACTTCATGTTTAATAACATCTTTCACCTCTCTGAACACCACATCTCAGCTGTACACAAACTTCCTTGTTACTAGGTTCCAAAGCTTATAACCCTTTAAACCATCCTTATACCCAATAAAGATGCATTTTTCTGATTTGCAATCCAACTTGGTTCGTTTATCCTTTGGAACATGTACATATGCATCACATCCAAATACCCTCAGATGTTAAAGAGAGGGTTTCTTATCAGTCCATACCTCTTGAGGAGTCTTATCCTCCAATGCTGATGAAGGTGACCTGTTGACCAGGTAACATGCAATATCCACCGCCTCTACCCAAAATTCTTGTCCTAACCTGGCACCATTAAGCATGCTTCTTTCCCTTTCCATCAACGTCTTGTTCATTCTTTCTGCAACTCCATTTTTTTGAGGTGTATATGGAGTAGTCTTCTATCGTGCTATACCACACTTCTTGCAGAATTATTCAAATTCCTTACTGCAAAACTCTCCACCATTATCTATCCTCAGCACCTTTATATTCTTCTCTGTCTGGTTTTCCACCAAAGCATTAAATTCTTTAAACCTGTCAAAGGCTTCAGATTTCTTCTTAAGGAAATATATCCATGTATTCCTTGAGAAGTCGTCTATAAATGATGCATAGCACACAAACTTACCCAGTGATGGAACCTTCACAAGTCCAAAAACATCACTGTGCACAAGCTCTAATATCTGTTTTGCCCTCTTACCCCCAGAGGGGAAACTCACCCAATTCTGCTTCCCATATACACAATTTTCATAGAAATCAAAATCCAGAGATCTATTACTCATACCTTCTACCATACCTTTACCATGAAGTATTCGAAGGCCCTTCTCTCCAATATGTCCAAGTCTTTGATGCCACAACATGGTCTTCTCTCTAGAGACCACTAGATTTTTTGCTCCACTTTCAGGAACCACGGAACTATTGCACCCATCAACAACAGTGCTACCTTGCAACTTGTATAGAGTTCCAATCCGAACTCTGCGCATCAATACCAGTGCTCCCCAAACCATCTTGCAGGTATCCTTCTCGAACACTATTTTTACACCTGCATCATCCAACTTACTTATAGAAATCAAATTTCTAGCCAATGCAGGAATATGTAGAACACCCGGAAGTGTTCTAACCCTTCCACCATGCAACTTCAACTTTACGTTTCCACGAACAATGATTCTAGCCTTCCTATCATCCCCTAAGAAGACATCACCACCATCGTATTTCTCATACTTGCAGAACCACTCTATATGAGTGAAGAGAAAGGATGCACCTGAGTCAATCAACCATGCCTCATGATCTACATGTGTACTTGAAGAAGCCAAGTACACATCCCCACCTTCATCTGAGGTGGTTTTCGCCTCTACAGAAGGAGCATCATCAGATCCCTTTCCTTTATCAGGAGCTTTAGATTTACAGTCCCTTTTGAAGTGCCCTTCCTTTCCGCATTTCCAGCACACGACCTTTACAGTTTTTCCTGGAGATTTAGATCTCCCACTCAATGACTTATTTTTGTTTCTGTTTTGGGACCGTCCTCGTACATAAAAGGCATCACCATTCTGGCTCTCCATATTTTTCCATCTCATCTTCTCTATTAGCAAGGCTAAGACTATTTCATCAAACTACAAGGAAGTTGCATTGCTACCTATTGCAATAACCAGACTATCCCACAAATCTAGTAGAGAACACAACAAACTGATGCACTTATCTTCATCTAAAATTTTAATATCAACAGATGCTAACTGGATTACCACAGTATTAAATGTGTTCAGATGCTCTGTCACCGAATCTCCATCTTTCATCCTCAGGTTATACAACTTTTTCTGCAAGAACAATTTATTCACCAAAGACTTAGATTGGTACAAAGTCCCTAACTTGTCCCACAAAGCCTTCGTTGTAGCTTCCCCTGATACATTCAACAATACTGAATCTGAGACACACAATTGTATTGTGCTCTTTGCCTTCCGATCCAACTTCTTCCATTCTTCATCGGATACTCTCGTTGGTTTAGTACCCGGATCTACCGCAATCCATTGATCTTTATCCACCAATAGATCCTCCATCTTGAGTTTCCACAACTCAAAACTTTGACCATTAAATTTATCAATCTCTATCTTTCCACTGCTCACCATCTTCTTTCACCACCAGAATCGATCTCGCAGATCTCCCACTGAACAAGGTCTACCACAGGCCCGAGCGAAACCCCTCAACAACAAAGGCGCCCCCTTGAAGCCAAAACAACTTTGATACCAAATGTAGGTTTTAACCCCATATAGAAATTACCTGCATACGAATTCTAAAACACAAAAAATAAAAAATGCGAGAGCATAACACATAAAACACATATACACAAAGATTTTCCCTGGATCCCAAAACCGGGACTACTAGCTTGATTTTTTTTCATTATGTTCCTTTCAATGTTATAATACATATTTATACATGCCGATGCATCCAATACCATGGACCGAAAACCATCGCGTCCAAAAACATGTGCAAAAATCATGCACAAAACCATAGGTGGGTCCGCCAACCTAACATAGGGTGCAAAACCAAAATTTTCCAGGGCGCTGCCCCAGACCCCATAAAGTGGGGTTACGGGTACACCTCAAACCCCATGTGACCCTCCTCCTCTAACCCTCGGTTAACTATGTGGACTAGTCGTGGAAAGAATATAACACAACCCAATAGGTATGGCATGTGTGCAATATTTCAAATAGTTGTCAATAAAGCCCTAATTTATTTTATTTAATGATATTGGGGTTAAAATGAAATATTGATAATAAAAAAAGTATGACTTTATTGAAACTTTACATACAAGTCTAGATATATTTTGTTCAATTTGTTGGGTGTGTGTTATATTATTTCCACGACTAGCCCCACGCAAGGGGGGGGCAGCAGCAGCCCCCCTTGTCGGGGGTTTTAAGGGGGGCATTATCCCCCCTCTACGGGGTTTGGGGCAGCACCCCAAGGAATTTTTTTTTGAACCCTATATTAGGTGGGTGGACCTACCTATGGTTTTGTGCATGGTTCTTGCACATGGTTTTGGGCATAATTGTTTTCTTCCCATGGTATTTTGTAGATTCGGTCAAGGGAACTATGATTATGTTCTAATCCAAGGTTTATGGATGCTTCGGCATGTACATATATGTATTGTAACATTGAAAGGAATATAATGAAAAATCAATCTGGTAGTCCTAGTTTTGGGATCTAGGGGAAAATCTCTATGTATATATGTTTTATTTGTTATTTTTTATGCTCTCGCCATTATTTATTTTTTGTTTTTAGAATTAGTATGCAAGTAATTTTTGTATGGGGTTAAAACCTACACAATTACACATGGTCATATTTTTTGGGAAATGCTAAATATCTTGCCTACAACATGAATATAAGAAGACAAGATGTATATTTGTATATCAACGTGGTCCCTACCTCTTTTGATAGTTACCAGAATCTTGGTGATTAAGGAAGTGCGGGGTTTACACTTTCTCCTTATGAAAATGGCTTTGTGTACATGGTCGCACCTCCAATTTTTACAATCTACCACAACACATACATTTTCATTTTCAAAGTAAATGTTACTAAGAACTTGAATTATGTCCTAATTAAGTGTGTATTTGGGAAAATGGAATATTGATTGAGTTTATGTGACAATTCGATAAAATGTCTACACAGAATGATAATGTGTGGAGGGGGGATGTATGCAAAGGTGTGGAATTATGGGGAACAATGGTTGTACAAAGGAGCATTGTGTGTAGAGATGCGAAAGTGGGGAAATAATGGTTGTGTGGAGGGGGGATATGTGCAGATGTGAAAAAGTGGGTGAATAATGGTTCTCTTGTGCGCACTCCTATTTCACATATCCTTTAAATTTTGTTCGATGAAAGGTGATTGGAGGTGTGGAAGTGTGGAAGAAAACCACTTAGCAGAGCACTTTGGAGAAAACCATTCATATAAATCCCCCTTGAGAACTAATCGGATATGCATTGGAAATGTGCATGACAAAAGTGCAAGATAAACACCTGGCCAATGCAGCTACATACATGTTCTCCCACACACCACTACTTTAGATTCTTTTCATGTTGTTCTAACTACTATACCATGATCACAATATATGCATATCCTTATGTAGAGAAGTAACTTACCATACAATCAAAATCAACATTGCTAATGATAAATATAAGTCTATTTATGTGTGTGAGGAAGAAGTGTTGTGCAGAGCAAGGAACATAAACTTTCTTCCGCAATGTTTCGTACCTCTACATACATTCCCGCACACTTCGTATTAATCAATAAATAGTGGTTTTGGCTTATTAAAGCTTGGGGCATGAAAATTTTTGGATACATGTATATCAAGTGTGAAATAAGGGTGGGAGATTAATGTATAATGGTTCTCCCACACATATTTCTTTATCACAAATGAGTCAAGTTACAAAACTGATATTAAAATAAATTAAAAGCTACTTTTTGTACGTGTCCATAGTTTTGATTATTGAATTTCTCTACGATGGATAATAGTTGTGGAGCCCTTTGCACGTTCTTGATTTATTTACAACCAATAATCATTACACAATGCTTTAAAGTAAATGATACTGAGAACTAGAACGATCTACTAGTGACAAGTCAATTATTTCAATAAATGTTGAAAAGACTCAAGAAATGTATGTCAAATGACGTGGAAAATGACATCTTGTAGTATGCAAATTGATTAAGCATTTAAATATGTCTTAATTATTCTTGGATTCGGAAAAACATTTGTGCAGAACAAAACAATGTGTGGGAAAAATGTGTGGAGGGGGAATGTATGTGGAGGTGCAGAAGTGGGGGAATAGTGGTTGTGTGAAGGGGGAATGTGTGTGGAGGTGCAGAAGTAGGGGAATAGTGGTTGTGCAAATGGAAAATGTGTGTGGAGGTGTGGAAGTGGGGGAGTGGTGGTTCTCTCGCATGCACCTCTCTTCCGCGTATCCTTTGAATGTTATTCAATAGAAGGTGATTGGAGGTGCAGAAGTGCGAAAGAAAACCACTAAGCAAATCACTTTGGAGAAAACCATTCATAACAAGTCACCTTGAGAACTAATAGAATACTCATTGGCGATGTGCATGCCAGAAGTGGATGATAAACACCTAGCCAATGCAACTACAAACATGTTACTTTTTAAAATTTCATCAGCTTCTCACTATGTTATTCTAACTACTCATATATCACGATTATAATATATACATATCATTATGCATAGAAATAGCTTACTAGACAATGTAAATCTACATTACTAAGATAAATCTAGGTCTATTAATGCATGTGAGGAAGAAGTGTTGTGCTAGAGAACATGTGTGATGAGTAAGGAACATAAGCTTTCCTCTGTAATGTTCTGTATTTCTGCAAACATTCCCACACACTTCATATTAATCAATAAATTAGAAGTTTTAGATTATTAAAGTTTGGCGGACATATTAATATTTTTCACACGAGTCAAGTTACAAAACCAATTTAAAACTGAAATTCAATTAAATTAAAAAAATATTTTTTTATATGTGTTGACAATTCTAGTTATTGTAATTTTCTACGATGGATACTGGCTGCGTAGCCCTCTACACATTCTTAATTTGTTTACAACCAATAACAGTTATGTTATATTTTTAAAGAAAATTCTATTGAGCACTAAAACGATCAACTAATTACGAGTCGATTCATTCAATAAATGCTAAAAGACTCAAGAAATGTATGTCAAATGACAAAAAAATTGATGTCTTGCAGTATGCAAAGTGATGACATATTGCCCAAAACAAGCAAACACAACAAGATGCTTATGTGGAAAAAATAAGTGGCAGATGGTAGTATATCACACTAGCCATGTGAGTTTTAGTTATTCATTTTTGGCATGAATTCATAGTGTATTATTAGATCTTGCAGAGAGTGTGGCCTAACCGAATCCGTGAGATGGGGAAATTTATGTCATTTAACCAAATAATTAGTGTGGGTATTTATTTTATTAGCATGCGTCATTGTTACAAGGCTAAATGCAAGCATGTTATCCATATAAATTGTACATGTCAACACCTAAAATAACTCACCATATAGTGCTAAAATTAAGTATTATCAGAAAAAGTAAACATATTGCTTTGTATAACGAGAGCAATTTGTTGTCATAACAAAACATTAGTGTTAATCCTTATAATTAGAGCATTAATCCATGTACTTTAACTATATATTATACCACTAAATATTTGTAATGACAACAAGTGGTGTACAAACTGTTGAAAGCATTGAGTACCAAAATGTGCGAGAAAGGACAAGTGTGAAAGGCAACCATATATGGAAAAACTTTGTCGAGAATGAAATGCTTGTAGAGGTGCAGGAACTTGCAGTGACAGATACTGACTGTGGTGCCAGATGATCCAGATTGGATCATTATATTGCTTTTCATCCATCTTGATGCTTCCAGAGTGGAAAAAGTGGAGGAATTAGTTCTCAAGACCATTTTTACTTGCAGGATCCAGTTTGGAAAATTGGGGTATGAAACCTTCTAAGAGTGTTTTGAGGCATCAAATGACGTTTTTTAGGGGTAAAAAATTATCACTTTAGTGCAACACTTTTTTTATCTTATTCCACACATAGATACATTTCCAATCACACAATAATCATGTCAATTGGAGTTCATATGTGAATGTTATGCCACTCAAAAGTTGACCTTTATGTTTTCACCAACATAATTCAAGAGAATGCCACGCTAGCCCCCATTACTCCTGAAATAGGGGTTATCCACGTGATTATGATGTAGAAGACTCTAGTAGAGTCTATATTGTAAATTTGGTTAAGAGTTGAGGTAGTCAAACCTAACCACTAGTAGGCTATTAGGTTGTGTTATAACCTGGCCACTAGGAGGAAAATGGGTTCCATTCTTTCGAGTGCATTTGTTCCACAGCTGGGAAAAAATAGCTTGGAGGGATAGGAGGTAGAGCACACATAGAGGATTTGTACATTATAGTATCTCATAGGCCATAGACCATACTTCTTTGTACTCACAACCATATTCCCATTCAGAGAAACAGAGCAAAGGGGCCTCACCTTCCAGTTGGTTTTTTCTCCTCAAAGGGTTTCCCAAGTCATATCATGTCTCAAATGTGTTTGCGAGCTTTTATTTTACCATTCTTATTTTTTACATAATTTTAATTCGCATGCATACACTATTAACAGTAATTTGTAAATTTGTAAATCTAAAGAGATATAAAGTTGTAATAATGTACATTTTGGAACTTTTAAGTATAATTATATCATATCTATTGTGAAAAACTATCCATATCCATGGTAGTTTACAAATAATATTTGTATAAGAGTAGGCTTCTTTGGGTATATTGAGGATATTTGCAAGGGATCTAGATCGATTAGGCCAAAAGCCATAAAATCCTAATCATGGTCGACGAATCTCTGAATAATCCTTGTGATCCTAGAAAGGAGAGGTTTTTGCAGCTGGAATAACAAGTCATGGATATAAATTGTAATGTAAATCTCCTTATGACAGATGTGAGAAATAAGATTGGGATATTCAGAGAAGATGAGGGTTATAGTACAAATGAAAAATCAGAAGGGGGTCTTCAGGAGATCGAGAAGAAACAAAGAGCCAGCCAAAGAAAGAACCTGGAAAAGATAAACCTAGATTGAGTGTCATGAATCAATCACAACACATGTTTAAAATGGAATGGAAGGTCGATATCAGGAAATACCATGGAGATATCGATGCTATGAAGCTAAATCACTAGCTGTAGAAACTATAAGTGTATTTTAGTGTCCAACAAATTGAGGAAGAATACAAGATTTCATTTGCACGACTGAAATTAGAGGGCCATGCCCTAACTTGGTGGGAAAGCCACACAGAGACCCTAAGGTTGGAGTGAGATCCTCCAATGACCAAGTGGGAGGACTTCAAAACCATCATTAAGTCACAATTTTACCCTATTGGATACGTATAGGACTGGAAGATCTAGTGGCAAAAGTCGGGGCAAAGCTTGCAGAAGTTCACAACAAAGTTCAAAAACATGGCCATCATGTTGGGTATCTCCCTAGAAATGTCAAATGTACTCCTCAAGTATTTGGGGGTCTACACCACCATCTGCGGGAGAAAGTGATGTTGTTCAAGCCCAAATCGATGGATGAAGCTTGTGTATAGGCACAGTACCTAGAAAACATAGGTATAAGGAAAGCATGATCAAGTGGATTGAAGAAGAAGGAGAAACATGAAATTTCTAAGGAGAGGAAGAAGAAGAAAAAAGGGGGAAAAGATAAAATATGGCAGCCACAACACACCAATGTAAATATCCCAACAACTACTGCAACCACTGCAATATTGATGTCCATACAGAGGAGAACTGTTGGAAGTTGCATCTAGAGCTTAACCCGAAGGAAAAAAAGAAATACAATCAGAAGAAGAATCTCATGACCACTAATTTGAGCAACCAAGTTGAAATAAACTCATACGTAGATGAGAAAATCATCTATACATTAGTGCAGAAGGAGGTGAGTCAACAAACTTCAGCAATAAGAAGAGTAATAAATGACCAAATTTTTTCATGTAAATATATAGGTCAATAAGACCAATATTGATGCTTTGTTTGACTTAAGATCACAGGTGAATCTCATTGCAACAAAGCTAGTCAAGAAATTCGGATTAGAATTTAGTGATCATCTAAGCCCATAAAGATAGGTAAATAAAGATGCAGAGTTGAAGGTAACAAAACAACGCAAAATCAGATTTGACATTAATGCTAATTTTATTGGTGAAGTATAAATAGATGTGGTTCCCCTTGATGTATGTGGAGGCGTGTTTGGAAGTCCTTGCATGTACATGCGAGATGAAATATTCATGTAAACAACCTACTAGTATTGGCTCATCAAGGATGGAAAATCATTTACCATCAATGTGCACAAAGGTAAGTTAAAAATTTCACTAGTAAGTGCCAACTAAGCCAAGGAATTGATCAATTCCAGCAAAAATTATGTTTTATTGTTTTTAAGAGAAAATCACTAATAGAAGAGTCAATAAGGATCCCTAGAAGGGTGTACTAAGAAATAGAAACAACAACTAGAAGAGTTGCTACATGCATACAGGGATGTGTTCTAAGAGCCTAAAGGGTTACTACCAAAGAGGGAAGTGGATCACAAGATCCAACAATTGTCAAACTCCCCATTGCCAAACATTGGGTTGTACATGAAATATGCTATAAAAGCAAGTGAGGTGAAGAAACAATTGCAACCACTACTAGAATAAGGTGTCATTCGACTAGTGGGTCACCCATCATCATTGTGCCAAATAAACACGGGACTTGGTGGATGTGTATATATTACTGGGTGTTGAACAAAATCATGCTCAAGAATAGGTACCCCCTGCTCAGGATAGATGATCCACTGGATCAATTGCAGAAAGAAAAATAGTTCACCAATTTGGACTTAAATTTTGGATATCACCATGCTCGAGTCAAAGAAAAATATACCTGGAAGACTTCCTTGAAAACCGGCAAGGTCTACATGAGTGGTTAGTCATGCCATTTGGCCTATGTAGTGCATTAGCTACATTTATGATATTAATGAATGATGTACTGTGCCCGTTTATAGATTCATTTATTATTGTCTATTTGGATGATATATTGGTATACAGTGTGATGAGCCCCAATTTTTGGTACAATTTGGGCTCATTTGGCCTACTTGCTTTGCTCAAACCATTCATCTTTTATTGCTTATGCATTCATTTCTTGGTTTATTCGTGTTGTTTGTAGGAAGAAGGGTAGGCATTCTATCTACGTGACTAATACATGATGATTTCAGGTTTTTGGCATTAAAAGGGAGCAAAGACCACGAGAAAGGAGACAAGGAGACAATAAGGTGGCACTGCTGGTTTTTAGGAGAGGATGTCCACAGTCTTGGGGACCTTCCTCGTGATTCCCACCATAGCTCCGAGCTCCAACCAATCTCCCCACCGAGCTTAGAGGTAGCCAACCGTTCTACAGGAACAGCAGTTACAACTGTTCTACAGGATCAGCAGTTTAACCTTCAGTTGGACAGCCGAGCTCCACAAATCAAGGAAACCTGTTGGATTATCGTTTTGCATAAATACTGAGGCCGTAGCCTTTGATAGGAGCTTTTTGAACTTTTGCATTACTCTTGTAATTTCGAAGTACGAGCTACAGATCGGTGTTGGTTCTTTTTGTAAGCCAGTTTTGGCATGACATCATATTTTTGGTTATGAATAAAGGCAGGCAGATTTTGATTTCATTCTGAGTTTCTAAGGGAGCTATAGCTCTCAGGTTAGGGCCCAACCTGAGAGCAATAGACCTCCTCTGTGTTGTAATGTTATTTACCTTTCGCTCCAGCACTTCGTTTCTTTACTTTAACATGCAATTCGAATTTACAGTCTGCTGATTTAGTTTTTATGAGATTGAATAGGATTAGTTTATGGTGAATTTGCTTCTAGTTGCTTAGGTTAGAAGAGGATAGTTATAATTCATTGGAGCTCCAGAAAAAGGTTGTTAGAAGATCACTGCCATCTCTGCTTAGGGATTGGGGTGCAGTCCATATCAACCACCAAAAAGAAACGCAGTTCTTTTCACGTCCATGCAAGCTGCAACAGTTACTTTAGTCGTAGATCCATCCATGCACTTTGGTCTTGATCATTACTTCTTCATTCCACTTCCATGCACGAGTTTCTTTCACAAATTGCACTGCTGTTCATTGGTTCAAAATAGCACAGTTAACATAGGTTAAAGAGTTCTCGTTTTTGGTAACATTCATAGACAATTTGTTTCATCTACACTGCTCCACACCATTCCATTACCTCCCTCTTCTTGTCAACCACACCTGAAGCCACTCAACCGACCCCTGTTCAGCTTGTATACCTTCCAGCTCTTCCATTACTCACGTAGCTCCATTTGCTTAACCTTTCGTTGATCCCATCCTTCCAGCCATCAACCCACTGCATGCACTTTTTCTCCATCTGACTTCTCTGCTCCTGAGCCATCACCAGTTCCATCTCCATCTCACCTATCCTTCCACACCACTCCATCACTTCACCATCTCCCAAAACTCCCACGATCGAACATTCTGTAGAATTTCACAGACTTCCGGTAGAACCCCTGAGTTTCCTGTAGGATCCCCTACAGACTTCCTGTAGAAGCCTGCAAACTCGGTTGCTGAGCATCCAAACGTGGTAGACTTCTATGGACTGATGCTAGAGACCCTCTGGGACCTCTCCAAGCCATCCTGACCTTGCCCATACTTTCCTTCCATTCGAACCGCTCCTGCACAGTCAAACCCTAATCAAAAGCATCATCACAATAAATCCAACCACTTAATGAAAAAATACAAAAACATGTCTTTTCAGATGCAAGTAGCTTAGATGCATGTATTTCAGCTCACTGCAAGTAATGGCATCATTGGTAGAAGTTTCATTCACAGTTTTGCATTGTAAGGGCCTAGCTAGTCAAATTAGGGTTTACTAGGGTTTTCATGCTTTGTTGGCTTTCAGTTTCTTTCTGCAAATAGACTAGCCTCCTTTGAGTTAGCTCTCGTCCATCACTTATAAAGCTTCTTCTGTGAGCATATAGAAGTTGGCTTGAGCCCTAGCGGACTTGTGCCAGCTGACCAAGTGACAGCTGCGACAAGAGCTAGTACTTGTGCATACAGCACCGTCGCTTCCAAGTTTGTACGAACTACCGGGTTGATAAAATTAGAGATAGGAAGCTCCAGGAGTTGTAGCATTATTGCTACAATACTGGAGCCCACCATCTTTTTGGCGCCGTTGCCGGGGAAGCGTCAGAGTATTAGTAATTGTTGCTTTTCTTCTACTTTCTTACTCTTGCCTTCTGCTAAGTAGTTTATTTCATTTCCATTCTGCAAAAGTAGCATAGACATTTCCTGCTTTCATAGATTAGCATTTCCTGCTTTCATAGATTAGCATTTCCTTTCTGCAAGCGTAGACTAGCATTTCCATTCTTGCAATTTCATTTAAGCAAAGTAGATTAGTTCTTTCCTGCTTTCAGTTTAATTCTGCATCTTTCATAGTTAGTTGTAGATCAATCTGTTTCAGTTTTGCAGGTACCAAAAGAAAAAAAGCAAAAACAATCAAAATAAAAAGAAAGTCTTTTCCATTTCATGCCTCGTAGGAACCGAGATAGATCAGGCAAATTCCTACCAAACACCCCCGCCACATCACTGAGTCACCCTTCTCTCTTCTTTGGTGACAGTGACCCAGAAGAACCTATAGGTGAACATCCTGAGATATACAAAGATCCTATAGTAGAAGAAGAGTTAGAGACCAGTCCATCTGAAGCTATGGCTGACAATAGAAGAGAAGATGAGAGAATAGAAGGTGACTTCCCCATCCGAGAGACCAATGGAGAGATGAAAATGAAGAACATTAGCCCCTCCGCCTTACCTCACTTCCATGGGCTGACTACTGAGGATCCGGATACCTTCCTGTTTGAGTTTGTTGTCCTTTGTAGAACCTATGACTATACTGAAGATGAGCAAAAGCTAAAACTTTTCCCTTCCACTCTTAAGGATGCACCATTACGCTGGTTCATGGGCTTACCTGGGAATAGTATCACCACTTGGGCTCAGATGCAGCAAGCTTTCAATACCAAGTACCGGGATTACTACAGGTCCAAGGAAACAAAGGGGGAAATCTTTCAGATGACCATGGGAAATGATGAGTCCTTAGAGGATTATGAGGAGAGGTTCCAACTAAGCTATAAGCGGGCCAGGTGCACACTTGACCCTGAATCCCTCAAGTTGGTCCTGCTCCGAGGAGTCCCTGAAGACCTCTTAGATACCCTTCACATGTTAGCTGGGGGGGACATTTACCAACTGCCTTATGAGGACATCAAGACTGTGTTTAGAAACCACTCCAGGGCAGCTCGGAAACGAGGTAGAGGAAACCTCCTCTCAACTAGTGTCCCTTTCTCCAAACATGAGCTTGCAAATCAATTAGAAGATCTTAAGAGTGAGGTGAGACAGACCATTGCCATGCAGCTTGACACATTTAGGATTCAACAAAAGAAAGAAGAAGCTGAGAGAGCCTTGGCTGTCTTCTGCCCTAGGTGCACAAGGAGACACCCTAAGAACGAATGTCCATTGCATTCGGTTGAAGTGTGTTTTGTTTGTGAGGAGGACCATCCCACAAATCAGTGCCCAACCCTACCTGGGTTTAAAGCCATGTACCAAGGGACAGAAGCTCCCACTGAACCTCTCTATTACCTCAACCAAAGGAGGCCACAAGGATCTAGACCTTATCAGCAGGGGATGCAAGGGGCATCTCAAGCTTATTACAGCCCCAACCAATCGACTCCTATGCCTTCCTGGGGTCCCCCTGCTCATCCTTCATGGTCCATGCCTCCTCCATGGTCTTATCCACCTCAGTACCCCACTCAACCTACTTCTCATCCATACCACTCACATGCCCAGCCACAGCCTCAATGGAATGCACCTCAGTCGGGGTGGAGGCCCCAATACAACACTCCTCCTGCCATCTTGCCTCCACCACCAGTTCAACCTCAGCCATTACCTCCTGCTCCTCCAAGGCAACCTCAAATGCCTACTCAACCAAACCCGAACCCCAACAATAGATAGGCCCAGTAGGTATACATTGGGGAAACCTCATGCCCTACCTATGCTGTGGAGATCCAGGGGATCAATCTTTGATCTGGAAAGACTCTACCAGATCGCCAACCTCCTCCCCCAGAGGATGAGGAAGATAAACAGGAAAGTGAACCAAAGGCTATTCCACCCTTTCCTGAGAGACTAACAACCACCACACAACCCAACCCAGAGGAGGACGAGCTTCTGGGTGAGCTCAAGCAGTTGTGTGTAAAAATACCACTTCTCCAAGCCATCAAGGATGTGCCAATATACAACAAACTGGTTAAGGAGAAGTGTTTCAAACGCCCAGGCAGACGGAAGAAAGATGCTTCAACTATCAATGTCATAAGACAACTGTCTGACCTTATGTTGGGACAAGTCATCTGCCCAAAGTACCTAGATCCTGGAAGTCCTGTAGTAGATGTCCACATCAATGGCACCATTATACCTCACACCTTGATTGATCTGGGGGCTGCCATTAATGTGATGACCAGGGATACCATGCTTAAACTCAATCTTCAGGGTTCCTTGAGGAAGACCTCGACAGTACTACAATTAGCAGATCGCTCCACTGTGACTCCCGAAGGGATTGTAGAGGATGTCTTGGTCTTTATTGACTCTTGGGAATACCCTGCAGACTTCCTGGTTCTGTAACCAAAGGCAAAGCTTACTGGATATCCTCTCATTTTGGGAAGGCCTTGGTTGGCTACTGCAGATGCTTACATAAGTTGTCGTGCAGGAAACATGACCATCAAAAATGGTCCCATGTCCAAGCAGCTAGTCCTATACCCTCCTGCCCAACCCTCCTTAGAGCATGACTTACCACTCTGGTTGGAAGAAGGAGAGGAAGACGAGGTGTACTCAGCACCTCTGTGCACCTTAGATACCACTAGAAGAGACCCCCCAACCGAGGATGACTTGATCGAGACCTTGATCCAGAATCCACCTTCCAGTGCACTACCCTTAGAGAAATTGGTGGAGGATGCCCAAGCTAGCACCTTAGTGGATCTTTTTACAACCAACCCTGTTACTCCCAGAGTCAAGAATGTGGAGTTCGGCCCTGAGAAAGCATTGAAGATCAGCTCCTCCCTCTCTCCTTCCCAGGAAAAGGAGCTATGTAGTCTGTTGGCCAACCACCTAGATGCTTTTGCTTGGAGCTATAAGGAAATGAAAGGAGTCCATCCTTCGGTCTGTACCCATCATATATACATCAAAGAGGATTGTAAACCGGTTAGGCAACCTCAGAGGGGAATGAATCCAGCCCTTAAGGACATTGTCAAGGAAGAATTGCAAAAACTGTTGGATGTCGGGTTCATCTACCCCATCTCAGATTGTGAATGGGTGTCCCCTCTAGTGTTGGTTCCCAAGAAAAATGGAAAATGGAGAATCTGTGTGGACTACCGAGAACTGAACAAAGCTACCAAGAAAGACCATTTCCCTCTACCTTTCATAGATCAAGTGTTGGATGGACTGGCAGGAAAAAAGTTCTTCTCTTTCCTGGATGGGTTTAGCGGGTACAACCAAATCCAAATCAGCCCGGAAGACCAAGATAAGACCACCTTCACTTGTCCTTGGGGTACCTTTGCCTACCGAGTCCTTCCCTTTGGGCTATGCAATGCTCCTACTACCTTCCAGAGAGCTGTCTTGAGCATCTTCTCGGAGCTGGTCCATGATGCAGTAGAAATCTATATGGATGACTTTACTCCTTATGGGGCCAACTTCCAGGAAGCATTGTCCAACCTGGGAAAAGTCCTAACCAAATGCACCGAGATGAACTTGTCCCTTAGTCCTGAAAAATGTGAATTCCTAATGATTGAAGGGACCGTGCTAGGCCATACCATTTCTTGCCAAGGGTTGCAGGTGGATCCTAACAAAATTGCTCTCATCAAGAGGGTTCCACCTCCTCAGAAGGTAAGGGATGTCCGGAGTTTCTTGGGATTAGCAGGATACTACCGGAGATTCATTAAAGATTTCAGCAAGCTAGCCTCGCCATTGTTTGGTCTGTTGGCAAAAGATGTGGAGTTTAAATGGACTGACGATTGTCAGAGGACTTTAAATGAATTGAAGAACAAGTTGGTGTCAGCCCCAATCCTGAGAGGTCCAAACTGGGCCCTACCTTTCCACATCCACACTGATGCCTCGAAAAAAGCCATAGGTGCAGCTTTAGGACAAGTTGAGCAAAAACTTCCATATGCCATTTACTTTGTTAGCAAAAACTTGTCCAAAGATGAGCTGAATTACACTGTAACCGAGAAAGAATTCTTGGCTGTGGTCCATGCACTGAACAAGTTCCGACATTATATTACTGGTTACCAGACCTTTGTACATACTGACCATGCTGCAATTAGATATGTAATGAATAAACCAGATGTGAATGCTCGTATTATTAGATGGTTACTTTTATTGCATCAGTTTGATTCGACCATTGTTGACAAACCAGGTAGAGAAAATGTTGTCGCTGACTTTTTATCTAGATTGGATTTGTCTGCAGATGAGGATGGAACAGTGGATGACCAGATGCCCGATGAACATCTGTTTGCTATTTCAGTACTCTCTCCATGGTTTGTTGATATAGCAAACTATCTTGTTTCAGCACAGTTCCCTCCGCACCTATCTTCCAGAGAGAAGAGCAGAATCATCAGAAAAAGTGCCTCATTTACTTGGATCGGGGGCAATCTGTTCAAGCTTGTCCCCGATCAGATCTTAAGGCGTTGTGTAAGGGAGGAGGAAGTCTTTGATATCCTCCTCACTTGTCATGATGGGCCTTGTGGAGGACATTTTGCAGCAAAGAGAACTGCCTTCAAAATCCTGCAGGCAGGCTACTATTGGCCCACACTTCATCAAGATGTCAGAAGATATGTCAGTCAGTGTGACCAATGCCAAAGAATGGGGAAACCGACCCAAAGGGATGAGATGCCTCTCCAACCTCAAGTAACTCTTGAGCCATTTGAGAAGTGGGGCATGGAATTTGTGGGCCCAATCAACCCCTCTTCAAGGCAAAGGTCTTACATCATTGTGTGTACTGACTATTTGACAAAGTGGGCAGAGACCAAAGCAATCAAAGCAGCAACAGAAGAAAAGGTGGCCGAGTTCCTAAGAGAAAACATCTTCTATAAGTTTGGCTATCCAAGAGAGCTGGTCACCGATCAAGGGAGCCAGTTCACCTCCAACCTGGTTGAAGATCTACTAGCTCATCACAAGATCAAGCATAGGACTTCCACCCCTTATCACCCTCAAGCAAATGGGTAGGTGGAAGTCACCAATAGAGCATTAGAAGGGATCTTGACTAAGGTGGTGAGCAGCGGCAGAAAGGATTGGGCAGATCGCCTGGTTGAAGCCACATAGGCTTACAACACCACTTGGAAGACCACCATCGGCTTCACACCGTATGAGCTGGTCTATGGGAAGAAAGCTTTGTTGTCCATTGAGTTTGAATACAACACTTTGAGGATGGCAGCTCAGCTGGACCTAGATCTCAGCCATGCACAACAAGAAAGGCTATTGCAGCTGAATGGCCTGGATGAGCACCGAATGCAGGCCCTCCTTCACTCAGAAGTGGTTCAACTTCAGAGAAAGGTGTGGCATGACCAACATCTCCATGACAAGCAATTTCAGCCGGGAGATTGGGCTTTGTTGTATGACTCCAAATACAAAGATTTCAAGGGGAAGCTGAGAACCAGATGGCTAGGACCATATGCAGTGGAAAAATGCCATGACAATGGATCTGTCCTTATTCGAACCATTGATGAGGAAGCCATTCCCATGCTTGTCAATGGGCATCGATTGAAGATCTACAGGAGACCTCTCTCAAGACAAGAGTTCATCAAAACTATGGAGAAATCTGTATTGGTCATAGAGAAGGGTTCTGCCTCTGCTTTTGGCATACCCTGAAGGATATAAAAAAAAAAAAGTAATAAAGATCCTTGGGTGAAAACCTCTCTGAGGCGCCCAAGGCAGGTGGTAGGGGTGAAAACCTCATTGAGGCGCCCCTATTGTCTTTCAAAAAACAAAAAAAAAAAGGAAAAGGTTTGAAAAAGATCCTTGAGTGAAAACCTCTCTGAGGCGCTCAGGGCAGATGGCACGGGTGAAAACCTCTTTGAGGCGCCCCTGTTATCTTTCAAAAAAAAAAAAAAAAGAGAGAAAAAAAGAAAAAAACAATAAGCAAAATATGGTAAAATTGCATGCAGGTTGCAGATGTTCTATGGAGGAGAGGAAGCCCTTCAACTCAAAGCCAAGGGTCCTTATCATGCTGTCAAGGGACCTCACCAGCACCTCCTCCAAAGATACCCATGTTTTTTCAAGGTATGTGCAATTTTATCATGGTTTGAATCTTCTACAAGAAGATGTAGTCTTTCTACAGGAAGACGCGGATTTTCTACAGGAAAGTGCAGACTTTCTACAGGAAGCCCGAACTTTCTACAGGAAGCTCTGTGTTCTACAGGAAACTTCCTGTAGAAGTTTGGGACGGCCCAGAATTCACTTTAAAAGGAGATCTAGCGACTACGGATCGGTTTGGACGCATGCAAGCCTCTGTTGGCACCCTTGCACATTGTTGTTACCTCGCTCCACCATCCTTGTCGACATGCAACCAAGTTCCCTACACCAACAAAGCAGATCGATGAGTTCTCGCGGGAAAAGCCATTTTCAAAGATAAACAAGTGCTGAGATCTCATACCGCAGGCATCAGAAGCTCCGGGAGCATGATCGAAAGGCTAGATCCTCCGTCGTGTAGCATGCACCCAAGGAGGAAGAACTGTTACGAGACACCCCGCGGGAATCCTGTAACAGTTAAACCTGCTAGAGTGGATACCATTCACAGCACCGCCATCTGCAATGAAACGCAGGCGCATGCAACCAAAGCATCCACTCCATCGTCGGCAGCCTGTAACCATGAGCCTCCGGGTCTGTGTAAGCTCGCATGCAGCAGGTAGATCCACTCACCATCGTCCAAAAACTGGAAAAATCGTGTGCAGCCACGCAGGTAAGTGTCTCGACCCTTCCTTCTATCAAATCGCATGAATTTTACTTTGAATTGTTTGCACAGCGTAAAAGTGAATGGTTGAGCGGCCGTATGGCCAGTCGACTGGCCACGTCGGCTAGTTATGGTATAGTTGGATGTTTGGGTGGCGGCCACGACAAAGAGAATGAGCAGCGCGCACGTGAGAACACTCCCGTCGGAAGCAATGAATTTAACAGAAAAAGGCGGTGGCAGATCTGTGGTAATGGATGCGACAGCAAGTGAATACGCAGGCGAATGATGGATGACGTCGCCCAACGGTCCGGCGGGGACAGCTCACCCCCCGCGCCACAGATTGCGTCGATTCAAAATCTGATCGGCTAGATTGTGCGCATGCATTTATCAACCACCACTTCAAACTCGAGTGGCTATTCTGATCTCCTCTGCACTTTGATACGCCGAGCTTTTGGCTACCAGAACGCCGGTGAAGCACACCTCGAGCGCAGGCCAACTACAGTCCTCCCCGAAATTTGCGCACTGCTCCTACAGGAACACAGTTTATACAGGAACGCAGTCTCTACAGGAACGCAGTCTTCTACAGGGAAGCGGGTGCCTCACGTAAAAAGGTGGCCAATTAAAGAGGTAACCCTGAACTTTTCATGCAACTGGTTAGTAAGAGTGGCAAGATCATCTTCCACAGTCTGGTCATAAAGATATCGGTGAAATTGTTGTTTGCTATGCCGATACTGTCGTTCTACAGGATGTCAGTGTAATTAGACTGTGTTGAATTTTGTGGATTATGTGCATGCTCTGTCTCATTAGACCAAATCTCTTTCGCATTTGCCACCTTTAGTTAAAACAACCGTGTTCATCATGTCGGGTGGGTTTATAAGACGGGAACCCACTGATTCAACCAAATTAAGGGAAAACCAGGAAGTGGTAGAGCTCTTCACACGAGCACAATGGATGCCTTTTTGTGATAAGCTGCAGGGTTACGATGATGAAGTGGCCGAAGAATTCTTGCAGGCTCTGAGGCCGAAATCCCAGACACTGGCCACAGTGAACTTCAGAGGTCTAAGCCTCAAGCTCACCCCGCAACATATCAGTCGGATCACAGAACTTCCTATGGGTTTGTCGTGGGATAAGGAAGAAAGAAATCTGAGCCAGTAGGCAAAGAAAGAATTCTTTCCACCTGAGGAGGAATTCTCGGAGGACAAAAATGGGGTGTGAAGAACGAGTCTGTTGCCACCATGGAATGAAGTCAGTTTGCAAATCATGAAATATATCACTTGTGAAGGCCGTTTTAGCATCGTGTATGCATATCACTTTCGGTTGCTCACTGAATTGAGGCACCGGGTTGATCTTCCTGTAGAACAAAAACTGAGCATCCCTTATTTCCTATTGCAGTCTCTAATGGAGTGTGCCACAAAGCTAAAAGAGGGCATACCAGATCAGATAGCCCACCATGGGTTGATCAAGATTCTTGTGGAGGATGCGCTGCATTCATATAAGGTTCCCCTCTCATGGGAATCCTTCCGGAATTTGACAAAAGATGGAGACATTAAAATGTTTATCAAAGAAACGGGTTCCTCCAGCAGTGACGAACAAGAAGCAGTGGCCGAGGGACAGAGAGAAAAAGGCCAGAAGACCCCGACCACAGTGAAGAAGAAAGAACAAAGGAAGAAGCATGAGGAAAAGGAGGACAAAGAAAAAGGTGGCACACCTATCTTGTCAGCAAGAGAAAAGAGGCTGAAGAGCAGAATGGACAAAGCTGAGGTAGTCCACGTCAGCCCAAGTACCTCAACAGCACCTGCAACCAAAGCAAAAAGCAAAACTCAGGCAGGTAAGCAAGCAAAGGTGGAGACACCCGTGTCAACAGGAAAGCAGGGTTTCATATCCACAGAGAGGACACTACCATAGAGCCTTGGGATGCAAGGGAAGCAGTGAAAGCAATGAAGGATGAGGATTTGGACTAAGTTGCTCAAGGATGAGCAAATAGTTCAGCTGGGGGGTGATGATGAGCCCCAATTTTTGGTACAATTTGGGCTCATTTGGCCTACTTGCTTTGCTCAAACCATTCATCTTTTATTTCTTATGCATTCATTTCTTGGTTTATTCGTGTTGTTTGTAGGAAGAAGGGTAGGCATTCTATCTATGTGACTAATACATGATGATTTCAGGTTTTTGGCATTAAAAGGGAGCAAAGACCACGAGAAAGGAGACAAGGAGACAATAAGGTGGCACTGCTGGTTTTTAGGAGAGGATGTCCACAGTCTTGGGGACCTTCCTCGTGATTCCCACCATAGCTCCGAGCTCCAACCAATCTCCCCACCGAGCTTAGAGGCAGCCAACCGTTCTACACGAAGAGCAGTTACAACTATTCTATAGGATCAGCAGTTTAACCTTCAGTTGGACAGCCGAGCTCCACAAATCAAGGAAACCTGTTGGATTATCGTTTTGCATAAATACTGAGGCCGTAGCCTTTGATAGGAGCTTTTTGAACTTTTGCATTACTCTTGTAATTTCGAAGTACGAGCTACAGCTCGGTGTTGGTTCTTTTTGTAAGCCAGTTTTGGCATGACATCAGATTTTTGGTTATGAATAAAGGCAGGCAGATTTTGATTTCATTCTGAGTTTCTAAGGGAGCTATAGCTCTCAGGTTAGGGCCCAACCTGAGAGCAATAGACCTCCTCTGTGTTGTAATGTTATTTACCTTTCGTTCCAGCACTTCGTTTCTTTACTTTAACATGCAATTCGAATTTACAGTCTGCTGATTTAGTTTTTATGAGATTGAATAGGATTAGTTTATGGTGAATTTGCTTCCAGTTGCTTAGGTTAGAAGAGGATAGTTATAATTCATTGGAGCTCCAGAAAAAGGTTGTTAGAAGATCACTGCCATCTCTGCTTAGGGATTGGGGTGCAGTCCATATCAACCACCAAAAAGAAACGCAGTTCTTTTCACGTCCATGCAAGCTGCAACAGTTACTTTAGTCGTAGATCCATCCATGCACTTTGGTCTTGATCATTGCTTCTTCATTCCACTTCCATGCACGAGTTTCTTTCACAAATTGCACTGCTGTTCATTGGTTCAAAATAGCACAGTTAACATAGGTTAAAGAGTTCTCGTTTTTGGTAACATTCATAGACAATTTGTTTCATCTACACTGCTCCACACCATTCCATTACCTCCCTCTTCTTGTCAACCACACCTGAAGCCACTCAACTGACCCCTGTTCAGCTCGTATACCTTCCAGCTCTTCCATTACTCACGTAGCTCCATTTGCTTAACCTTTCGTTGATCCCATCCTTCCAGCCATCAACCCACTGCATGCACTTTTTCTCCATCTGACTTCTCTGCTCCTGAGCCATCACCAGTTCCATCTCCATCTCACCTATCCTCCCACACCACTCCATCACTTCACCATCTCCCAAAACTCCCACGATCGAACATCCTGTATAATTTCACAGACTTCCAGTAGAACCCCTGAGTTTCCTGTAGGATCCCCTACAGACTTCCTGTAGAAGCCTGCAAACTCGGTTGCTGAGCATCTGAACGTGGTAGACTTCTATAGACTGATGCTAGAGACCCTCTGGGACCTCTCCAAGCCATCCTGACCTTGCCCATACTTTCCTTCCATTCGAACCGCTCCTGCACAGTCAAACCCTAATCAAAAGCATCATCACAATAAATCCAACCACTTAATGAAAAAATACAAAAACATGTCTTTTCATATGCAAGTAGCTTAGATGCATGTATTTCAGCTCACTGCAAGTAATGGCATCATTGGTAGAAGTTTCATTCACAGTTTTGCATTGTAAGGGCCTAGCTAGTCAAATTAGGGTTTACTAGGGTTTTCATGCTTTGTTGGCTTTCAGTTTCTTTCTGCAAATAGACTAGCCTCCTTTGAGTTAGCTCTCGTCCATCACTCATAAAGCTTCTTCTGTGAGCATATAGAAGTTGGCTTGAGCCCTAGCGGACTTGTGCCAGCTGACCAAGTGACAGCTGCGACAAGAGCTAGTACTTGTGCATACAGCACCGTCGCTTCCAAGTTTGTACGAACTACCGGGTTGATAAAATTAGAGATAGGAAGCTCCAGGAGTTGTAGCATTATTGCTACAATACTGGAGCCCACCACAGTGCTACTTAGGAGGATCACATAACACATTTGATGCAGGTGTTGGAGACATTAAAGAAGCATGAACTGCTAGCAAATCTTAAGAAGTGTGAGTTTTCATAACATTATTTGGTGTATTCAAGGTATGTGATAGGTGGAGGAGAGTTGACGATAGATCCTACCAAGATGGATCCATCATGAAATGGTTAGTACCTACTGATCCTTCTAAGGTCAGGAGTTTCATTAGGGTAACACAGTACCTGAGGAAATTCATAGCCTCATTTTTAGTAGTAGTAGCACCACTCCATGCCATAACAGTAAGTGGCAAGAGTTTCCAATGGGGAAATGGTTAGCAAAGGGCTTTTGAGGAGCTAAATAAGAAGATAATTCATGCAATAGTTATGGAATTACCAAACTTGCAAGAACCCCTTGAAGTGGATACAAACATGAGTGGGTATGCTATGGGAGTAGTATTGATGCAGGGAGGAAGGCCTATATGCTACCATTTTGAAGTATTTCATGGGGAAATTCTTAACTACCCTACCTACAACAAGGATATCTATGCCTTAGTGCAAGATATGAAGAAGTGGAAGCATTATCTAATGAGAAAGGAGATGGTAATCCACAAAGGTCACCAACCATTACAATACCTGTCGGCTTAGAGTAAGCTACAACAGAACAAACATTACAAATGGATGGGGTTTCTACAACAATTTCATTTAGTGATTAAGCACAAGAAGGGCATTACAAACAAGTTGGCTAACAAGCTCTCAAGACCACACACATCAAAGATTAGAGATTTGGGGACTCTTATGCACATCGAGTCATTCACCCATGATGCATACAAAGAGGCATATTCAGAGGATGAGGACATTAAGGAGGTGTTTCAGTGGTTGCAAAGTCAGAGTCAGGTGCACGATGGTGACAACATCGTTGAATACCATCTCCATGATGGGTTACTGATGGGCCTCCAAATTAGACAATAAGGCCCATCTGACCATCCTTCAACACATTAAACCTCTCCTTTTCCATTATATAGTGTATTTTTAACTTTAACATGTCCATTAGGAAGGTTTATGGATAATTGCATATTTGTGCCTAATACTATTTATTTTATGGAATATTGTGAGAATATTGGGAAGATTATGAACATTTGAAGGAGGAAATAATTTAGATACTTGTTCCCTACTACAGTAAGATCAATATTAAATAATAAATCAAGAATATATTTTGAAATTATTGCACATATTCTGGAGCTCCAATGATTGAGAAAATCTAGGAATGTGTTCCCTGTCATTTAATGCATATTCCTAGTATTAGGAACAAGATCCAATATTTGAGGGAATTCTTCCTAATCATTTTTTATAAGTACCAAGTCGAATTTTCCTCTAGGGGTGATTTTTATTAGTCTTCTTGTGGAGAGAACTGGTATTTTTGTAGCTCCACTGTCATTTTTTGCAGTGATGTAATTGTATTGATGGAAATAATGAAGATTGGTGCCATGTTTAGATTCTAAAACTTGGTATCCTCCATAGGACACTGAGTTTCCTTGGGCTTGGCCATCCCAAGAGCCTTAGATCCCTTTTGTATCTTTTACTTTTCTTCCTTTCACTTCTTATTCACATGCATCTCTTGTTCTTGTTTTTTCTATTTCTTCATTTATTATTGATGATTTATTGTTGTAGGATTAGGTTAAATGGATGAAGTAAGTTATTTTTCAGGATCACAAGCATCATTTTATCCTTGTAAAATATTTGGAATGCCATAGTAATCATTGAGTTACTTGGATTAGTTTGCTTATTCCCAAATCTAGATTTCTGGAAGTCCTTTGTCGCAAATAACAATAAATTTATGTTATTTTTTAGAGAATGCTAACGAGCTTCATTCCCATTGATTCCATTTTAATTAGATCACAAAGAAAATTCTAGTTAATAACAAAAATTACCCCATTGCATTTGCACTTGATTAGGCTAGGCATTTGATAGATTTACTAGCTCGCTAGTTCTTGAATTTTTAGATTTTAGACTAGTATTTTTCTGCTATTTTTTAGCATGGGTTAAAAAAGGTATTTTTGAGTGATTCCACTTGTAATGGAGACCTAATAAATCCTATTCAATAATAAAATTTGTCTCATCCAATTTTGATTTGATTTTCTTGGTCATTCAGTAAATTATAGTTTCATGTATTAAATCTGCAGTTTCCTGTAGTAACTACAAGATCTCATGTAGCAACCTTCCAACATGTATATACTTGCCCAAATTTGATCAAGAATATTGGTTATTGTCCCTTAGGGTTGAATCAAGACCCCTAGGCTCTAAATCAATGATTATAGAATATTAAAGACCACTTAGGACTTTCTTCTTTATCCATGCAAAACATTTCAACGATTTGGGCTAGTGGGCAGATTTATGAAATGGATAATACAATGATGATTGCCACATCCAATGAACTCTGTTAACAAACCCAAACTCTTTGAAATGTAATTATTGAAATTTAATTCGTGATATTTAATATATGTAATTAGAATAGGTTTCTTTCCTTGTATTTTCTTTCTTGCAATAGGTTAAGGTTTCCATTTCGAGCATTTCATTTTCTACAATTACTTTAGGATATTATTTTATTACATTCACTCCATTGCATCATGACATCAAAGGAAGGACACATTTTATTCTGCACATATAGTGCTTATACCTCGTAATTTTGTACGAACCCTAGGTTGATAATTAAAGTTGGTAGCCTTGGGAGTTGTAGCATTCTTATTCCAATACCGAGGCTCATCGGTTACTTTGTAGGTTGGATAAGCTATGTGTTCCTAAAAGTGATCGATTGTAGCTGATTAGAGAGGCTCACATATCCAATGTTGCAAGCCACTTTGGTGTAGGGAAGACCATGGCCAATTTGTAGAGGTATGTGTATTGGCCCAAGTAGCTAGGTTCATAAGAGGATGCATGCTTTGTTGTACCAAAAAGCCTAAAAACATGAAATAGGGTCTATATAATCCCTTACATATACCAACTCATCCTTGGGAAATCATTTCCATGGACTTTGTGGGAATTTTACCAACAACCTAGAAAGGAGATGACTATTTGTTCATGGTAGTTGACAGGTTCAACAAGATGTGTGTTCTAATGTGTTGTAAGAAGACCACAAGTGGGAAAGAAGTATCACACTTATTCTTTAGACAAGTTTGGTTGCACTTTGGGATACTAAGGAGAATCATTTCAGACAAGGACACAATATTTCTTAGTGCATTATGGGCTACATTATGAGAGAAGTTGGACATGAAGTTGAAGAGATCTACAACATTCCATCCACAAACAAAAGTATCAACAAGACTTTGGTGTAGCTTCTAAGGGGATACAACTAGAAGCATATGAATACCTGGGATGAAAATCTGGTGTATATATATACAACGTTCTTACAACAGAGAAGTCCACATTTCTATAGGAAAAGTCCACATTTAAAACCTTTTTTTGATATTTGTTGCCTTCATCTTTAGAAATTGCATATGAGAAGCAAGGAGGAGTGAGGGAAGATCTTACAAGAGACGCATTGAAGGACGAAAAAATTATAGAGAGGATCAGGTAGATCCATATATAAGTACAAGAGACACTATAGAAGTCACAAGAGAAGTATAAGGTGGGAGATAGAGTATGGTTGTTGTTGAACAAGAAGAGGCTACAGGGGCATGGTAAGAAAATCAAGGCTCTACGATATGGCCCCTTTGAGATACTGGAGAAAGTGGGTGATAATGCTTATCATATCATTTTACCACCATATATGTACATTTACACAGTTGTGAATGTAGAGAATTTGAAAACCTATGAGCCTTCCATGCTAGATTAGGAAGGGAAACAAGCCCTACCTTCTATGGATGATTTGGAACCAGATGCTTAGGTAGAGTTAACATAAGATATACTTTTGCATAAGAGGTCTATAACTATAAGAGAGGGGCAACATGACCTTTCCCATAATGGGTTGAAAGGACAAATTCCAAGCAAAGCTAAATGGCACACTACAGAGAAGGTGGAGGAATTTTTTTTTCACCTAGTTCAGTAGAAGCTTTTGGGGACCAAAAGCCTCCTGAAATGGGGAAGTGTGACCTATATTGGATCATCATATTTTTTTTCATCATCTCGATGCTTCTACAGTGAAAAAGTGGAGGAATCAACTCTCAGAACCATTTTTACCGACAGGACCCATTATGGCAAATTGGGGTTTGAAACCTTCCAAGATCATTTTGAGGCATCAAATGATGTTTTTGGGGGGTAAAACTTTAATTGTTTATTTCAACACCTTTTTTTCCTCTTCTACACACAAATACCTTTCCAACAATGCAAGAATCACATTAATCAAAGTTTGTATGTTAAATTAATGCCACTCAGAAGTTGACCTTCCTGTTTTCACCACCATAATTTGAGAGGATGACATGTCACCCCCCATTATTCATGGAAAAGGGGCTAGCCACATGATTATGATGTATAAGACTCTAGAATAGTCTATATTGTAACTATGGTTAAGAGTCAAGGTAGTCAAACCTAACCCTAATAGGCAATCAGGTTGTGTTATAATTGTGCCACAAGGAGGAAAAGAGGTTCCATTATTTTAAGTGCATTTGTTTCATACTTAGGAAAAACTAACTAACATGGATAGGTGTAGAGAACACAAAGAGGATTTGTGAAATGTAGTAGCTCAGAGGCCACAAGTCATACTTCTTTGTACTTGTAGCGATATTTATTTAGAGAAGGAGAGCAAAGCAACCTCACCTTCCAGCTAGGTTTTTCTCTCGAAACAGTTTCCCAAGTCATATCATGTGTAAAATGTGTTTGTGATATTTTGTTTTACCATTATCTACTTTTTGCATAATTTTAATTTTAATGCATACACTATTAATGGTAATCTAAAGATCTATAAATCTAAATATATATAAAATGGTAATAGTGTATATTTTGGAACTTTTAAGTATAACTTTGTTAGATATGTTGTGACGAACTATCCAGTGAAATATCCATGACAGTTTATGGATCACTAGAGGACTCTGCATCCAGTATTAAAAAATAAACTAAGGCTGAGTCGTACTATTAACATCTATTTAATAACATTTATTCTAACGCATTGTGTAATGATTACTGGTTGTAAACATATCAAAAAGAGCATATACATCCATATTATAAAATATTATTTCAATAATTTATTTGAAAACTCGACGTGTAATTAGCACATTGTTCAAGTGCTTAATAGCACTTATTGCTTGTAAACAAATCAAGAAGATGACATGGTTTCGTAGCTAGTAACCGCCGTAGCATATTGAAACGATGTGCAGAGCCCCTCCATGCACTTATTACATACATTGCCCCGTTTGGCATAAAATTTTTGGGAAAATGTTACATAGATTCAATCAACCTCCAAAACATATATTAGAAGATATAAAAAAATTTAATTAATTAAGATTTAATATTATGATTAATAGAAACTTCATTTTCGACAAATGAAAGTATATTCAACATTTATTAGGTGAATCAATATGTATTCAAGACATCATTAAGTGCTTAGTAACGTATTAAAATAATAATTAAGTCTTAATCCTACGATTAACAAAATCTCTTGTCTCGATAAACATAAGTCTTTTCAACATTTAACTTTTTGTTTTTGCAATGGAAAGTTTGATTTTTTTCTTGAAAAAAAAAAGTCTTTTCAACATTTATTCAACGAATCAATGCGTAATCAATACATATTAATAATGCTTAATAAAATTCACTCTAACACATTGTGTAATGATTATTGGTTGTAAATGAATCAAGAAGGTCGTATCCATCGATATTATAAGATATCCTTTTCAGCATTTATTCAACAAATCAACGCATAATCAAGACAACGTTCAAGTGCTTAATAGTATTTATTGGTTGTAAACAAATCAAGAAGGTGTACATGGCTCCATAGCCAGTATCCATCCTAGCAGATTGGAAGGATGTGCAAAAGAGGGATATGTGTGGGAAAACCTTTGCTTCATCATTTACACACCTATGCATATGTTACCTTTCCGTACATATCAACTTTTTGTAGCGTCAATTAGTGGATATTAAAAAATTAATTAAGGCTTAATCCTATGGTTAACATACATCTTTTCATATCTTAATGACAAGTACTATTGAAATCATAAGCATTTGTACCATAGTAATGGTGAAATCATCATATATTTAGAGCTTAAGCGAATGAAAGCCTATTGAATTTTGCTAATGGTCCTTATTTGTTTGTGCTATAGAGTTATCACAATATTACATTGTTTACAATAAGAAGAAATTGTAACAGGTTCCTCTCATCTAAAGGTTGTCTAGGTCAGAATGAACGAGAGAACACAAGCCAATGAAATATGGACCCTCGTTCAGAATCTAGAAGTGAAATGGAAGATAAAGCTTAAGTATTCTTATTTCAATGTTGTAAAAAGAAGCATGGCACAATATACATTATTGAGTAAACCCATAATATTTACGAGATCAAAGGCCAAAGTTTAGTACACAAAAAGGAATGAAGAAACAAGTTCAATTGACATCCCTAAGAAACTCATAGCTTATATATGTACTCTTTATGGAAAGAGAATTTATGGTACTCTTTGTCTTATCTGCTCAGTTATCGTCTTGTTGTGAACAAGGACGATGAAGAAGTTGAGAGACATCTGTAATGCAATACAAAAAGGTGTAAGTGATTTTGATTGTAGTTTATTCAATACTAAAATCTAACAGCCATTAAAGGTAGTAAATTAGAGAATGGGGTGACAACAACTCCATAATTTCTTTCAAGAATACATAAATATGTGTAAAGTAAAGGAGTTAATTTGAGATTTCTGTTTACTAAGGTTGTGTACATATGAACAAAGATTTCCAAAGCAAGGTAATCAGATGATCGCTTCAGGAACACGGCCTTAAAATCCATGTGGGTATATTTCTATCTGCTACATTGGCTACTTAAACAAAATTACATTGAATGTAATGAAGCATCAATTGTAATTTGTCCAAATTTCATGAATTATGGCATTTGTTATAATTGCATGCAATCTAGTTACTGCTTACTATTTTTTCTATCTGAATTTATTTCAATATTGAAATTTGAAATGATTATAAAAATATAATAATTATGAATTAATCATACTTTTGTCGTTGCAATTATTTCGATAAACATTGAAAGAAATGCAACTAGTGAAGAATGTAGATTTATTATACATGTTTGGTCTTGGAAATAGATAACTGATAAAACAAGTTCAATTATGTTATTGCAAATATTAGTTTTAGAGCTAACTTTGTTGCTTGGGAAAAAAAAATATCGATGCAATTATTACTATTAAACTATATGTCAATATTGAGAAAATTTTATTTGTATTTGGTGATACTATTCATGGTGACAAATGGATGAATAATTCAATCAATAATTTTTGGTGCTAAAATCATGGGCAATGATCCATTACGTCTGACTCGAACCAACATGGGCTTAATATTGAATAAGAAGCATCCATGATCAAGGGAATATGTTCTTGGCTATACCTCTAGGTCCACTAATAGTTTTTCTCCATAGCTAACATGTGGCATAACAATAGTTCATGTGTGCAAAAGAATATTTGTGTTCTTTTTCGTACATGCATTTCTCTGCATAACCTTTCTGTTGGACATATTTTTATTGAAAATCAAACACGCTACGAAATCAAACAACATAGTTTCTTTATATAATTTCATATCATTCAAAATACTTGACTTAAATCCTCAACTAATATGCGCCTAGAAATAACAATAAAATGTTGTCACATAATAGGGAAATATAAGTGTACAATAACGTGGAAATTAATGTTTTAAAGTGTTGTGTTGGTTGGAGGTGTGTGGAGGGAGAATTTGTGTAGACATAAAACTTTTACATATTTAGTTAAATTTTCATCTCATTTACCTAACGTTATAAAGTCCATAAAATCGCATACGCTAATTTACTATTTATACAAGATTAATAGATAGTAGATATATCCACAATGCATGCTTAGATTCATGCTATGTTCTCACGTGTTATCTTCTCAGACATTGGTTATGTCGCACATGCCCCCCATTTCGCACATCCTTTACTCCACATAATTGAATATGTAAAAGTTTAAAATGAAGAAAATAAGTTAAATTGTTACAACAACTTTTGATTTCCTGATTATTTGTGTAGTTTTATATTTTAAATTTTTTTCTTCCTTCCCTCTGCACATCCATTCTCCCACACATATATTCTCTTCTACACATTCTTTTTTCGACACACATACTTGATTCTTATTATAGTTCAATTTGATAGCATCGTGGTTTGTCCATTTACTTCAAAAAGCAATAGCGCATTTCCTAATTGAATAGTCGATGGTTAATGGTAGAATTTACATAAGAGCTCATAGTTCTGGGAAGGTAGTGTAAACACAATTGTGACCCCCCACAATCTATGAGAACCATGAATCTTTGCAAATCAAGCTTCCAACATTAGATTCAACATATCTGCAAATCAATCATGACAATCATCATAGCCACTGTTAGAGTCTCTAGAGATGTTAATCATGTAATTCATTTTTTTCTTATTTTAAAATTGTTTTGCAACCTATGAGAAATATAAAATTAAATTAGGGAAACATTTTAAAATTAGCAAAATATTATTTGGTTTATGGAAATATGGGCAAAATAATCTTTTTTTTCTAGAGCATGGCAATCACTAAATCAGTGGCAATCTACGTTGACGTAGGGTATAGCCAAGAAATTAAAAATAGGTATATATATATGTTACACATAAGAATTAAAAATTATTTATTCGATAAGTCCGATAATATGTTATTATGTTTTTTGTTGAAGGGCATGCAGAGAACTGCATAGCAACCGTCTTCCGGATTCCTAGTTTGATAACGAGGTACGGTGGAACGTTGTTGTATTTCATCTTTTTAATTGAGTCATTTGACAATTCTTTGTTATTATTGGGTGATATAACGATTGTTTGGTATTTGGAGGTTTGGCCTAAGTAAGCAGTTCCAGGAGACTGGCTGTATGCTTCTGTATCTCCATTCTGATGGCTTCTTGAGGACTTTGTATCTTTTCTCTTATCGTTTGTGGCTATTCATTTAGATAGTTTCTTTGGGATCTTGTTTTGGTTCATTGCACTGCAAGACTCGGTGATTTGTTTTTATTCTAAGTTATGTTGGTGTTCTAATTGACGTGAAAGGTTTTGTTAGTTTATCCCATCGATAGCACCCGTGTAATCGAGTCTTTTTGTTTTCTAGTGAAATACAAGATGCCACATCAACACGGCAAAGTAAGGCGATGGGTTGGTGAATGAGGGGAATCAAGTAAACGCCACCCAGAAAGCATTTCTTAGGGTGAGGTTGTAGGCCCCAACCTTGTCAATAGAACTAATTTTAACAACCTTTCTTATTATCAACAAAACATTGGCAACCAACTCATATATCTCAATTTTCTTTTGGAATAGTTCATAAGGGATAGCCATGATGACTAGAATACAATCATCTCATTCATGAATGATCTCCAATGCAACCAATGGGAGATGCAAGACATAATAGCAACTCTACAAAGGGATCAACAATGTCTACAGGAAAAACTAGATCGCTTTGAAGGCATATTGGCTTGCATGGAGAAACATGTACACTATTTGTTTCATCTTCCGTCGTCACCTAGTTCAAGACCTAAGAATATTGTTTGGTAACTATCCTTAATAGTTAATGGCTACTAGTTGTGTACTAATCCTGCAAGTTTTCTAGTTCTATGTTCCTTTTATTTTTTTGACAGTGAAGTAATTTTTGACAATTTGTAATGTTTTTTTCCTAATTACCTACTAGCCAATAAATCTAGTAAGAGTGAGGCCGATAAGATTTTGTCAAGTTGTTCTCAACAATGTAATCTTTTTGCATAAATGAAAACCCAAGATTCACAAAAACTCATAAGATTTTATATGTTGGAAAAAATTAATGCATATTATGAGTTACATACATGCAACACAAACATAGAGCCACAATTCACCATAATTATATAATTGGAGGAACTTATTACTTGTGCGGTGGAAGAATCAAGGCATGTGACTATGTGTGGAGATAAAGTGATTGCTAAGTTTGTTTTACCAATTATAGGATTTGAAAACCTAGCCAAAAAACTTTTTCATAAACTCCATGCAATTTAAAACATGCAAAAAGAAACATAGCATATGGATGAAAAGCATGGAGTTCCAAATCCAATTTTTAAATTGTAAAAAACCATTAAACAATGATTAATATTATGCCATGAAATCATTGTAATGACAACAAATAATGTAGAAACAATTGGTAGCATTGAGTACCACAACGTGCGAAAAAAGACAAATGCCAAAAAGTAATCATTCTAAGTAGATCGTATGGGAAAGAAGCAGTGTTCAAAGTAGGAATATATGGAACACGTATGCAAAGAAGGAAATTCCTACGGATGTGCGGAAGTGGAAATGTGTGAAAAAGAAACATCAAAATAAACAAATAAATATTGGACACAAATCTAGCCAAAGTAAAACATTAGCTTGTAACGAACTAAGTTATCATAGTAAATGTTATTGAGCACTCAATGATGCCATAATTATGCTTCAATTTTCTGAATAAATTATGAAAAGACTTACATTTATGGACATGGGAGCTTTGGTTAATCATAACATTAGGCCTGAATTAATTTTTTAATACGCACTAGTTTGTGACGCAAGAATTTGATTGAAATTATGAAAAATTTTCCGCGGAACAGGAAAATATGTGTATCAAATAATGTGAAAATTGATGTTTTGCAGTGTGAAGAAGAAGTATGCAGAGGGGGAATCTGTGCAAATGTGTGGATGTGTGCATGTGGGAATAAAGGTTCTCTTACACATACCCCTCTTTCACACATTGTTTCAATTTGCTAAGAGTAAATGTTGTTAAGCACTTGAACAATGTACTAATTACGTGTTGATTTATCGAAAAACTATCGAAAAGACTTATATTTATCGGCATGAGAGCTTTTGTTAATCATATTATTAAGCCTTAAATAATTTTTTCATGTGCGGTGATCTGTGTCGTGAGAAGTTGGTTGAGTTTATGTGACATTTCTCCAAAATGTTGCTATGAAACATTAAAATGTGTGTCAAATAACGTGAAGAATGACCTTTTTGCAATGTGTAGAAGAAGTATGCAAAGGGGGAATGTGTTGGGAGGTGTGGAAGTGGATGGATAAAGGTGTTCCTATGCATATGCCTCTTCTACAGATCCTTTATTTCGCACACTAAAAATTTAAAAGCTTTCCATCCTACAGAGTCAAGTTACAAAACTAGTTTTAAAATGTCAATTTAAAATTAGTTTCAAAGTTATGAATTTAGTTAATCATAGGATTAAGCCTTAATTAATTTTTTAATACACGCTACTCTACAATGTAGGAAGTTGATTGAGACTATGTGACATTTTTCCAAAACGTGTTGTGAAAAGGAAAATATGTGTCAAATTCCATGAAAATTGACATTTTATAGTGTGCAGAAGAAGTGCACAGAGGGAGAACCTGTGTGGAGGTACATATGTGGGGAAATAAGGGTTCTCTCACACATATCACTCTTTCATTCATTGTTTCAATCTGCGACAATAGATACTAGCTACGGATCCCTTTGCACCTTCTCGATCTATTTAGAACTAGTGAGATTTACACAATGCTTCAGAGTAAATGCTATTGAGCATTCAAACGATGCCTAACTTATGCTAGGATTAGGCCTTATTTAATTTTTAAATATGCAGTGATCTACGCCACAGATTTTGATTGAATTTATGTGACATTCTGCCAAAATGTTGCCGCAGAACATCAAAATATGTATATCCAAAAACGTGAAAAATGAGCTTTTATAGTGTGTGGAGGGGAAATGTATGCAGAGTTGCGGAAATGGGGGAATAAAGGTTTTGGTTCACATATGCCTCTAATGCACATCCTTTACTCTGCACACAAAAAATTCAAAAGTTGTATAAAAATAATAATTTGAAATTAGTTTTAAAAAGTTAGTTTTTAGTCTAACATGAACTAATAGAAAATTAATGTAGTCATGTAGCTCTTGGTTAAAATTGGCATTGTTCAATATGTGGAATAAATGTGTCGAAAGGAAATGCATGTGGAGAAGTGGAATGTGTTTCGTTATTCTTCTTATTAAAATTTAAAAGTTGTCTACCCTATGTAGACAAGTTACAAAATTGGGTCACGTGAACAGTTAATTGCTCACCCTTTTTCACATCCAATATACATGTAAACAACACTTTTCATGCCTCAAACTTTAATAAGCCAAGACAAATAATTAATTGATTAATCTGTAGTATTGTGCGGGTGTGAAGTGTGCGAAAGAATGGTGCAAAGGGGGAACATATGCAAAACATTATAGCAGAAAGTTTGTATTCCTTTCTCCACACACCCGTTCTCTCGCACAACACTTCTTCCTCATATAGATTAAAAACACAATTAATTTAATATTAGATAATAAGTGTTAAATTCACAAATGAAAAATCACTAATGCACAAAGTATTCGACAAACATGAATACCAAGATTTGCTCAATCTATTTTGATAAAAAATTTAAATGAATAGGAACAATGGTGTGAAAGAAACATCAAAATAAGCATGTAAATATTGAATGCGAATATAGTCAAAGTAAATCACTGGCTAGTAGCGAAACAAGTTGACAAAGTAAATTCTATTAAGAACTCGAACAATGTTCTTATTATGCATCAATTCGTCGAATAAATGCTGAAAAGACTCACATTACTGACATGGGAGCTTTAGTGAATCATTGGATTAAGCCCTATGTTTTTTTCATTTTGTAACAAAAAACTGTTTCTTGTTTTTTTTATAAATTGCTTGAAATTTGTGTCCTAGATCGAACATCAGGCTTGAACTAACACAAAAAACAGCACTACCTTAAACACACGCTAACCCAATGCAATAAATTTAATGTTTAAATGTCATTGTATTGTTACATAAATCTAAATAAAGTCATAGTTAGGAAATTAATAAAGTAGTACTTAGTTAAATATTATTATAACATTTAGTTGAATATGGTTATATGATATGAACTTCAAAAAGAAATCTTGGCAAGGTTTTTCCTTTCTTTACTTTTTCTTAAGCTTAGCTTTCTATGAAAATAAAATTTGTAGTAAATGTCATTACTAAAATATTTTTAACACTATGTTGATATCAATTTTGAAAGTGTTCCAAACACAACAATCATGAAACAAAATATTATGAACTATACTATCTCCAGTGAGAATAAAAGAAGACGAATATGGTTTTTAGTAACTAATTTCGAAACGGTCTTTTCTAATTGCAAATAAGGAAAATCAATACTAACTAGATTGATGACGATGAATGGCAAATGAATGCCATTAAAATGGATAGCAATGAAATTTTATTTCATAGCTTTGATGTCAATTCATCATTAGATGACTTATGGCCTCCAAGACACTATATATATTATGTTGGAACTTCAACAAAGGCTTGGGCGGCTAGAAAATGAATTGATACCATAAGAACACAATTAGAATAACTATTGCAAAAGATGAATGGAGCAATCCGACCTCCATTCTGCTAGCACAATTAGGAGGTGTGCCAACCTCTAGGAACCATAATTGATTAATAAAGAAATTGTTACCAAATTCTGCTACATGCACAACCAATTTTGAAATTCAGTATATGCTAAATGTTATTTATTGCAATTTTTTGGACTTTGTAAAACAAATATTCTCTCAAAACATATAGTAGAATAGTCAAATAACCTTGCATCACCTATACTTTGATCATGTTCATGGGACATAAATTTTGTTGACTATGACAAATTGGATCATAATACTAATGTAAATGTTATCTGTGAAAGTATTCACATTTATTTTCTAATGAAATTGTACAATTGCAAATAGATAGAACTTGTTAACTTGTCTTATTGCTTTATTTTAACATGTCACGTGTGATGGAAAAGTCTACAAACATAAACTATTTGAAAAGGAAAAACATTTTCTAATGTTGTTTTACTAATCATAGGATTTGCAAATTTGATAAATCAATAAAACAATGAAAGAAATCACATTGTAAAAAAAGCACACACGACACAAGGAAATGAACTAGCTACACATTATATATTGCAAATGTTAGAGTATATATAATATAAGTAAATAACATAATACAAAACATGGAACTTAAACAAACAACTTAATTGAAATATGTATTTATACAATGTTAATAGCTACATATTAGGTAACTACATAATGTAATGAGATCTCAACCATCCAACAGACTAGGAAAGCTCTCCGATCAAATATTGGACAATGCATGCAGATAAAAAAGTTCCCCACGAACTTCATTATTTAGAAGCAAAGCAGTTAAGATGAGTCATAACTCCAACTAGGAAGGGACAATGGTTAAATCCTTCACACAAAAAGTAGAAAGTGGAGTTAATATTGGAAGAAAAAGTGTGGAGGTGCAGAAGTGCGAACACCCCCTCACCACTAGCCAATGACAATTCAAAGTTACTAGTTAGTGGTAACAAGGATATCTACACCTTCCATAGAACACTTCTTGATTTTGATGACTTGACAATAATATAGGTTCATGAAGTTGACAACGTTATACAATCTGTAGAATATCTTCATTAGATTGTTCTACAATGCAACTAAAGAGAATCATACTGGCATTGGATTGCTCAAAAATGAAAATAAAGAGAACCATCAGTGCATATGCATAATCATGTTCTGATGGTTCACTGTAAATGTGTCATGGATCTCGAAACTAGACAATAAATCAATAACAATTGATTTGTCCACATAGTATTGTTCATAGGAAACTTTTCGTGAATCAAGAAATACATTTTCCAAATCCATGCCTCTTAGAACACAATATGTTGTACACCCTGTAGGAATTTACAGGGTAAGTTCCTCAGACAGAACACCAAAGGAAACCGCTCACAACCATATCGCAGATCAATACACCAGTATTTTTGACGTGGTTAAAACCCTCAAAGAGGGAAACAGTCCACGGCCTGAGCCAACGCGGCCACTTCAGGCAATTTATTAATAAAAGAATGAAAATTTACATATGCTTCTCTCATGCACGGATTACCCTACAAATGACCCTCCATGCACTTTAAATAGAAATCATGGACCAATCGGGTGTCAAGCCACGGATCAAGTGTTGGTAATACCAAGGAGAGAATGAACCGTCGGATCACTACATATCGTGACCGTCGGATTGTAAGTTACAAAATGTACAACGGTAAAGAAACACACTTTACCTAACTCTATACTAGACCAAGTTGTACTTAACTATTTCCTATGTGTCAGAATATCCTAACATCCCCCCTTAAGAACAACTTGGGATAGGATTGAAGGATTTTCAAATATGACACAATAGGAGAAGGAAGGAGGCACTAGAGCCTATTCACCCATCGTCTACAAGTATCATAAAATTTAACAGATGGAAATAAACAAAATGAGAGTTTTCTACACAAATGGTACAATAAATCATAATTTGATCCATAGTTCTAGTTGAAATTGGAGTATTGCATTTCACATATACAACTCAAAGGGATTCATATATGCACTAGTTGTTGTCAGAGGTCCTTGCAAGTGTTACAAAATTGATATAGAAAACCAGTAGTTTAACTATATTTTTTAGCAAGATGAGGGGAAAGACGTTTTCTTGCAATTGTCTTTGAATTTAAAGACATATTGGAAGAAGTGTGTCATGTACTTGAACCTATCACATGCACAATATTTGTAAAATAATACATGTAAATCATATAAAAGTGGATAATAACTTGCCACCATTGAAACATTCAAATAAATATAAGCTTACTATTGCCTTATCCTGATAGACATTCTTGTCTTTGATTTCTAGTACATATTGCATCCTTGTCTATGTTGCTAAAATTGCAATGGCACCGATTGTGCCAACTAGAAACACATCTCAACTATGAGACATATTTTCAATCGTCATATTTGGGAAAAATCAATACTCCCCGGAAACAAGACAAATATTATCTACAATGTTATAGCTAATTAGTGAGATCATTTTCTCACAATCACCGCTATCACACTTGTGCTTTGGAATTATTTCAAAATTTCTAATAGAAACACCAACATTTTCAATAAGTTTTGCCTCGTGTTGTTCGATAAATTGTCTTGGCACAAGCTATGTTATTGTCATTTCTACCTTCTTATTTGTCAAATTTGCCTGGAGTATTCATCTTGTCTTATTTTCTTTGTCCATAAAAGTTCAATATGTAACTAACACATCTCCATGGAAAATGATCCATGTTATGTTATTACTAATATATTCAATTGATAATGGCATAGACAGGATCTTTTTTTTTCCTAGTCATGAGCATTGAATTGAAATTAATTCTAGAAAAGAAAAATAATATAATATACAATTAGCTAAACTTGAAGATAACTACCTTTTTGTCTTTGATTCTTGTCTGTTTTCTACTGCTTTCGTTGTGTCTCCTGTGATATTTGCTTTTATATTTGTGCTCATTGCCATTTCTACTTCTTTGTCCATGTCTATCGTCACATCATTAACAATATCTTTATTTGAGACCAGTTCAAAATCTGATAGTTTTTGTCTATTCACAAATATTGCATTGAAATCGTTGCTTAAAAGAACATTATAATTTATATTGAGTAATAATTGGGTTATGAAGATAGAACCAGATATTGCAAAATCATTGCTAATGTGTATTATGATATTAGGTACACAATTATCAGATATAATATGATTTCTATGCATATAGGTAAAATACTAAATAGATTTTAGTTTCGACAAATTCTAATTTATAGTTCTTTGTTACATATATTAAATTGAAAAAATGAACAAATATACAAATGTTTTATGAAAATATTCAAAGTACATTTTTCCTTGTAGTTTTTCTCTTGGATCTAAATCTCTAAGTGATATATGTTTCGTAAAAATTGAAAAAAAAAACGTCATTTTTATTACATTCAATAAAATATATAGCTCAAAAAGGGAGAGATGAATAATGTAATAATTAAATGATAATAAATAGAAAATAAATGCACCTCTTAGCAATGTCACCACTATATATAGCTGTACTTGTTCTATTTTTATTCACCTTCCATGCTCCAAAGATATGAATTAGATCAAACATATAGAAATCATTTCTAGTGCTTGAAAAATCAATTTAAAATGGAGATATTGCACCAAAGACAACGAAACAAGCAAAATAGAGACTAATCAAATAAAGGTTCTAGCCCATACAAATATTTTTTTTTGTAAGCTTGGTGGGACTACATCTTCATCATGTCCAATATATAACCCTAATGGGGCAGGGAATTGAACTGGTGACTTCACATCAAGGAGTTCCTTAACAGAGCACTTGATCACCGTCTATCCAAGACCCTATGGACTAGCCCATACCAATATAAATTGAAGATACTCTTTTCAAATTTCAGATATAACAACATTAAAATGACATTAACATTGCTTGTGCTTACACAACTCACCAAACAACATGCGAAAACAAAATTGTTGCACGTGCTCGAGTTTCTATTACAAAATTTGCAATAATTCCAAAGCACAAGTACGATGGTACTAACTATTGTAACCATCCCTCCCAACAATTACCTGCTTTTACAAGCTCCTAGGGTAAATGTGAGGTTGAGTGCTACTGTGACATGAACGAACCTCCAAGTTCCCATAATGGAAGTGGGGCCTATAATACGACCACAAAATAACATCCCTTAGAGACCACAGACCATTCAGGAGATTGCAAACCACCCCAGGTTATGAGGCCCCAATCGCACACACAAGCCTTCTTCTATTCGGTTATGACCTAAATCCTCCAACTTTGTGCCAATAGTTTTTTAGATCTAAGTTACTTTTTCAGGCTGGCCACTAGACCACTACCCATAACTCCCTGTAAATTTCTAGAATCACACTAACATGATGACAATGCCAAACATTCAAAATTCAAGTAAGAACTTGATCGAGACTGCCTAGAACATGATATACATTTCGTCAAACATATGATAAGCATGTAAATTACAGGTCATGAATGCATATATGATCATAAATCTTCAAACGTCATCTGAGAATCACCAAGAAGGTATAATTCCCTCTCAAGTAGTTGCAACAACACTTGTTAGTCCATGCATTCTTCAAACCTTCAAATACTTATCAAATCATGAACAAGAGCCATAGCTAGACAAAAGCCAAAGACAAAGAGATAACCAAAGACAAAATCATGAGCCCTGATGGTTGGCATGTTGAGTTGTATCTATTATTTTTTGTCATCATGGGGTAGGATTTGTTGTAGCTAGTTGAAGAAACTCGGACTACTAGACAGATCTCAAGTGATATCAATGCAACCTGCATTGCTTTAATCCCTAAGAAAAGATTATATGCCAATTTCTCTTTGTAACTTTTCTTATAAGGTTATTTCCAAAATTATTGCTAACAAAGTTAAAAAGATATTATCCTCCTATATATGTCCAGAAAAATTTGGATTTCTTCCTGACAGGAGAATATAGGACGTTGTTTCCATAGCCCAAGAATGCATCCATTTGATCAACTTAGGTAAACAAAAGTCCTTCCTTATGAAAATTGATATTTTGAGGGCGTATGAATAGGTAGATTGGGATTTCCTTCTTTTAATCCTACACAAAATTGGCTTCCCTCATCACCATTTCAAATGGATCATGGAATGTGTGACCTCGGTCTCAATGGCAGTTTCATTCAATGACCTCCCTGCATATTTCTGTGAAATTTCTAAGTGCCTGAGAAAAGGATGTGCTCTTTCCCCACTCCTTTTTATATTGGTTATGGATTATCTAAACAGAAGTATTTTACGCAGCAAAAGAAAATGGCGTTATTTATGGTTGTAGGGTCTCTTCCACATCAACTATTACACATCGACTCTTTGTAGATTATGTCCTTGGATTTGGAGCTACTAAGTACTCAGAGTGGGAAACTATATATCGAATCATAACTACCTTTGCAAGAGCCACATGTGTTATTTTAAACAAGGACAAATCGACTCTCATATCCAATGAGAAGGATGATGTGATCTGTCAGCAAGTCGGTGCACTTTTTGGGATCAAGACCATACCTTTATTTTTGGGCTTTAATACTTGGACTGATTACCCAAACCCTGTAACTACCAAAATTTTGATTTGGATTTGTTGATCTTCAAAATATAGAAAAAACTTGCTCTCTAGGATCATAGATGGTTGTCTTCAGGAGGAAGGATGATCATGATTAAGGTTGTCCTTCAAGGAATATCAATGTATTGGATGCACTTATTTCTATTGCTTGCAGCGATCACACATAAAATCAACGGCATCTTTGCTAAATTCTCGTGGTCTGGAACTGGTTGATCCAAAAAAATCATCTTATCAAATTATCCTCTCTCTTATGCCCATAAGATTTGGGAGGTTGGGGCCTAAGGGACATGGAAAAGTTTAGTTTGGCCCTTCTCTCACACAACCTCTATCGGGCTTTCAATGAACCGGGTTTATGGAGTGATATTATGAAAATTAAATACCGTTATCACCATTGTTTGGAGGACTAGGTTGTTGATGGTGCTCCCTTTAAAAGAATGGGAAAATTGTGATATGGAGAAGTTTAATGCAAGCCAAAAGTTGGTTATGTAGTAATCTGAGCTGGCAAGTAGGCATTGGTCATAAAATTTTAATCGAGCTGGATGTAATAAAGAGCCTATGTGGTGAGCAAATCCTTTCTCCCCAAATTATTAATGTGTTGCATCAAATGGGCTTCATCTAACTTGTGAACCTAAAGAATTCTCACCCCTAGGAGCATTTTTCCTTTTCTTGGCCCCATCCATGGGACCTGGGTCTTAGTGTAGCTTATGAATTGGAATGGGAGTCATATAGACTCAAGCTCATTGAGGCTGGTATTACTTTAAATGATAGGCCAAATGCTCTAGTGTGGGATGGTCAAGTTGTTGGAGATAATATTGTTTTCAAACAAATTTACTCATACATTGTTGGTTCTTATACTCCATGCCCCTTTAACAAGTGGTCTGTGTCCATGTGGAAATGGGTTGCTCCTTTGAAGATAAATTGCTTCTCCTGGCTAACCCTTTTCAAGGAGATCTTAGCTTGGGAGAATTTGATTAAAAGGGGACTATAGGGTCCGGGCCAACGTAATTTTTATCATTTAGCCCCTGAAGATGTTTTCCATCTATTTCTGGACTACACTTTCATTAAGGATATCTGTGACCACGTCACATAATTGTTAAACCTTAGGATTGACAAAGGTTGGCTCTTCACCTTTGAGTGCCTATTGTATTGGACTACCTTCCATAGACCCTACCGATCTCTTCCCTTATATTTTATTTAGGGGATTGGGTTCTCTAGGAACACATACTTTTTAAGAATTGATCCCCTAACTATTATTTTGCTAGCGCCAAAATTTTTGGTTATTTCCTCGAGATTGGCCCATGGTCTCCAAATCCATCTCAACATTTAGTCCAATTCCATGAGTTGGGATCTATTTTTCCGATGGTGATGGGGCCTCTGCAGATGGGGTCTAGGGCTATGGGGTCATCATCAAAATCTGTCATAACAGGGATTTTCATTTCTTTTGGAATAGTGTGGGAGGCACAAACTATCGAGCAGAGGTAGTATCATTGTGGGGGTTATTACAGAATGTTACCTGGTTGGTTATCGAATCCATCAAGGTTGTTGGCGATTCTAAGATATTCTAAGATAGTCATTGATTGGTTGTTGCAGAGGAATTCTCTAGAGGTCCCATTGCTATATCACTAGATGGCTAGTATAGATGTGCTTCATTCTTCCTTTAACAACATTTCTTTCCTCCACGTCTACAGGGAGTGAAGTACGGAAGTGGACACTTTGTCCAAGAGAGGGATTTCCCTCCTTCCTAGAAGGATGTTTTTTGAGATTCCAGTCGATGGGTTCATCTCTTAAGAGGGATCCTTTGAGCTCTAAATTTTGGTTGTCTGGTTTTTGGCTCCTTTTTGCTTGCTGACATAGATGGTTGTCGCTTGGCCTTTTGGTTTTTACTGGTTTTTCTAGGCCTTTTTGCTTATTCTCTATTCTGATCTTTTTGTCTTGGTTTTAGTTGTATATCTTTATGACTAATACTTTATACTTTTTTCCCTATTCTAGACCTATGTAACTTCTCTTTTTTATAATGAAGAGGCTCTGTTTTTTTTCATTTTGAGAAAAAAAAACTAGAGCACATCATAGAACCATGCTTATAACCAACATATAACCAAAATATTAACCATGAAAAATCAACTATCAAATCAACATAATAACAAGTATAAGTGCTCATAAATCACAATACGAAAATAACAAGTATTAATATATGTAAAATCCAACCAAAACAGGGACTTCCATGTACTACCTGACCATATATTAGGTTGAACCAATTTTTTCTTTAAGCCAATCACCCCTTTGCCATATTCCAAGCATGAATGTGGGATTTCATGGGATAAACCAAGACATAACAATCAAGGAATCCAAACGTTAAACCACCTCCACCCTCAAGCTACCATGATCTCACCTAAACCGGTCTTGAGATCACAAAACCAAACCAAGCTTGGATGCCTCAGAATTTCTTCACCATACCTTGAAGAGTTTGTATGTCTCCACCCATGTGTCAAGGACTTCCCGTAGAAAACCATCTCCACCCCCAACCCTTGGGAATTTTCTTGAGACCACCTCACCCGGTTCCAAAACCTTCCAGCAATACAAAGCTCAATCGATAATGAATCCCATAACACTATGGTTATATAGGAAATGGTAAGGCAAGGCTAAAACCACTGTCAAACTAGGAAAAATCCATGCCAATGACAACAAATAAACTACATAAACAAATGTATGTACCATGCATTCACACCTCATCTAGGAAATCACATAAGCAACTTGTTACCTACAAAATCCCCCTGCTGAAGATTTTGATCTAGCCTTCCCCTTGATTTCCTTCATTTTCCTTTCTCCAAATCCAAGTGAATGCCAAAATGTTCCAAGAATAATCTAAGTGTGCAAGAGTGTATGAGGGAGAGAATGAAAGGAAAGATCCAAACTAAACCGAAAAAGTTGTGAATTGATCCTCCGATGCCTTTTTATTATTGATGTCTCCTTTTCTTCATCTTCCTTCATTTTTTCTCTAATTTCCCTTGCATGCAAATCTGTGTCCCTTTACCTTTCTTTTCTCCTATTTTCCTTTATTTTCATAAATAAATGTCAATTATTGTCTCTTTTTCTTTTCCAATTCATTTTCCTATTTCCATAGTCATAAATAAACCAAAAGTGATGCCCACTATAGTGCTTCGCCCAACATTCAACTTGGAATATGTGTCCCATGACCCTGGTCTTATTTTACCTTTATTATCCTTTATTATATGAAACTTTAACTCATTGTTGTTACAACTATCAAAAATCAATCTCACCAACTAATTCCAGCAATATAGAAAATATTCTTCCTATTTACACAATATTTTACCCAAATACTGTGATTGCAAATTTGTTGTGTAATCCAAATTTGTTTCTAGTTGTCTAATCGGTGCATTTGCTACTTCAACAACATAGGCACAAATTCAACATGCACTATAAATCAAAGATTTCAATGCCGGTGAGAAAATGGAAATAGTAAGCATAAAACATTTTACTACTCATAATGCTAAAAAATATAGTTAAAAACAAAAGCACCTAGACAAAGGACACCAACTTGGACAACTACAACACTTTCACGTCAAACATCGCTAGACAACTTAGAGAACAAATCACTCACATAATGCAACCAACAAAATAACCACCGTATAGCCTAAACAAGATAACACCTTAGACATTTAACAAAGTGACGACCCAAGAAAGCATTCCCAAAGGCATATTTTGTAACAATACATCACTCAATAATTATCATTCATAGCAAAAGTTATAAAATCATAGTATGAAAACAATTCATAACTAATGGTTACAATTGTCACACTATCTTTAAAAATTTCAATATATGGAATAGATACTAACTAATGATGATATGTTATTAATGATATCTTATTTTGAACACCTAAAAGAATCAGTGGTTAGAATCATTACATTACCTTTAAAATTCCATGATATGTTTTAGATAATTACTATCAACAACATGTTATTCATTATATGTTATTTATTATTCATGATACTAGCCAATAATAGCATGATATACATGTATATAAAAATTTTCATGCCCCAAACTTTAATAAGCCAAAACCACTAATTAATTTATTAATATGTAGAGTTATGCGAGAGTGTTACACATTATTTTATCACACCTCCTGCACTTCCCCGTGACATACCCTAAAGTGCCAAAAACATGACCATCATGTAGTGTACTTATTCAGATATGCAGCTCATATCCTCCCTAGAACATTGATTGGAAAATTCCTTGAGCTTTCCCTTGAAGAAATAGCTCTAAAACCCTAATTTGAGAATCATCGCTCTTATAAGGCTTAAAACAATGATGGTTGCATGTTGCACTGCACTTGATCAGTGATGGCATCGTTTTATTCCCTTGCATACCCATGATGATCCCAAAGAGGTAATTTTCCCAAAGAGGATGAGAAGCTTCATGATCTATAAGCTTCCAGAGTGGCAAGTTGGAGGTTGTTTGGCATAGATGAGGTTGAATTATCCCAACTTGGCCTCTTGGTCTTATCCCTATGACCTACCTCCTTGAGATGAGGACCTACTCCTATATTTGGAGAGATCCTAACTCCCTTTCCTTGCCTATATATTCATCTTCTCCCATTCCCAAATGGTTAGAGGTTGGGTTGGTCTATGTCTATTTGCACCCTTATGCTAAGATTGTGCCTAGAGGCTATTCATTTGACTTGGAGAAGGATTGCTTGGAGAGTTCTTGGCTTGGACTTGGATTACCACTCAAGGAGAGCCTATCAAAATCAAGGCTTTGGTTGTAAGCTTCCCTTTATTTTCTAATAATACACAATTTTTGGTTCATCTTACCAAAATGCATATGCTCATGTATCATTTAGCTTGACATTCCTTGATCAGTTAAGTAGGTTGCTATTTGATTTTCTATTTGTTTTTGCATGCCTTGTTGTGTCTTGATCACTTTTGCAGGTGCATAAACACTGAGAGAAGCACGAACAAGCCCATGATACAAGCGATTCAAGGTCTTCAACAAAGGAGATCAAAATAACATCAGAACAAAGTATATTATCTCCTTTGTTCTTCTTTTCAATTGTAATCTAGGAAGATGTCTAGTTTATTGTCACTTCAGTTGCCATAACCACTCATTGGGCTAGAGGGATCATCTCTATCACCACTTCCTGCTTATTGGTGTCATTGGGATTTTTATTTTTTATTTTTTTTAATTGAGTGTTTGTTTTGCATTTTTTTTAGCTTGTATTTCAAAATTTACTTTTCGTGAAAATGCATTAGATTGGTTGCATTGAAAAGTTATTTTTTGAAACTCATCATTGAGAATAGATCACATTTTTCAATGATTGAAAGCTAAAAATTGTATTAGGTGCATCAAATCATTCAAAACAAAAATAAAATCATAATTCATCTAAGTGCATCTTTGTAAAGTAAAACCATTTTACTTTTGAAAAAGTTGCATTTAGGATAGTTAGAAGTCAAGATCATTTTTACTTTTGGCATTGCATTTAGTGAAATGAAAGATTAGATTTTGTTTTCACATTTTTCATTTGGAAGACGAAAGTGAAAGTTAGTGGAAGGCATTTTTCACGATGCATTTTGTTTGATGCATTATTGATTGAAATTTATTCCCTTGATTAGTCTAGCTTTCATTGAAATGAAAAGTTTCCTTTTCTCATATAGTTGCATCATAGGTGTTTAGGTGACATCGTTTTGAGCCTCAAAATTGAAACATAATTGAATATTAACTTAAAATTTATCTCAATTAATCTAAGGAGCATTTGAAACATTAACGCTTCATACTTAGTGGTCTAGGCTAGAGACGTGTTTCGGTGTCTTTAAAACTTAGCAGTTTCCATTCGCAATACTCTTGCATTAGACATTGCTAGCACGGACTTATGCTCCCCGTACAGCCGAGTATATAAAGGGAGACCCTCGTAGGTTGCAAACCTTTATCCATAGGAATCTGAGTCTATCGCCCTGTGAACATGATACACCGAGCATAGTATTCGAGGATATTTCCTGCACGTAGTCAAGTCCTTGGTAAATTTATTTGTTGAGGTGTATATTGTAGTTCGCGGTTACTTGGTACTCCTTTTTCCTAGAGTTACCTGAGTGGTAATTTTCATCTTTTCTGACTCCTTAAATTTGAAAAGATCATCGAGTACTTGTCCTTTCAAGCTCACTAAACAAACAAAAGTGACTTGAATCACCTTTTTGTCCTTTTCCCAACTCTTAAAAATGAAAAGGCCAAGTTTTTGTTTCCAATTCTAAAATTAATTGATCGTGAAATAACATCCTTCCTGTGGAAATACTCCTTAGCAGATCTTAGGTTGATACCAATGGAAACATTTCCTGAGTCTACCAGTCAAGGAAACCCCTTTGACGGGAATCCTAGTCCTTTTCATTCATTCGGAAATATTGGTGCCCCCTATATGGAAACATTGCCCCTTACTAGATTGAACACTGCTCTGCTAGTTTGGTTATTTTTGACCTCAGTGGTTCCGAGTGTCCAAACTGTTTTTCAACCAAGTTCTGCTCCACCTGAACAACATCAACCTCATGCTGATCCTAAATTTTACCCCTTCCCTTCTTCACCTGTTTCTTCACATCGTTCTTCCTCTTCGCCTAGTGAAAGTCTAGATTCTAGTAACCAGGAAGCTAAGAAGAAGAAGAAGAGGAGGACGAAGAAGAAGAAGCAAAATAAGCAAGGGGCAACCAAGAAGTCATCGCTATGAATGCAACTGATGTAGAAAAATATTCCAACCAGCCTCGGAAAGTAAAATTCCCTTGCATGTTATGCAAGGGTGACCACCTTCTTGAGAATTGTCTGGGTATTCCCAAGGTCTTAGAAGTGTGGTCCACAAGTTCACATCGACCTTTGTCATTAGCCTTTGGCGATCATGCTGGTGATAAACCTTCAACCATTAAAGCTCATAGGAAAAAGGGAAAATTCAAATTTCCCTGTAAGTTGTGAGAAGGTAATCATTCTATTCACCTTTGTCCTCTTATGGATGAAGCTTCCAAAGAGTTGGAAAAACTTACAGCTTCTCAACCTCGTCTTTCGGTTGGGTATCGAAAGCTTTCCCTTGATCCTTCACTAGTTGATCCAGAGATTGATCGAAATTCATCTTTGGTCAACCCCACTCTCTCTGAAAGTGAGTCTCGTGAGTCTTTTCTCGACTAATCATTGGTTGTGAAACCAGTAAACTTGACTTCACCTTCAATTCACCGTACGTTGTGGTAGGGAGTGAACCTCATACTGCTAAGGTTCTTTTGGTTTCTTTAGTTTCAAATTAACTGGAGATAAATCCTCCCATTCCTGAGGTGCATGAGATTTCTCCTATTCCCATAAAGAAAGAGAACAACTCTCACATTCCTACGTCATCCCCTCCAAGTAGTTTGGTCACTTCTTTTGGTTGGATTCGACTCGCAGGATATCATCTTCCATCTTATGTGCCTTTCCAAATTACAGTACAGGCTTACCATATGGTCGTACCTATAACAGTTGTAGACGAGGGTGCATATGTTAGCATTATGTCCTCAACTGCTTGGCAAGATTTAGGTTCTCCTCAGCTTGTCCCTGTCACCCAGAATCTGTTATCTTTTAACAGAGGAACTAGTCAACCGTTAGGGATCCTTCCTAAGTTTCCTATTACTTTGGGAGGAAATATTGTCTATATAGACGAGATGGTTGTCCAAGGCCCTTTAGATTTTAATCTACTCCTTGGCCGTGACTATGTTTATGTCATGGGAGCTCTTGTCTCTTCTCTCTTTTGAGTGATGTGTTTCCCACATGTAGGAAGCATTGTGATCATTGATCAGCTTACATTCATTGGTCCTTAATCAAATCCCACTTAACCATCATCCCTAAATGTTTCTTATGTGCAAGAGGTATCACCCTTGCCATAGGTTAATTACGCGACCACCTATTCCATGCCCACATCTATTGAAGATCTAGTAGGTGGTGTAGTACACCATGCATTGGGGACATTGTAGCCCGATTTTTCATTTGGATCCTTGGACATGTATCCCTTCTAGAGTGTTGTTCGCCCATCTAATGAGAAACTCTTGGAAGCCATGGCCTCTTTTGGGTTCTAATAAAGGGAAACAGAGCAACGTTCTTTGTCTTGTGTCAATCTCATTAAAAAATGAAACAAGGGATAAGGAGCATATTTCCTTGCCTTGTGTCGAGCTCCTTAAAAAATGAAAAAAAGGTATGGAGCAGAGTTCCTTATCTTGTGTTGATCTCCTTAAAAAATGAAACAAGGGATGGAGCAGATTTCCTTGTCTTGTGTCGTGCTCCTTAAAAAATGAAACAAGGGATGGAGTAGGGTTCCTTATCTTGTGTCGTGCTCCTTAAAAAATGAAACAAGGGATGGAGTAGGGTTCCTTGTCTTGTGTCAAGCTCCTTAAAAAAATGAAACAAGGGATATGAGGATAGTTCTTTTACTATGTCAACCTCATTAAAAAATGAAATAGGTATCCATGAGCATGGTTCTTTTCCTGTGTCAAGCTCGTTAAAAAATGAAACAAACCCCCTTCCAATTCGAGTCTTTGATTAGATCCCGTAAAATCCCAGTCAATTCTTTCACTTGATGTTAATTTTAGGTATGTTCTATGCCAGAGCAATTTGTTTAAATTTTCATAGTTAGCAATCACATCAGTATTAAGATAAACTGCATATAGAACATAAATATAAATCGCAGAAGACAAGCCAAGAAAAGAGGACACAAGATGTGGTGCTAGCCAAGGACAAACCCCACAATGTGGGGAAACCCTTGATAAATTCTTCTTTTATGTTCTTCAAAGTTCAGCAAAGAAAGAGAGAGAGAGATAGATAGTAAATTTACAATAGAAGTCAACACTTTGACTTATCTATATCTGAGCATAGATCATCTCCTATAACGATGAGATCAGTTGAAGACATTCTACTTCAACTGATTCTCCAAGGTGACGGCTTCACCTTACGTAGTGCTGCCTTTTGTCCATTTGCTACACCTTACCATGTAGCACCATCATGCTACATCATGCATCATCATGTTGCTCATGATCTCATACATCATGTTGCCCATGCATCCCATCTATCATGTTGCCCATGATCTGATCTATCACGTTGCCCATTCATCATGTAGCTCATTGCTAATGTGCATCATCATCATTATGATGCCCCTGCTAATGTGCATGATTATGATTATCATGTTGCCCTTGTCATAAGACACTAAGTTCTATATCTCAGGATTGTTGTGTGTAACTGTTGTGGGGAAAAGTATCCGATGCGGATGACCCTATCCCTACTCTAAAGGTGACAGTCTTTAGCAACAACTGAAAGTAAAGCTTTGATGTTTTCCTTTATGAAAGTACAGAGAGGGGGAAGAAATGATCAACCAACCTGGTATCCTTCGCTTAGTCGATCTTGATCCTCTCTCTTTGTCTCTTGTTCCCAGCTCCTTGCTCTCTTTGCCGGTCCAGCTACACACAGATCCTGCACAAAACAAGAGAGGAAACTACAAGATACATGTACTCATAACTGATGCATGGATTAGAGTGAATCAAATATACATGTAAATACAATACATCAATGCAATACAAGTATATAGGAGAACATACAAAACTTTATTGATAGAAGTAACAGGGTTCTGAGAAGGTTACAACCAATGATGGCTCCAATCCAGCAGCACCTCCCCAGTAGCAAGAACTCTCCTCTTCACCTCTAGTAAAACAATCACCCAATAGCTCTAACTATAATCCAACAGCACCTCCTTGCTTTACACAAAATTCCCGCCCCCTTAGACCTCATAGAAGAGCTCTATATATAGGAGAGAAGAGAAAAGGATGAGTCAGCTTGAGACTGACATGAAGCTGCCTTGTGTCCTCTCCATCTCCAGTTAATCTTCAGTTCCTGTGTCCACTTGGAGATCCTTGCTTACACATGGTGATCAAGTACCTCTTACTCATCACAGGGCGAATCTCATGACCCAAGTGTCAGTTTGGAAGCTTCCTGGGCAATTGACACCTTGCAGGAGGACTGTGCCACTTGGCCAATCTCGCCCAGCGCAGGTAGCCTTCATTGTTTTTGACTTCCAGCGCAGGTACAGAGTGGGACAGTTGCAATACAGCGCAGAAGCTCAGTTAAGCAGCTGACATGATCCAAAATAAGCCTGTTCTGAAGTGTTTTCAGGTGGAGAACTAATTGGAAGTGCTGTTGATTGATGACCTTGTTCTTTTAGGGGTAAGAACAACATGTTTAGGGACTGAGGATCCCTGTAATTATCGACATTTCCTGCTCCTTGACGCGAGGCACAAAAATGTCTATAACAGTAACATAGTCCCTTCGTCCAAGATTTTCATCTTCAGATCACTATTGTATTACACTATCCAATATGCTTAGAAATATTGTTTCTTTCCATAGACGGCCTTGTATTTACCACGCTGTCACCTACAACTTTGTATTACTATGGCTTCACTTCCATGTTGTTCATGACCTGCATATCAAGCTACAGGTCAGTGTATTAGGGCCTCCGTTTAATACATCAAGACATCATAATAAGGGTCTCCCTTGACTGCGTTCAAGGTTGTTCCTTTTGACTGCGTGTTAGGGTATCATAAAGACCGTAGCTAGTTCCTTAGATAACTACGGATGTGGTTATGACTACGGTTAGGCCTTCAATGAGCAGTGTATTGATGAACGTGGTTCCATATACTATGACTGCAACTAGGTCTATCCCTGCGACTTCATATACCTGCTCCTTAATTCATACATAAAACCTGAGTTCTGTTCCTCAGTCCTTCCAGTGTATACCTGTACAAGATTCACGTGGAAATCTCATAGAGGAATGTGAAGTTCTGTTCCTTCTATAACTGTGAGAATAGGTCTCCTTTGACTACGTGGATGTCTCCTTTTGACTGTGTTTTATTGCATCCAAGGTAGACTGAATGAAGAGCCTTTTCTTGCTGCATATAGGCTTCTCCTCCATAGCTATGTTTAGATTTAGGAAAATCGTACCAGACTTTTGGATAGCGTAGATCATCCTTATATGCTTGTGTATTTATGACTGTGTTCTACATTAGGGCATCATCATACTTGGCCACCGTAATCCATAGTGTATCTCCTTCTCCAAAAACCCAAGACGTGGAGAGGAGATCACTTGAAGAGAGTTTCCAAATGACTTCAAATCCTCTTCTATTTATACTAACATGTAGATGATGAATAGACACGTCTATTGGGCTTCTGAGCCTACTCAAGTTGCTGGTCATCTTGATGATAATTCCATAATCAAAATAAATTCATATATCCTTAAATACTTATCGGAATCGGATGATCTTTAGATCAATCCTACACCTCTTGATGAGAGGGATCCAATAAAAATATCAGCTACCACAAATAAGCTGACCCACATGGAGTTTGGCCCTAGTTGCCAATTTTAAGACTCCCTCTCAACTCGGGAGAACTCCATCCGCTGATCCATATGTCTGACTGTACTATCTCTGCCATCAGTGCCCTGCACTGCTCAGCCCATCTCTGCTCAGCTCTGCTGGCTCTTCTCTGCTCTGCTGGCTCTATTCTGCTCTGTTGGCTCTGCTGACTTTGTTATGCTCTGCTGGCTCTGCTAAACTATGAAGAAGAAGAATTGATCGAGAACGTCTCATACCATTCTCCACTGACCCGAAGTCAGTCTCAGAGTATGTACCACTAGTCCTAGACCAGTCTCAACTGACCTGAAGTCAGTGTCATAGTAGGTACCACTCCTACCACTGTTCCCAGACCAGTCCTCCATTAACCTGAAGTCAGTATTAGAGTATGTACCACTGGTCCCAGACCAGTCTCAACCGACCTAAAGTCAGCATCATAGTAGGTACAACTCCTACCATTGGTCCCAGACCAGTCCTCCACTGACCCAAAGTCAGTCTCAGAGTATGTACCACTAGTCCCAGACTAGTCTCAACCGACTCGAAGTCAGTGTCATAGTAGGTAAAACTCCTACCACTGGTCCCAGACCAGTCCTCCACTGACCTGAAGTCAGTTTCATATTTCTGGTAGTGTATCTCAATCCATGAGAGATTGTGCTCCGAAGATATCTCAGAGGATTCTTGGCACCAATATAGTGAGGCTCAACCAAAATTATGAGCTCGCCATGCTAACTGCAAAACATATGTCCAGACGGAAGTTCACCAAGAACATCAACGCGAATGAGTTTATGAAACTCAGTCGCATTTCCAAATCTGGTCCAACATCACTACCATATAACTTCTAAAAGTTAATTTCCTCGAGGTAGTCACAGGCTTGCAGCTTATCTTTCCACATTCGGAATCCAACTCCCTCTATCTTTTACAAATGAGAGGGTTTGCACCTGTCAGACATAGGTGCCAGTATGAGAGGTCTGTCATCCACAACCTTCAGAGGTCTGGGTTGATTTCACTCCTATTGAATCTTAGCTTCATCAGGCAGTTGTTTATCCTCTCATACTATGCCCAAGGTGATTTTCTTGAAGCCATAAGGGGCTTTCTACCACCTGCATATGCGAGATTCTTGATCATGAATCTCAAACTCCTCGGCTTGTTCCAAACTTGTGGACCTGTGGCATGAGGGGACTGGTCCCCTTGTAAGATTTTCCTTCGGTACATCTCAGACATGTATCTTCATGCTCTCTTTTTTTTTGAATTTAGGCATCCCGGTCACCATCTGACTCACAGACCTTCGGTGCTGAGTCAATGGACATGGTCCCCAGTGGAATCGATAAAAACTTGAACTCTACAACATCTTTCAAAAATCTTTTTTCAAACACGTACTTTTCCATCGATGAGTGCCACCTTGAAACCTTTGACTTCCATTTCCGAGATGGACACCAGGTTCTTCTAGTGATCAGGTACATAAAAGAGATTCTGTAAATGAATTAAGTTATCCCCATTCATTTGAGGGATAACATTCCCAACCTCCTTTCCGTGATAGGTGGCATTGGCTCCAAGTATAATCCCATGATTATCTATCTGATGAAGTGCCTAGGGTTCCTTGCTTTCTTTGAAGAGTTGACCATTTCTCCTTGATGAATTGTATTACCTGTCATTCCCTTGACCCTGGAATGATTTGATTATCTTCATCAAGAGAAGTGTCTCTACCATTTAGACACTTCTTTGCATAATGGCTGAACTTATTGTAACCAAGGCATCTGTCTTTCCTCCCACCCTTAGATCTGAACTTCCCAATGAAGTGATCTTTAGGTAGGCCATCAGAACCTTCTGCTGCACCATTCTGATAACATTCTCTGCTTCGACTTCACCCTGGGTGAATTATGAGGAACCCATTGATCCTTTTGTCTTGTCCCAACTGTCTTTGGTGATTTCTCTTTCACCTCTTGCTTGGGCATTGTCTTCACCTCAGCTCTGATTCCATGATAATTTTAGGTACGTTCTGTGCTAGATAAATTTGTTTAAATTTTCATAGTTAGCAATCACATCAATATTAATATAAACTGCATATAGAACATAAATATAAATCGTAGAAGACAAGCCAAGACAAGAGGACACAAGATGTGGCGCTAGCCAGGGACAAACCCCACAATGTGGGGAAACCCTTGATCAATTATTCTTTTATGTTCTTCAAAGTTCAACAGAGAAAGAGAGAGAGAGATAGTACAATTACAACAGAAGTCAACACTTTGACTTATCTAGATCTGACCATAGATCATCTCCAATAACGATGAGATCAGTTGAAAACATTCTACTTCAACTGATTCTCCAAGGTGACGGCTTCACCTATCGTAATGCTGCCTTTCATCCATTTGCTACACGTTACCGTGTAGCACCATCATGCTGCTCATGATCTCATACATCATGCTACCAATGCATCCCATCTATCATGCTGCCCATTCATCACGTAGCTCCTTACTAATGTGCATCATCATCATTATGTTTCCCCTGCTAATGTGCATGATTATGATTATCATGGTGCCCTTGTCATAAGACACTGAATTCTATATCTCAGTATTATTGTGTGTAACATAGTCCCTTCATCCAAGATTTTCATCTTCAAATCACTATTGTATTACACTACCCAATATGCTTAGAAAGATTGTTTCTTTCCATAGACGGCCTTGTATTTACCACACTTTCACCTACAACTTTGTATTACTGTGGCTTCACTTCCATGTTGTTCATGACTTGTGTATTAGGCTACAAGTTAGTGTATTACGGCCTCCGTTTAATACATCAGGACATCGTAATAAGGGTCTCCCTTGACTGCGTTCAAGGATATTCCTTTTGACTGCGTGTTAGGGTATCATAAAGACCGTAACTAGTTCCTTAGATAATTGCGGCTGTGGTTACCACTGTGGCTAGGTCTTCAATGAGAAACGTATTGATGAACGTGGTTCCATATACTATGACTACATCTAGGTCTATCCCTATGGCTTCATATATGTGCTCCTTAATTCATACATAAAACCCGAGTTCTATTCCTTAGTCCTTCCAGTGTATACCTGTACAAGATTCACGGGGAAATATCAGAGAGGAATGCGAAGTTTTGTTTCTTCTATAACTATGAGAATAGGTCTCCTTTGACTGTGTGGGTGTCTCCTTTTGACTTCGTTTTATTGCATCCAAGGTAGACCGAATGAAGAGCCTTTTCTTGTTGCGTATAAGCTTCTCCTCCATAGCTGTGTTTAGATTTAGGGCAAGCGTATCAGACTTTTGGACAGTGTAGATCATCCTTATATGCATTTGTATTTATGACTGCGTTCTACATTAGGGCATCATCATACTAGGCCACCGTAATCCATAGTGTATCTCCTTCTCCAAAAACCCAAGATGTGGAGAGGATATCACCTGAAGAGAGTTGCCAAATGACTTCAAATTCTCTTCTATTTATACTAACATGTAGATGATGAATAGACACGTCTATTGGACTTCTGAGCCTACTCAAGTTACTGGTCGTCTTGATGATAATTCCATAATCAAAATAAATTCATATATCCATAAAAACTTATCAGAATCGGATGATATTTAGACCAATCCTACACCTCTCGATGAGAGGGATCCAATAAAAATATCAGCGGCCATAAATAAGTTGACCCACATGGAGTTTGGCCCTAGTTTCCAATTTTAACACTTGATCTCATAAGTGAACCTTCTTTCCATCCACTTAGGTGAATGAAATGAAGCTTGGGGGGCATGTACCTCGAATTGAGTCATTATGTTGGGGGCATGAAAAACTTATCTCAAGCATAGTTTATCTTTGTTTCAATCTTGTGTAAAAATGAAACCAAACCCAAGCATAGTTTGTTTCCATTTCAAGCTTGTGTAAAAATGAAACCAAATCTAAGGATAGTTTGTTTTCGTTTCAAGCTTGTGAAAAAATGAAACAATCCTCAAGTATACTCAACCATATTTTCTTATGTTTCAATCTTGTGTAAAAATGAAACCATTCCCATTTTACATCTTGTGATTGCCATTTTTATCAGCCGATTTTTGCCAAATGAGCCTTGGTTCTTTCATTCCATCGTCACCATCTCTTTGGCCGATCATATTCTTTCACTTGGTTGTTTTACCCTTGCCTAAGGAACATCTGTGATAAGTGGTCTTATTATCCAGCCTCTTGACCATTACATGTTTTGAGCAGTTCCACCATCACCAAAACCAGTTTCTATCCTTTTTCTACCACTCGTTCCTCTAGGTGGAGTTTCCTTTCAGCGCTTTTCAAACTCCAAAAATATGAAAAGATTATCGAGTACTTGTCTTTTCGAACTTGTTAAAGTAAATGAATCGATGTCACCTCAGTATATGTTTACCCCTTTTTCAAGTTGAGATTGACTATTTACGAAAAAGGTACACCTTGACCGACATGGTCAAGCGGTTCTCTCGGATATTGTTTTCTACCTTTTCAGATTCGAGAGACAAATTATGAAAAGGGACATGATGGAGTTTTCTTTTTCGTTTCTTTTTTAAACTCTCTAAACATGAAAAAGACACCGAGTTTGTCTTAAGTTGGACTCGTTAAATTTTTATGACAAAAGAATCATCACCATGATGAGACCGAGTTTCTCCTTCCTAGGGCTCGTAAAGCTTACTAGGATGGATTCATTCGAAGAATGAATTTATACGACAAGAATATGGTATTCTATTCAAGCTTGTGTAAAAATAAAGTGGTACTCACTAGAAATAGCAGGGAAAAGCGAAGATGAAACATCTTTTGTATTGGTAGCATCTCTCTTGAACATGACACTCCTCTGTTTCTCGTGTCGGGTTTTGGATATCCTTACTTAGTCACTTGTCCTTTTGGATTTGGGTGATCCATTTTGCCTCTCATTTGACTATTCCACCTCGTCACTATAACCCTTGGTCCTATGTTGAGTCTAATGCTTCCACACTTCGTAGTCATGTCACCAATATGTTCAAGAGAAGTCCAATCTACAATTATTTACCTTTACACAGTTTGAGTCATTGTTATAGTCTTGAAACTTATCCCACTTTGTTCCAAGTTTCATGTCGGTGATGGAGGAATCATTATGGCCCTCCTTTGATGGGTCACTTCCTGTTGACTTCATCTCATTATCCAGGAAGATGACTTAGAAACTCCCTTCCAGTACCTTAGATCTTGCATGCCTTAATGGAAACTTCTTTGCATCCAACGACAGGTTTTCATCATTGGCCTTCAATTGAGTGATTCCACGAGTGTTCGACTTCATCTTCGTTATCACATTCACAGATTGTACTATCGTACCTTGAGATCCGTTGTCATTATCAATGGTTCCTTTCATGCCTGTTAACGGTCCACATCAATGACTGGTAATCAAGTGGTTTTCTAGCATGTTCGAGTGCGACACATTCATTCGCATGTTAGAATTTGTACTTTGATCGGGACAGGATGGAGCGCAAGACCTTGAGTTTTGTCTAATATAACTCAGGCTACATGGATTTATGTATTGTTCATGATTGTACACATGTTTCTTCTATACAGATGGTTGTGACCATACTGTGGGACTTTACATTTATGATGATCCTTCTAAATCAGATAGTTGTGTCCATGCCTTGGATCTTAGATTACAAATGATCCTTCTTATTTGGATGGTGGCGCACATGCCATGGATCCTTTCATATAGTCCTTATTATTCGGATGGTTTCGCCCATGCCGTTGATTCATGTCTTTCTCTCAGATATGTATATGTATATGCATCTTTGGTTTGCAGGTCTCCTGAAATTGTGTGTCCTCGTTCTTGCAAAAGCTCATAAAGCATCTGAGCCATCAATCCCCATTCTACCTTCATGCTTTAGGGGGAATCTGTTACACAGTATTTTGTCACACCTCCTGCACTTCCCTGTGACATACCCTGAAGTGCCCAAAACATGACCATCATGCAGTGTACTTATTCAAATATGCAGCTCATATCCTCCCTAGAACATTGATTTGAAAATGCCTTGAGCTTTCCCTTGAAGAAATAGCTCTAAAACCCTAATTTGAGAATCATCACTCTTATAAGGCTTAAAACAGTGATGGTCACATGTTGCACTACACTTGATCAGTGATGGCATCACTATGTTCTCTTTCCTACCCATGATGATCCCAAAGAGGATGAGAAGCTTCGTGATCTAGAAGCTTCTAGAGTGGCAAGCTGGATGTTTTTTAGATGAGGTCGAATTCTCCCAACTTGGCCTCTTGGTCTTATCCCTATGACCTACCTCCTTGAGATGAGGACCTACTCCTATCTTTGGAGAGATCATAACTCCCTTTCTTTGCCTATATATTCATCTTCTCCCATTCCCAAATGGTTAGAGGTTGGTTGGTCTATGTCTATTTGCACCCTTATGCTAAGATTGTGCCTAGAGGCTATTCATTTGACTTGGAGAAGGAGTTCTTGGAGAGTTCTTGGCTTGGACTTGGATTACCACTCAAGGAGAGCCTATCAACATCAAGGCTTTGGTTGTAAGCTTCCCTTTATTTTATAATAATACACAACTGCTGGTTCATCTTCCCAAAATGCATATGTTCATGTATCATTTAGCTTGACATTCCTTGATTAGTTAAGTAGGTTGCTATTGGATTTTCTATTTGTTTTGGAATGCCTTGTGGTGTCTTGATCACTTGTGCAGGTGCGTAAACAATGAGATAAGCAGGAACAATCCCATGATACAAGCAATTCAAGGTATTCAACAAAGGATATTGAAATAGCATCAAAACAAGGTAGACTATCTCCTTCGTTCTTCTTTTCAATTGTAATCTAGGAATATGTCTAGTTGATTATCACTTCAATTGCTAGACCCACTCATTGGGTTAGAGGGATCATCTCTATCTGCAAAGAGGATTTACCTTAACATCAAAGAGGGAGGTGTGTGGAAGAAGTGTGCATAAGAGGAATGCAAGCGGAGATACGAACATTGTGGATGAAAGTTTTTGTTCCTTGTTCCAGACACCCCTTCTCCAGCACAAAACTTATTTCTCATACACATTAAAAAAATACTTCATTTAATATTGTATAATAACCACTTAATTGACAAATGTGAAATCACAAAGTATTCAGAAAGCTTAAATAAAAATAACCCATGTTGACATAGTAGTGGGCATAGTTAATCGCTCACCATTATTTCACAACCGATATACACCTAACCCAAACTTTTCATGCCTCAAACTTTAATAATCAAAGACCACTAATTAATTGATAAATATGTAGTGTGTAGGAATGTATGCAGAGGTATGGAACATTGAGGAAGAAATTTTATGTTCCTCGCTTGGCACACTAGTTTTTCAACATAATAATTCTTCCTCACTTGTATTATTAGGACAAAACCACTAATTAATTGATTAATATGTAGTGTTATGTGATAGGGAGGTGTGTGGAAGGTGAATGTATGCAAAGATACAAACATTAAAGATGAAAGTTTTGTATAAATTTGATAGAAATTGCAACTGCTCAAGATTTCAATTTGAAAACAAGGCAGACAATTCTACTCTATTAATCTGCATAATGGAAACTACAATTTAGAACATCATGCATATACATGTAATAATAAAAACCACAAATACACAGTGATTTATAGGGGAACCCAACTCGGAAAAAAAACCCTCAAGCCTCTTTACATTAATCAAACGTATAAATACCATCAGATCTTTAAACCTTGCTGGCAGGTTAGTTATTACAAAAGTAGTGCTTCAAGCAATCCCTATTTTCATGTTATCAGCACTCCCAGCTCCAAAAGGGGTCCTTCAACAATTTAGAAATATTCAAAGAAACTTCCTTTGGGGCAAGGAGGAGACTAAGAGGAAATGGGCCTTGGTGTCTTGGGATAAAATTTGTAAGCCCAAGAACCATGGAGGACTTGGATTGGATGATCAAGAGATTCTCAGTAAGGCTTTAGGGGCCAAACTTTGGTGGCGCTGGGTCCAGCATCTAGAGACTCAATGGGCAAATATCTGGAAAGAAAAATATGCCAGTTCCTGGCAGAACAGTGATCTTATAAGAATGACAGGAAATATAAAGGGTTCTTATATTTGGAACAAAGCCTGGGAGAATAGAAGACTAGTACAAGAGAATAGCTTCTGGGAAATTAGAGAAGGAAATCTTGCTCTTTTTTGGGAAGACAAGTGGCAGCAGGAATCAATTCTGGCAAAAGAAGACTTTCTTGATCTTAAACAGGAGTCAGATTCCCAAGGTTTAATAAAGGTTAAGGATTTCTGGACACATTCTCATCCTACAGATAAGTGGAGAATCTAGAGAAACATAGAGTGCAGAAATAACAATCTCCTGAAAACTAAAGCAGAGGAGCTTAGGAAAATAGTAGAGAATAGGAAGATCTTAGTGGCAGAGGGACAAGACCAACTGAGATGGGGAAATAACAAAGAGGGCACCTTTATTCTTAAGGAAGCAAAAAGCATTCTTCTTGAGCTGGATCCCCAGGTTCCGGACAAAATCTGGCAAAATCTTTGGAGGCATCAAGGGTGGATGAAAATCAAACTCTTCATGTGGGTTGTGTATCACAAAAAATCCTAACTTGGGATAACATTAGGAAGAGAGGGGTTCAGGGGCCTTCCAGATGCCCGCTATGTGAAGCACAAGAAGAAACTCTGGAACATTTACTCAACAACTGCATTTTCACATCCTGGTTTTGGGATTTATTTGCTACTATTTTTCAACAATCTGATAGAGACAGAGGTAGCATCATTAGCACCCTCATCAATTGGAGGAAAAAAATTTCAGATAATGAAATTCTTAACTCAGCGTGGGCTCTTACACCAAGCTTCATCATATGGAACGTGTGGAAAGAGAGGAACAAAAGAATTTTTAAGGAGGAAAAAAAGCCCCCTCAACACCTGCTGGAGATAATCCTGAAACAGCTCAAGGAGACTGTGCGAACCATTGTTCGCATCTTCCCTAAAAACCCCCCCTCAGAAGCAGATTTAAATATTCTCAGGCAGCTGGGGATGAATGGGCTTACCCTCCTTGGCCTTGACAGGAAGCTCACTACGTCGGATACGGAGAAGGATTTTTGGCATCCTCCCCTGGAGGGCTATTTAAAATATAACATTGATGGGGCTTCAAAAGGGAACCCGGGAACTGCAGGGTATGGAGGGGTCCTCAGAAATGCAGAGGGCAGTATTGTTTCCATTTTCCATTGCCACCTAGGTACAGCCACCAATAACATGGCTGAACTAATGGCTATGGAACAATGCCTAGATGCACTGAAGCAGAGCAACTATCTAAATGTCATGATAGAGGCAGATTTGGAGTTAATTATCAACTCAGTGCAAAAAATTCATAATGGAACTGCGTCAAATAAAGTCTCTAAGCATTGGAATCTCATTCAGGTCTTCCAAAGAATTCAAAGCCATCTTCAGGGCCTGCGCACTATTAGTTTCCACCATGTGCGCAGAAAGGAAAATAAGCTGGCGGATCTTCTGGCCAACCAGGGAGTTAGCTGCACAGAGAATAATGTGTTGATGAAGTGGCAAGAATTAAGACCAAGCAAACTGAGAGCTATATGTGGTGCACAGGCAGAAGAAGACAGGGATGTGTTTAGACTCAAAACCATGGAGACTAGCTCGATTTGATTGTCCCCTGGATGTGTCTTCTTTGTGGGCTAATTGTGCCGATAAGAAGAGTACCCTGTCAAGTAGCCCAGACTCAAGGTGCAAGCGTAATGAAGATCTCAAATATTTCCCACACGTCTTTGCTCGATGGAACACTCTTACCCATTCATTATCCCAACCAGGGCGAAGAAGTTTTGTTTTTGCAAGAGGATTCAATCCATTCGGCAACTGGTGTTTTAGTTTTCGAGGTCCAGTTTGCAAAACCACCTCCCAGGCGGTTTTCGACTATTCGCACTGCCCTCAGAGTGGTAATGGTTTTGGAGTTTTCACAGCAATCCCATACATCCTGCGACACGTGGCAGGGAGAGGGGTTTGGAAACCGCCCTCTATCGTTGTTTATCATTCCTCCTTCTTGTCCAACGCGAAATCTGTCTCAGCCATTAGATTCGGATGCTGCGAATCAACGGTTGTCTGGGACAGAGCAACCTGGTGGGGCAGGGCGGTTAAACTTCGAGCTCTTTTGCTAGACGGCTTCCTCCTCTGTCGTCGATCTTATCGTTTTGATGGGTCAGGGTTTATTGGTGGGAGGCCACGGAAAGTTTGCGGGATTCCAGAGGGTTAGTCGGGAGTCTTGTTAATTTTTTCTTAGGCTTGTTTTTATAAAGGTTTAGCTGTATGGTGTAGCCCCTGGTGGCTAAAGTTGTTGTTCCTTTTCTGTTTTCTTTGACGTTGAGTGGACGGTTGTTTATATTGTACACTATTTTTTTGGCTCAATGATATAGAAGGATCCTTACTTGCTTCAACAACAAAAAAAAGCAAACGTATAAAGAAACTATTACAATTGATTGCTCCAGCTCTAAGCACAACCTGCAAAAGAATAATTGTTCTCTCTTCGCAATGAGAAAATCTGGTCAAAACTTAGCCAATTATTTTTTCACCAAGCCTCATATTTACTTGTGTAATTCGTGAGGAAATTAGCCCCTAAAATATAGGAATTTCCTCCTATTTATTGCGCAATTCCCAAGGATTGATCATTGGTTGCATGCAATACATGTACACTAAGAACTAGTATACAACTCTCGTTAAGCTGCCTTGTCATATCCACTTCATCTAGGAATTCAAATTCCTTGCATGCATTAGCTATTTTCGGTTGATTGATCAATTAACTAACATATCTCTAAGTTAGATTGTTGTCCCACTGCACAACTGACCTTCAATTGACTCCAACAATAGTTAGAGGTCAGTTAATCGAGTACGACAAAAGTGGATTACTACAATTTAACAATCACGCATTCATAAATGAACTCCAAATCCTCTAACTTCAATTTACTGAGCTAACTAGTGACAAAATCCATGTCACACAAGTTAACTGCCTCCAAGTTGTCATGTTGATGTGGAAATTCGATTTACTCAATTTAACTAAGGCTAAAGTCAAATTGAGCCTTTCTTGCTACATTTTTTCAACACTCCCTCTTAGAAAGAAATGGATTTTTCACCACCCCTATCCAAAATCTGTGGAATGTACTATATCACTACCTCTCATTGTTGCTACAACAAATACAACTGAGAAGCATAAAAAAACATTGAATCAATTGTGTCTCTCCAATTGTCTACTAGGAAAATTGCACTGATGTTTATTCTACATTGTGCTTCCTGCACTGCTATCACCACTCCTTTATTCTTCTCAGCATCTGAAAACACCAACTAACATTGATCCTTCTACTATTGAACATTGTGGGCCCCTGTAGCAAGGTAATGATCCATGAGGAGGACACCTCAATGGACCTTGCCAAAATCTCCACAACTTTGGGACTAACGTTCTACATCGCTCCACCTCGCTCCTAGAGGTATACTTGCATGCATGGAAAGATCTACCTCTAGCTTGTAGATATTGTTCACTCTAACCCCAATCTGATTCACTTTCTCGGTAGCTACATCTTTCAAAAAGGCTTTCCCCTTACTGAAAATAACATCATATCCTTTATCCTCTAATATTGTTATAGATATCAAGTTCTTCTTCAACCTAGTTGAAAACATAACATCTTTGAGGCGAAGATGGGAGCCAGACTCCCTCTTAAAGGTTACAATACCAATTCTTGTAGCATTGTACCTCCCGTCATCCCCCAATTCAATATGCATATGGAGATCCTTCTCCTCTAGGGTACTGAAAAATTCATTGTTTCCTGTTATATGGTAAGAGGCACCATAATATAGGTACCAATCACTCCCTCTTGCTTTGTTCACAAAGAAATAAAGGAGGGTGAAATATAGCTTAAATTGAGAAGCCAAGGCATATCCTCCTTCTCCTACTATAGGCACCTTGCTAGATTTCCTTTGAGGACACTTTGTGGCATAATGTCTGATTTCATGGCAGTGAAAACATTTTATCTTACTCAAATCCTTCTTCTTGCCATTGTTCTAGCTAGAATCAGCCTCACATTGGGACTTCTTTCCCTTGGCCTTCATTCCTTTTGCAACTAGAGAAAAGTCCTATTACTCTTCTTTGGATGTTACTCCATCTCTAGTATTACTCCTAAATTCTTCTTAAACCAAATTAGACCACAACCTTTCCCAATTCGGTAATTTTTCCCTTCCATTTGTCGTGTCATGGTAACTATGCCAGGATTTTGGAAGTCCTGTAAGAGCTAACCTCACCAGGTCATCTTCTACTACATACCCCAACCCCTCCAAGATCATTTCAAACTTGAGTAAACCTGGATAGATATTGTGGAATAGTGCCATTTTTCTTCATCCTAATGTTTCAAAGTTTGTCTTTCAGGGCCAATTTTCTATTGTCACTACTATTATTGGATATCTCAGTCAATGCCTTCCACATAGAAAATAGTGTCTCTTTTCCATGTTGATTTGAGATCACATGGTCTCTCACTCCTTCCAAGATGATCCTCTTGACTCTAGCAACATCCTTCTTCCATTGGGCTAGTTGTTGTGCATCAGATTTTTGGGGTTTTACAATGTCAGTTTTGACATATTCTAACACACCATTACCATCAAGCATTGCTTCCATGTGGTCCTTCTAGGCTATGAAATTGGAGCTACATGTAATGACCCATCTCAAATTACGACCAAACTTTGATTATTTGCATGCATACGAGGCATGCGTATGATAGTTGTAGGTTTTAACCTCGTACAGAAATTACCTGCTTGCGAATTCTAAAACATAGAAAATAAACAATGCAAGAGCATAACACATAAAACACATATACACAGAGATTTTCCCCCAGATCCCAAAACCGGGACTACCAACTTGATTTTTCATTATGTTCCTTTCAATGTTACAATACATATTTATACATGCCGAATCATCCAATACCATGGACCAAAAACCATCGCATCCAAAACCATGGACCGAAAACCATCGCGTCCAAAAAACATGTGCGAAAATCATGAACAAAACCATAGGTGGGTTTGCCCAACCTAACATAGGGTCCAAAACCAAAATTTTCTGGGGCGCTGCACAGATCCCATAAAGTGGGGTTACGGGTATGCCTCAAACCCCCTGTGACCCCCACCCCCCCCACTACACAATCAGCGCAACGAAAGGGGGGGGGGGGGCTTTGCTCCCCCTCTAACCCCCCGGTTAACTACGTGGGCTAGTCGTGGAAAGAATATAACACAACCAAACATTCTCCCACTTGTTGTTTTCTTTCCACAAGGGGCCACAAGAGAGCTTAGTCATTTTTCCAGCCCTGAAACACCCATTGTTTCTCTACACCAAGAGAACTTCTCAGATCTCACAGATTTTGTCAATGCATCTGTAGTATTATTCAAAGTGTCCACCTTTACCAGCAACACCTTTTTTTCTTCTATCATATCCCTCACAAAGTGATACTAAACATCAATGTGCTTTGTCTTTGAATGGTATGCAGGGTTCTTTGCCAAGAAAATTGCACTTTGGCTATCACAGTCTATCCTTATAGCTTCATGTACTAACCCCATACTTGAACACATCTCTGCAACCAAACTGCTTCCTTGCTTGCATGAGTGGCTGCCATGTATTCTACCTTTGTAGTTGATAGTGCCACTACATATTGTTTCTTACTCATCCAACTGACTGCACCTCCAAATAGGTTAAACACATATGCACTTGCAGATCTTCTCTGATCCAGATCCCCAGCCCAGTCTGCATCAACAAAGCCACGAATATCCAACATTCAGTCCAATATTGATCTTCCTTGGTAGCACAAACCATAATCACTAGTGCCACACAAATACCTGAAAACTCGCTTCATTGTTGTCCAGTGATCCTTCCCTGGTTTTGACATAAACATGCTCAATACTCCCATTGCATGTGCAATGTCTAGTCTAGTACAGACCATTACATACATCAAGCTACCGACTACACTTGCATATGGAACACAGGACATGTCCTCTTCCTCTTCTTTTGTCTTGGGACGCTATTCAGCAGATAACCTCACACCTACAGGAATGGGAACCTTCACTGGTTTATATCCTGCATATTAAACCTCTGTAGTATTGTCTCGACATACTTCCTCTGGTTTAACCAAAGCTTCCTCTTTGCCCAATATTTTTTAATTTCCATGCCCAAAATATAGTTTGCAGCACCAAGATCTTTCATGTCGAATTTGGAGGACAATTGGGTCTTAAAATCCTGGATAATTTCTTTGTCATTTCCAAACAGCAACATATCATCCACATACAAGACCAGATACATAACACGGTCACCAATTAATTTAAAATACACACAGTGATCTTCTTTGCTTCTGGTGAAGCCAAGTCCCCGTATAAACATATCAAATTTCTGATACCACATCCTTGGTGACTGTTTTAACCCATACAAATACTTCTTTAACTTGCATACCAGTTCTTTCTTACCCTTCACCACAAAGCCTTCAGGTTACTTCATGTATATTTCCTCTTCCAGATCCCCGTGAAGAAATGTTGTCTTCACATCCATCTGTTCTACCTCAAAATCAAAAGCAGTAGGAAGAAATAAAAGTAATCTAATAGAAGTTACCTTGGCAACAGGAGAAATGTTATCACCAAAATAAATTCCCGACACCTGGGAATAACCTTTACCTACTAATCGAGCTTTTTATTTCTCCACCTTTCCTTCTGCATTTGTCTTCTTCTTGAACACCCATTTGCTGCCAAAGGGTTTCCTTCCAGCCGACAACTCCACCAGATCCCAAGCCTCATTTTTGTGCAAAGATGCCATTTCATCAACCATGGCCTCTTTCCAGAGTTTTCCATCCTCTGAATCTACTGCTTCCTTCACAGTTCTAGGATCATCGTCAGTAATAGATAAAGAAAAATTTGAACAGAAAGAAGATGGACTATACCTTTCTAGCTGCCTTCTTTCTCGAACTGATCTTCTCACACCCGAAGTTTGTGGCTCTTCATCCTTTGATTCATCCTCTGTTGTAGAGTCTAATTCTTCCTCCTTAAGCTCAAACTCTATCTTCTCGGGTTCCTTTGGTTGGACTTCATGTTTAATAACATATTTTACCTCTCTGAACACCACATCTTGGTTGTACACAACCTTTCATGTGACTGGGTTCCAAAGATTATAACCCTTTAAACCATACTTATATCCAATAAAGATGCACTTTTCATATTTACTATCCAACTTGGTTTGTTTCTCCTTTGGAACATGTACATATTCATCACATCCAAATACCCTCAGATGTGAAAGAGAGGGTTTCTTACCAGTCCATACCTCTTGTGGAGTCTTATCCTCCAATGCTGATGAAGGTGACCTATTGATCAAGTAACATGTAGTATCCACCGCCTCTGCCCAGAATTCCTATCCTAACCCGACACCACTGAGCATTCTTCTTGCCCTTTCCATCAACATCTTATTCATTCTTTTTGCAACTCCATTTTGTTTAGGTTTATATGGAGTAGTCTTCTATCGTGCTATACCACACTTCTTACAGAATTCTTCAAATTCCTTGTTGCAAAACTCTCCACCATTATCTATCCTCAGCACCTTTATCTTCTTCTCTGTCTGATTTTCCATGAGAGCCTTAAATTCTTTAAACCTGTAAAAGGCTTCAGATTTCTTCTTAAGGAAATATATCCATGTATTCCTTGAGAATTCATCTATAAATGATACATAGTACACAGACTTACCCAGTGATCGAACCTTCACAGATCCAAACACATCACTGTGCACAAGTTCTAATATATGTTTCGCCCTCTAACTACCAGAGGGGAAACTCACTCGATTCTGCTTCCCATATACACAATTTTCACAGAAATCAAAATCAAGAGAGCTATTATTCATACCTTATACCATACCTTTACCATGAAATATTCAAAGGCCCTTCTCTCCAATATGTCAAATCTTTTGATGCCACAACATGGTCTTCTCTCCAGAGACCACTAGATTTTCTACTCCACTTTCAGGAACCATAGAACTATTGTGCCCATCAATAACAGTGTTACCTTGCAGCTTGTACAGAGTTCCAATTCAAACTCCCTGCATCAATACCAGTGCTCCCCGAACCATTTTGCAGGTATCCTTCTCGAACACTGCTTTTACACCTACATCATCCAGCTTGCTTATAGAAATCATATTTCTGGCCAATGCAGGAATATGTAGAACACCCGCAAGTGTTCTAACCCTTCCACCTTGTAACTTCAACTTTACTTTTCCGTGAGCAATGATTCTAGCCTTCCTATCATCCCCTAAGAATACATCACCGCCATCGTATTTTTGATACTCGCAGAACCACTCTCTATGGGGAGTGAAGTGAAAGGATGCACCTGATTCAATCAAACATGCCTCATGATCTACATGTGTACTTGAAGAAGCCAAGTAGACATCCCCACCTTCATTTGAGGTGGTTTTCACCTCTGCAGAAGGAGCATAATCAGATCCCTTTCCTTTATCAGGAGCTTTATATTTACAGTCACTTTTGTAGTGCCCTTCCTTTCCGCATTTCCAGCACACCACCTTTACAGGTTTTCCTAGAGATTTAGATATCCCTCTAGATTTAGATCTCCCACTCAATGACTTATTTTGGTTTCTGTTCTGGGACTGTCCTTGTATAGACAAGGCATCACCATTCTGGATCTCCATATTTTTCCATCTCATCTCCTCCGTTAGCAAGGATCAGACTATTTCATCAAACTGCAAGGCAGTTTCATTGCTACCTATTGCAATAACCAAACTATCCCATGAATCTGGTAGAGAACGCAACAAACTGATGCACCTATATTCATCTAAAATATTAATATCAACAGATGCTAACTGACTTACCACAGTATTAAATGCATTCAGATGCTCTGTCACTGATTCTCCATCTTTCATCCTCAGGTTATACAGCTTTTTCCGTAGGAACAGTTTATTCACCAGAGACTTAGATTGGTACAAAGTCGCTAACTTGTCCCACAAAGCCTTCTTCGTAGCTTCCCCTAATACATTCAGCAATACTGAATATGAGACACACAACTGTATTGTGCTCTTTGCCTTCCGATCCAATTTCTTCCATTCTTCATTGGACACTCCCGTTGGTTTAGTACCCGGATCTACTACGATCCACTGATCTTTATCCACCAACAAATCCTCCATCTTGAGTTTCCACAACTCAAAGCTCTAACCATTAAATTTCTCGATCTCTATCTTTCCACTGCTTGTAATATTCTTTCACCACCAGAATCGATCTCGCAGATCTCCCACTGAACAGGGTCTACCACAGGCCCGAGCGAAACCCCTTAGCAACAAAGGCGTCCCCTTGAAGCCAAAACTACTCTGATACCAAATGTAGGTTTTAACCCCGTACATAAATTACCTGCATATGAATTCTAAAACACAAAAAATAAACCATGCGAGAGCATAACACATAAATCATATATACACAGAGATTTTCCCTTGGATCCCAAAACTGGGACTACCAGCTTGATTTTTCATTATGTTCTTTTCAATGTTACAATACATATTTATAAATGCTGAAGCATCCAATACCATGGACTCAAAACCATCGCATCCAAAACCATGGACCGAAAACCATCATGTCCAAAAAACATGTGCAAAAATCATGCACAAAACCATAGGTGGGTCTGCTTAACCTAACATAGGGTCCAAAACCAAAATTTTCCGGGGCGCTGCCATAGACCCCATAAAGTGGGGTTACAGGTACGCCTCAAACCCCCTATGACCCCCTCCCCCCTAACCTCCCGGTTAACTATGTGGGCTAATCGTGGAAAGAATATAACACAACCCAACAATAGTCACATACACATCCATCACATGCATTTGCACTAATATACATAATAGTCAATTATATAGAATGTCTAAGTCTAGGATAAATGAATTGATTATTAAAATTATTAATTAAATATTGAGTTATCAAAGTATGTAATCAATGTATTAAGTTAAGATTCATTAAAAAAAATGTAATTAAAATAATAAATTATTATTACAATTAGACAAGATTAAACATTCATTAATTAATAAATCCATTTAATAGTTATATATATTTAACTCCAAAAGGTAATTCAAGAAAAGGCTCGAGTCATCAGCTCAAGTAATAATTAAATCCATTTAATGTTTATATATATTTAATACTAAAGGAAGTTAATCGACTCAAGAACAATAAAGTCATTCAATTCAAAAGATAGATGACTCACTTGAACATTAAAATATATATATATTTATGGAGAGGCGATGAGGGGGTTTCTTCGGAGGGAAGAAACCTTCCTTTTATAACCAAATCTAAGGGGTGAAGACTAGGGGAAGAAAGGAAATGAAGAAATTACGGAAGTGAGACACTAGAGCACATCATAGAACCATGCTTATAACCAACATATAACCAAAATATTAACCATGAAAAATCAACTATCAAATCAACATAATAAAAAGTACATGTGCTCATAAATCACAATAGGAAAATAACTCTTATTAACATATGTAAAATCCAAACAAAACAAGGACTTCCATGTACTACCTGACCATAAATTGGGCTCAACCAAATCTTTCTTTCAGCTAATCACCCCTTTTCCATATTTCAAGCATGAATGTGGGATCCCATGGGATAAACCAAGACATAACAATCGGAAATCCAAAGGTTAAACCACCTCCACCCTCAAGCTACCGTGACCTCACCTAAACCGGCCTTGAGATCACAAAACCAAACAAAGCTTGGATTCCTCAGAATTTCTTCACCATACCTCAAAGAGTTTGTATGTCTCCACCCACGTGTCAAGGACTTCCCGGAGAAAACCATCTCCACCCCCAACACTTGGGAATTTTCCTGAGACAACCTCACCCAGTTGAAAAACCTTCTGAAAATACAAAGATCAATCAAGAATAAATCCCATCACACTATGATTATCTAGGAAATGGCAAGGCAAGTCTAAAACCACTATCAAGCCAGGTAAAACCCATGCCAAGGACAACAAATAAACTAAATAAACAAATGCATGTACCATGCATTCACACCTCAGCTAGGAAATCACATAAGCAAATTGTTACCTGCAAAATCCCCTGCTAAAGCTTTTGATCCAACCTTCTCCTTGCTTTCCTTCATTTTCCTTTCTCCAAATCCAAGTGAATACTGAAATGCTCCAAGAATACTCCAAGTGTGCAAGAGTGTATGAGAGAGAGAATGAAAGGAAAGAGCCAAATAGGACCAACAAAAGTTGTGAACTAATACTATGATGACTTTTTATTATTGATGTTTCCTTTCTCTTCATCTTCCTTCATTTTTTCTCTAATTTCCCTTGAATGAAAATCTGTGTCCCTTTACCTTTCTTTTCTCCCATTTTCCTATATTTTCATAAATAAATGCCAATTATTGTCTCTTGTCCTTTTCCAATGCCTTTTCATATTTCCATAGTCATAAATAAACCAAAAGCGATTCCCACTACAGTGCTTCGCTCAACATTCAACTTGGAATACGTGTCCCATGACCCTGGTCTTATTTTACCTTTATTATCCTTTATTACATGAAACTTTAACTCAGGTTTGTTACAACTATCAAAAAACAATCTCACCAACTAATTCCAGCACTATAGAAAATATTCTTCCTATTTACACAATATTTTCCCCAAAATACAATGATTGCAAATTTTTCGCATAATCCAAATTTGTTTCTAGTTGTCCAATAGGTGCAATTGCTACTTCAACAACATAGGCAATAATGCAACATGCACTAGAAATCAAAGATGCCAATGCCGACGAGAACATGGAAATAGTAAGCATAAAACATATTACTACTCATAATGCTAAAAAATATAGTTAAAAACAAAAGCACCTAGAGCAAGGACACCAACTTGGACAAATACAACACTTTCGCGCCAAACATCGCCGAACAGCTTAGAAAAAAATCACTCACATAATGTGACCAACAGAATATCCACCGTATAGCCTTAACAAGACAACACCTTAGACATTTAACAAAGCGACGACCCAAGAAAGCATTCCCAAAGACATCTTTTGTAACAATATGTCACTCAATGATTAGCATTCATACAAAAAGCTACAAAATCATACTATGAAAACAATTCATAACTAATGGTTACAATTGTCACACTACCTTTTAAAATTTCAATATATGGAATAGATACTAATTAATGATGATATGTTATTAATGATATCTTATTTTGAACACCTAACTAATGCATGTGCAAAAAAAAGAAAAATAATTAGTGCTTAGAATCATTACATTTCCTTTAAAATTCCATGATATGTTTTAGATACTAACTAACGATAACATGTTATTTATTATTCATGATACTAATTAATAATAGCACTATATACATGTACATCAAACTTTTCATGCCCCAAACTTTAATAAGCCAAAGCCGCTAATTAATTGGTTAATATGTAGAGTTATGCGAGAGGGAGGTTGTGGAAGAAGTGTGCAAAAGAGGAATGCATGCGGAGGTACGAACATTATGGATGAAATTTTGTGTTCCTGGTTCCAGAAACTCCTTCTCTGGCACAACACTTCTTCCTCATACATATTAAAAAAAAACTTCATTTAATATTGGATAATAACCACTTAATTGACAAATTGAAGTCACAAAGTATTCAAAAAGCTTAAATAAAAAGAACCCAGGTCGACATAGTAGTGGGGAAAGTTAATCGCTCACCCTTATTTCACAACCGATATACACGTAAACAAAACTTTTCATGCCTCAAACTTTAATAATCAAATACCACTAATTAATTGATTAATATGTAGTGTGTAGGAATGTATGTAGAGGTACGAAACATTGCAGAAGAAATTTTATGTTCCGCACTTGGCACACTAGTTTTCCCACACAATAATTATAACTCACTTGTATTATTAAGCCAAAACCATTAATTAATTGATTAATATGTATTTTTATGTGAGAGGGAAGTGTGTGGAAGGTGAATGTATGCAGAGATGTGAACATTGCAAATGAAAGTTTTGTAGAAATTTGATAGAAATTGCAACTACTCAAGATTTCAAGTTGAAAACAAGAGACACAATTCTACTCTACTGATCTGCAGAATGGAAACTACAATTTAGAACAACATGCATATACATGCAATAAGATAAACCACAAATACACAGTGATTTATAGGGGAACCCAACTGCGAAAATACCCCTCAAGCCTCTTTTCATTAATGAAATGTATAGAGAAACTATTACAATTGATTGCTCCAACTCTAAGCACAACCTACAAAAGAATAATTGTTCTCTCTTCTCAATGAGAAACTTTGGGCAACACTTAGCCAAATATTTTCTCGCCAAGCCTCATATTTCCTTGCACAATTCCTGAGGAAATTAGCCCCTAAAATATAAGAATTTCCTCATATTTGTTGCGCAATTCCCAAGGATTTATCACTGACTGCATACAATTCATGTACACTAAGAACTAGTATACAACTCTCATTGCATTGCCTTGTCATATCCACTTCATCTAAGGAATTCAAATTCATTGCATGCATTAGCTATTTTGGGTTGATTGATCAATTAAATAACAGATCTCTGAGTTAGATTATTGTCCCACTGCACAACCAACCTTCAACTGACTCCAACAATAGTTAGAGGTCATTTAATTGTATAAGTGGATTACTAAAATTTAATTATCACACATGCATAACTGAACTCTGAGTCCTCTAACATGAATTTACTGAGCTAAATAGTGTCAAGAGCCATGTCACACAAGTTAACTACCTCCAAGTTGTCATGTTGATGTGGAAATTCGATTTAGTCAATTTAATTAAGGCTAAAGTCAAATTGAGCCTTTCTTGATACATTTTTCAAACACTCCCTCTTAGCAAGAAATGGATTTTTCACCACCCTTATCCAGCACTTATGGAATGTATTGTAGCACTACCTCTCATTGTTTTTGCAACAAATACAACTGAGAAGCATAAAAAAAAATTGAATCAATTGTGTCTCTACAATTATCTACTGGGAAAATTGCACTGATGTTGATTCTGCATTGTGCTTCCTACACTGCTATCAACACTCCTCTATTCTTCTCATTATCTAAAAACACCAACAGACATTTATCCTTCTACTACTGAACATTGTGGGCCCTTGTAGCAAGGTAATGATCCATGAGGAGGACACCTCAATGGACCTTGCCAAAATCTCCACAACTCTGGGACTAAGGTTCTACATCACTCGACCTCACTCCTAGAGGTATAAATGCACACATCGAAAGATCTACCTCTAGCTTGTAGTTGTTTTCACTCTAACTCCAATCTAATTCACTTTCTCAGTAGCTACATGTTTGAGAAAGGCTTTCCCCTTACTAAAAATGACATCATAGCCTTTATCCTCCAATATTTCTATAGATATCAAGTTATTCTTCAACCCATTACAAACGTAACATCTTTGAGGCGAAGATGGGAGCCAGACTCCCTCTTAAAGGTTACAGTACTAATTCTTGTAGCATTGTACCTCCTGTCATCCCCCAATTCAATATGCATATAGAAATCCTTCTCCTCTAGGGTACTGAAAAATTCATTGTTTCCTGTTTTACGGTAAGAGGCACCATAATCTAGCTACCAATCACTCCCTCTTACTTTGTTGGCCAAGCAAGAAAGGAGGGTGAAATATAGCTCAAATTGAGAAGCCAAGGCATATCCTCCTGCTCCTGTTGCAAGCTCCTTCGTAGATTTCCTTTGTGGACAATTTATGACATAATGTCTGAATTCATGGCAATGAAAACATTTCATCTTACTCAAATCCTTCTTCTTGCCATTGTTCTGGTTGGACTCAGCCTCACATTGGGACTTCTTTCCCTTGGCCTTCATACCTTTTCCAACTAGAGAAAATCCTTATTCATCTTCTTTGGGATGTTACTCCATCTCTAGTATTACTCCTGAATTCTTCTTGAACTAAATCAGACCACAACCTTTCCCAACTCATAAATTTTTCCCTTGCATTTGTCATGTCCTGGTAATTGTGCCTAGATTTTGGAAGTCCTATAGGAGTTAAGCTCACTAGGTCATCTTCTACTACATTCACCCCAACCCCTCCAAGTTCATCTCGAACTTGAGTAAACCTGGAGAGATATTGTGGAATAGTGCTATTTTTATTCATCCTAATGTTTCAAAGTTTGTCTTTTAGGGCCAATTTTCTATTATCACTGCTATTTTCAAATATCTCAGTCAATGCCTTCCACATAGAAATGGGTGGCACTTTTCCATGTTGATTTGAGACCACATGGTCTCTCACTCCTTCCAAGATGATCCTCCTGACTCTAGCAACATCCTTCTTCCATTGGGCTAGTTGTTGTGTATCAAACTGTTGGGGTTTTACAATGTCATCTTGGACATATTCTAACATGCCATTACCATCAAGTACTGATTTAATGCGGTCCTTCTAGGAAATGAAATTGGAGCTACATGTAATGGACCATCTCAAATTATGACCAAAATTTGATTATTAGCATGCATACGAGGCATGCCTGTGATAGTCACTTAGACATGCATCGCATGCATTTGCACTAGTATACATTCTAGTTGATTAGATAGAATGTCTAAGTGTAGGATAAATGAATTGACTATTAAAATTATTAATTAAATATTGAATTATCAAAGGATGTAATCAATGTATTAGGTTAAGATTCATTTAAAAAAAAAGCAATTAAAATAATAAATTATTATCACAATTTGATAAGATTAAACATTCATTAGTTGATAAAGTCATTTAATAGTTATATATATTTAACTCCAAAAGGTAATTAAAGAAAAGGATTAAGCCATCAGCTCAAGTAATAATTAAATCCATTTAATGTTTATATATATTTAATACTAAAGGATCTTAATTGACTCAAGAAAAATAAAGTCATTCAATCCAAAAGACAGATGACTCACTTGAACATATATATATATATATATATATATATATATATATAGATGGAGAGGCAATGAAGGGTTTTCTTTGGAGGGAAGAAACCTTCCCTTTATAACCAAATCTAAGGGGTGAAGACTGGGGGAAAAAAGGAAAATGAAGAAATTACGGGAGTAAGACACTAGAGCACAAAAAAAAACTAGAGCACATCATAGAACCATGGTTATAACCAACATATAACGAAAATATTAACCATGAAAAATCAACTATCAAATCAATATAATAACAAGTACAAGTTCTCATAAATCACAATAGGGAAATAAATCTTATTAACATATGTAAAATCCAACCAAAACATGGACTTCCATGTACTATCTGACCATATATTGGGTTGAACCAAATCTTTCTTTCATCCAATCACCCCTTTGCCATATTCCAAGCATGAATGTGGGATATCATGGGATAAACCAAGACATAACAATCAGGGAATCTAGAGGTTGAACCATCTCCACCCTCAAGCTACCATGATCTCACCTAAATCAGCCTTGATATCACAAAACCAAACCAAGCTTGGATGCCTCGGAATTTCTTCACCATACCTTGAGGAGTTTGTATGTCTCCACCCACGTGTCGAGGACTTCCCAGAGAAAAGCATCTCCACCCCCAACCCTTGGGAATTTTCTTGAGACCAACTCACCCAGTTCCAAAACCTTCCATCAATACAAAGCTCAATCAAGAATGAATCCCATCACACTATGGTTATCTAGGAAATGGCAAGGCAAGACTAAAACCACTGTAAAACCAAGAAAAACCCATGCCAATGACAACAAATCAAATAAATAAACAAATGATGTACCATGCAATCATACCTCAATAAGGAAATCACATAAGCAACTTGTTACTTGCAAAATCCCCCTGCTGAAGCTTTTTATCCAATCTTCTCCTTGTTTTCCTTCGTTTTCCTTTCTCCAAATCCAAGTGAATGCCAAAATACTCCAAGAATACTCAAAGTGTGCAAGAGTGTATGAGAGAGAGAATGAAATGAAAGAGCCAAAACGAATCAACAAAAGTTTTGAACTGATCCTCTGATGCCTTTTTATTATTAATGTCTCCTTTCTCTTCATCTTCCTTCATTTTTTTCTCTAATTTCCCTTGCATGCAAATATGTGTCCCTTTACCTTCCTTTTCTCCTATTTTCCTTCATTTTCATAAATAAATGCCAATTATTGTCTCCTTTCCTTTGCCAATGCCTTTTCCTATTTCCATAGCCATAAACAAACCAAAAGTAATGCCCACTATAGTGCTTCGCCCAACATTCAACTTGGAATACATGTCCCATGACCTTGGTGTTATTTTACCTTTGTTATCCTTTATTACATGAAACTTTAACTTAGGGTTATTACAACTATCAAAAATCAATCTCACCAACTAATTCCAGCACTATATAAAATATTCTTCCTATTTACACAATATTTTCCCCAAAATACGATGATTGCAAATTTGTCGCATAATCCAAATTTGTTTCTAGTTGTCCAATCAGTGTAATTGCTACTTCAAGAACATAGGCACAAATTCAACACACACTAGAAATCAAAGATGACAATGCCGACGATAACATGGAAATAATAAGCATAACACATTTTACTACTCGTAATGCTAAAAAATATAGTTAAAAACAAAAGCACCTAGAGCAAGGACACCAACTTGGACAACTACAACACTTTCACTCCAAACATCGCCAAACAGCTTAGAGAACAAATCACTCACATAATGCAACCAACAAAATAACCATCATATAGCCTAAACAAGACAGCACCTTAGACATTTAACAAAACGATGACCCAAGAAATCATTCCCAAAGACATCTTTTGTAACAATACATCACTCAATAATTAACATTCATAGCAAAAGTTATAAAATCATAGTATGAAAATAATTCATAACTAATGGTTACAATTGTCACACTACCTTTAAAAATTTCAATATATGGAATAGATACTAACTAATGATGATATTCTATTAATGATATCTTATTTTGAACACCTAACTAATGCACGTGGAAACAAAATAAAAAGAATTAGTGGTTAGAATCGTTACATTACCTTTAAAATTCCATGATATGTTTTAGATACTAACTAACGACAACATGTTATTCATTGTATGTTATTTATTATTCATGATACTAACTAATAATAGAACGATATACATGTACATCAAATTGTTCATGCCCCAAACTTTAATAAGCCAAAACTGTTAATTAATAGATTAATATGTAGAGTTATGCAAGAGGGAGGTGTGTGGAAGAAGTGTGTAGAAGAGGAATGCATGCAGAGGTACTATGGATGAAAGTTTTTATTCCTTGTTCCAGACACTCCTTCGCCGGCACAACACTTCTTCCTCATACACATTAAAAAATCACTTCATTTAATATTGGATAATAACCACTTAATTGACAAATGTGAAATCACAAAGTATTCAAAAAGATTAAATAAAAAGAACCCATGTCAACATGGTAGTGGGGATAGTTAATCGCTGACCCTTATTTCACAACCGATATACATGTAACCCAAACTTTTCATGCCTCAAACTTTAATAATCAAAGACCACTAATTAAATGATTCATATGTAGTGTGTAGGAATGTATGCAGAGGTATGGAACATTGCGGAAGAAATTTTATGTTTCTCGCTTGGCACACTAGTTTTCCCACACAATAATTCTTCCTCACTTGTATTATTAGGCCAAAACCACTAATTAATTGATTAATATGTATTGTTATGCAAGAGGGAGGTGTGCAGAAGGTGAATGTATGCAGAGAAACAAACATTGCGGATGAAAATTTGTAGAAATTTTATAGAAATTGCAATTGCTTGAGTTTTCAAGTTGAAAACAAGAGACACAATTCTACTCTACTGATTTGCAGAATGGAAACTACAATTTAGAACAACATGCATGTACATGCAATAAGAAAAACCACAAATACACGGTGATTTATAGGGGAACCCAACTGGGAAAAAAAACCTCAAGCCTCTTTGCATTAATCAAATGTATAGAGAAACTATTACAATTGATTGCTCTAGCTTTGAGCACAACTTGCAAAAGAATAATTGTTCTCTCTTCTCAATGAGAAAATCTAGCCAACACTTAGCCAATTATTTTCTCACCAAGCCTCATATTTCCTTGCGCAATTCCTGAGGAAATTAACCCCTAAAATATAGGAATTCCCTCCTATTTGTTGCACAATTACCAAGGATTGATCACTGACTGCATGCAATACATGTACACTAAGAACTATTATAGAACTCTCATTACATTACCTTGTCATATCCGCTTCATCTAAGGAATTTAAATTCCTTGCATGCATTAGCTATTTTGGGTTGATTGATCAATTAACTAACAGATCTCTGAGTTAGATTATTGTCCTACTGCAAAACTGACCTTCAATTGACTCCAACAATAGTTAGAGGTCAGTTAATCGAGTACAACAGACGTGGATTACTAAAATTTAGCAATCACGCATGCATAACTCAACTCAAAGTCCTCTAACTTGAATTTACTAAGCTAACTAGTGAAAAGAGCCATGTCACACAAGTTAATTGCCTCCAAGTTGTCATGTTGATGTGGAAATTTGATTTACTTAATTTAACTAAGGCTAAAATTGAGCCTTTCTTGCTTCATTTTTTCAACACCCCCTCCTAGCAAGAAAGGGATTTTTCACCACCCCTATCCATCACCTATGGAATGTATTGTAGCACTACCTCTCACTCTTGCTGCAACGAATACAACTGAGAAGTATAAAAAAAAACATTGAATCAACTGTGTCTCTGGAATTGTCTACTAGGAAAATCACACTGATGTTGATTATGCATTGTGCTTCCTACACTGCTATCAACACTCCTCTATGCATCTAATCATCTAAAAACACCAACTCACATTGATCCTTTTGTTATTGAACATTGTGGGCCCCTGTAGCAAGGTAATGATCCATGAGGATACCTCAATGGACCTTACCCAAATCTCCACAACTCTGGGTATAAGGTTCTACATCGCTCCACCTCACTCCTAGAGGTATAACTGCATGCATGGAAATATCTACCTCTAGCTTGTATATATTTTTCAATCTAACTCCAATCTGATTCACTTTCTCGGTAGCTACATGTTTCAGAAAGATTCCCCCCTAACTGAAAATAACATCATAGCCTTTATCCTCCAACGTTGCTATAGATTCTGGATTTAAGACTTCTGTGGTTAATATTTTATTTAGTAACCGAAGAACCCACAGTAAAAACCATTTTACTGTCAACATTTCATGGATCCCTCTTGGGATTTGAAACGTTGACAACAAAATGGTTTTTACTATGGGTTCTCCGGTTACTAAAGAAGATTGCTATAGATATCAATTTCTTCTTCAACCTAGGTTCAAACATAACATCTTCACGGAGAAGATGGGATACAGACTCCCTCTTAAAGGTTATAGTACAAATTCTTGTAGCATTGTACCTCCCGTCATCCCCCAATTCAATATGCATATGGAGATCCTTCTCCTTTAGGGTATTGAAAAATTCAATGTTTCCTGTTATATGGTAAGAGGCACCATAATCTAGGTACCAATCACTACCTCTTGCTTTGTTGGCCAAGCAAGAAAGGAGGGTGAAATATTGATCAAATTGAGAAGCCAAAGCATATCCTCCTGCTCCTGCTGCAGGCTCCTCACTAGATTTCCTTTGCGGGCACTTTGTGGCATAATGTTTGAATTCATGGTAGTGAAAACATTTTATCTTACTTGGATCCTTCTTCTTTCCATTGTTCTGACTGGACTGAACATCACATTGGGACTTCTTTCCATTGGCCTTCATTCCTTTTACAACTATATAAAATTCTTATTCCTCTTCTTTGGATGTTACTCCATCTCTAGTATTACTCCCGAATTCTTCTTAAACCAAATCAGACCACAACCTTTCCCAATTTGGTAATTTTTCCCTTCCATTTGTCGTGTCCTGGTAACTGTTCCAGGATTTTGGAAGTCCTATAAGAGCTAAGCTCATCAGGTCGTCTTCTACTACATTCACCCCAACCCCTCCAAGTCCATCTCGAACTTGAGTAAACCTGGAGAGATATTGTGGAATAGTGCCATTTTTCTTCATCTTAATGTTTTGAAGTTTGCCTTTCAAGGCCAATTTTCTATTGTCACTGTTATTTTCAAATATCTCAGTCATTGCCTTCCACATAGAAAATGGTGTCTCTTTTCCATGTTGATTTGAGACCACATGGTCTCTCACTCCTTCCAGGATGATCCTCCTGACTCTAGCAACATCCTTCTTCCATTGGGCTAGTTGTTGTGCATCAAATTGTTGGGGTTTTACAATGTTAGTTTTGACATATTCTAACACACCATTACCATCAAGCATTGCTTCCATGCGGTCATTCTAGGCTATGAAATTGGAGCTACATGTAAGGACCCATCTCAAATTATGACCAAAATTTGATTATTAGCATGCATACGAGGCATGCGTATGATAGTCACACACATGCATCGCATGCATTTGCACTAGTATACATACTAGTTGATTATATAGAATGTCTAAGTGTAGGATAAATGAATTGATTATTAAAAGTATTAATTAAATATTAAATTATCAAAGGATGTAATCAATTTCTTAGGTTAAGATTCATTAAAAAAATATAATTAAAATAATAAATTATTATTACAATTAGATAAGATTAAACATTCATTAATTAATAAAGCCATTTAATAGTTATATATATTTAACTCCAAAAGGTAATTAAATAAAAGGCTTGAGTCATCAGCTCAAGTAATAATTAAATCCATTTAATGTTTATATATATTTAATACTAAAGGATATTAATCGACTCAAGAAAAATAAATTCATTCAATCCAAAAGACAAATGACTCACTTGAACATTAATATATGTGTGTGTGTGTGTGTGTGTGTGTGTGTGTGTGTGTGTGTGTGTGTGTGTGTGTGTGGAGAGATGATGAAGGGGTTTCTTCGGAGGGAAGAAACCTTCCCTTTATAACCAAATATAAGGTTTGAAGACTGGGGGAAGAAAGGAAAATGAAGAAATTACGAAAGTGAGACACTCATTGGAAGACTTTGAGGGCCGAGCCTTGGGGCTCAAAATTCGACTATAGACTTACGATACTTGGGCATTGTTCTTGAAGGCTTGGGTATGAGGGGCTGAAAGACTGTGTTATTGATGTCTTTCGAGTCTGGGAGCCAGGGAGGTTGATCCCATATAGGCTGGGAGGAATCAGTTGATTTAGTGGTGAAAACACAAGAAATGTCAGCGTTTCAGCATCCGATTTGAAAACCAGGTATGCATGTACCCATTTATGCACATACATTCAAATTAATCAGATTAGTATGTTTAGTTGTGAATTCAAAATAAAATAATATGCTGCTATAAATAATTTATGATGATATATTTTACACAATATTTAATGTATAATGGCGTTGCTAGAATAAAAAATTAAAATGCTAGTAAGCATTACAGCACCCTCCAGGGCATACTCCGATATTAGTCCTTTGAAATCCATTCTCCCAAATCTGAAGAAAAAATGCTACACTGAAGCTGCAATTCGACATTCTTGAATAACAAATTCGAAACATAGGTTCTAATGTGATTTTAGGGCTCTGATGCCATGTATAAATTTAATATAAATTACAGCTGCTCAAGATTTCAAACTGAAAATAGGAGACACAATTCTACTCTACTAATTTGCATAATGGAAACCACAATTTAGAAAAACATGCATAGACATACAATAAGAAAAACCACAACTACAAAATTATTCTTAGGGGAACCCAACTAGGAAAAAACCCCTCAATCATCTTTTCATTAACCAGATGAATAGCGAAACTATTACAATTGTTTTCTCCAACTTTGAGCACAACCTGCAAAAGAATAATTGTTTTCTTTGTTCAATGATAAACTCTAGCCAACGCTTAGCTAATTATTTTCTCACCAAGCCTCCTATTTCCTTAAGTAATTTTTGATGAAATTAGCCCCTGAAAGATATGAATAGTTTCTTACACAATTCCCAAGGATTGATCACTTACTGAATGCAACACTTGTACACTTAGAACTAGTATATAACTCATCTTACACTACTTTTCCATCTCCACTTCAACTGAGAAATTCGAATTCCTTGCATGCATTAGCTATTTTGGTTTAATTGATCAGTTAACTAATAAATATTTGAGTTAGATTGTTGTCCCACTACACATCTAACCTTCAATTGACTCCAACAGCAATTAGAAGTCAGTTAACTGAATATGACTGGAAAAAACTGAACTAAATTACTAACATTTAGAAATCACATATGCACAACTGAACTCCAAGCTCTCTAACTCAATGACAAGAGTCATGTCACACAAGGTGACTGCCTCCAAGTTGTCTTGTTGGTGTAGAAATTTGAAGTACTCAATTTGACTAATGCTAAAGTGAAATTGAGCATTTTTTGCTACATTTTTTCAACAAGTTTATGTTCCTTGTTCCAAACACCCTTTAAAAAGACACTTCATTAGACATGTCCGGGAGGATGTAAATAAATAGTAGTATGTATACTTTGATTTCAATGAAATAACATGTATATGTTTTTTTTTTCCTAGGGAAAATATTGAAAAATGTGAAATCACAAATGAACTTAGTATTTGAGAAGCTCAAATAAATCATCCCATGTCGACATAGTAATGAGGAAAGTTAATCATCCATTTTTCATTCCCCAAACTTTAATAAGCCAAAACTTCTAATTAATTGATTAATATTTAGTGTGTGGGAAAGTATGCGAAGATACATAACATTTAGGAAGAACGTTGTTGTTCCTTGCTCCACAAACCCGTTCTGTTGCACAATACTTCTTCCTCACATGCCTTAAAAAGATGCTTCAATTAATATTGGATAATAAATATTTAATTCACAAATGTGGGATCATAATTGCACATAGTATTCGAGAACTATCAATACCAAGGTTCATTGTTTCTACTTTGATATAGTTTTTAAATGATTAAAGATGTTGAAAATAGTTTTGAAATTTTCATATCAAATCATTGACAAAGTAGTTTTTCCACAACTCCTTCACATCTCGATATCAAATAAAATAAGCCCACGTCGACATAGTAGTGGGGACAGTTAATATCCCACCTTTATTTCACACTTGATATACACGTAAACCAAAATTTTCATGCCCCAAACTTTAATAATCCAAAACCGCTAATTAATTGATTAATATGTAGTGTTGTGTAGGAGAGAGGTGTGGGGAAGAAGTGTGTGAAGCGGGAATGTATGCAGAGGTACAAAACATTTCAAAAGAAATTTTATGTTTCTTGCTATGCACACCCATTTTCCCACACAACACTTCTTCTTCAAACACATTAAAAATACACTTTATCTTATATTAGACAATAAGTATTTAATTCACAAATGTGAGATCACAAATGCACATAGTATTCGAGAACCATGAATACCAAGATTCGTTGTTTATATTTTGATACAATTTTTAAACAATAAAATTCGTTGAACATAGTTTTGAATCATCGGGTCATCAACAAAGTAGTGCTTCCACAACTCGTTTACATCTCAATATGAAATAAAATGATCTTAACCACTCACCGTTATTTCATATCTAATATACACATAAAACGAACTTTTCATGCCCCAAACTTTAATATTGCAAAACCACTAATTAATTTATTAATATGTAGTGCTGAGAGATATGCGGAAGAAGTGTGCAAAGGGGAAATGTATGTGGAGATGCAAAGCATTCCCAATAAAAGTTTATGTTCCTTGTTCCGCACACTCGTTCTCTTGCACACAATTTCTTTCTCACACACATTAAAAAGACAATTAATTTAATATTGGATACTAACGGTTTGCTTAACATCAAAATAATTTCATGTCTGCCAAAGAAATTTCCCTCTGCACCCCCATCCTCTTGCACATATCCCCTCTTCCGCACATCCTTCATTCTGCACAACTAAATCTGAAAATTAAAAAAAATAAAAAGAGTAAAAAATGAAATAAGAGGTAAATGCACTAGGATTCCTTGCATTATTGTTAGTGTTAATTTCAATGTTAGAGCATTATATATAGTAAACCAAAATTTTCATGCTCCAAACTGTAATAAACCAAAACTACTAATTAGTTGATTAATTTGTAGTATTAAGAGGTATTCGGAAGAAGTGTCCAAAGGGGAAATGCATGTAGAGATGCAAAGCATTATGAATGAAAGTTTTTGTTCCTTTCTTTGCACACTCGCTCTACCACACAACACTTCTTTATCACACACATTAAAATAACTATTTATTCGATATTGAATAGTAAGTTCTTGCTTAAAGTTGAAGTAATTCCATGTGTTTGGGAAGAAACTTCCCTCTACACCTTTGTTCTCCCACACATACCCCCTCTTCCACATATCCTTCATTTCGTACAACTAAATATGTAAAAGTTTAAAATGAAATAAGAGGTAAATGCACTACGAGTCCCTATGTTAGTGTCATTGTCAATGTTAGTGTCAAAGCACTCACTAACAGAGCGCCATCGATTACGTAAAGGACCTACTAAGAGCATTGTGTTAGTGTTAGTATTAGAGCACTCATTGATGAAATAACCATTTACAAAATTACTCTAATTTTCATTTTAAAATTATTTGTTAGGTACTGACAAATACAAAAATTAAATCACCCTCCACCAGGGGAATTATGTCACATCAAGGCTCACTTAGCCAATCAAAAATTAGAAATAAGATTTTCAAAAATTAGGAAATTATTTTTGAATTTACAGAAAAATGCAAATATTCAAAATTTTCTGAAAACTTTGGTTAAAGTTACTAAAAAGCCACAAAAAATTTTCAAATTAATCAAAGGGTCAAGGGACTTTGACCACGAAATGAGTGTTATATTCCTTGGCGAGACATGGACTAAAAATGAGATATAAAACAATAACAATTTATGCATAGATTATAGCTTAGGCATATCAACATAGAATCTATAATGAAGAAGATGATTTGGAGAATAATTTAGCTTCTTCTTTTTTCAGAAGAAAAAAACTAACTGGATTTTTATTAGGCACAAAAACCAGCTACATTTAGCATATCATATAGAGATAGTTAATATCATATATAAACTCTCATATCCCACTTTAGTAGATCTTCAAATATAGCTCACTTTTCTAGAGAAAAATAAATAAATAAATAAAAATTCTAAGTATGCAAGAGTATGAGAGAATGAGAGCTCCAAAATTGAATTGACAAAAGGTAAACCAAAAAAGGTTGTGAATTGATCTTCAGAAGCCTTTTTATCATTGAGGCCTCTAATTTCTTCATTTTCCTTCAATTTCCTTAGCATGAAAATATGTGCCTTTTCACCTTCCTTTTCTCCTATTTTCCTTTATTTTCATAGATAAATGTCAATTATTGTCACTTTGTCTTTGCAAACGCCTTTTCCAATTTCCATAGTCATTAATTAATCACAAGTGATTCCCATCGCTATGTTTTTCCCAACATTCAACTTGGAATACAGGTCCATGACCTTGGTCTTATTTTATTTACATAGAAAATCAACCAGGGGTTGTTACACCCTTTTGATTTTGCTACTGAAACACCCCATCTATGAAAGAGGGAGATGTGTAATTCACTTAATTTGTAATATAAAATTAATGTGACATCTAAAAAATATTAATGATAATACAAAAAATTCAATGTGGGTCATAAATAAAATATTTTAATAAGTAGATTTAAGTAATATTAACATGTATTTAAATATACATTGATAACAAAAAAACATTTTAATGTAACAACATAAATAAAATATTTCAATACCCATGTTAAATAAAATGTTTCAATGTCAACTATTGTTATAAACATTTTTGGGCCCTACAACCCCAAGCATGAAATGTCCATAAACCAAGGGCTCCTAAGTCCCTAAAAGTGTTGTTCTAACCCCTAGAGGAACAAGGTCAACAGATTACAGCTTCTCCCAGAAGTTCTCCATGAGAAACTGCTCAGAATTGGTCAAAACAGGATCATTGCGGCTGCTCCACTGGCTAAGTGCGTTGCATCTCACCCAAATACACTGTGAGGGTGCGTTGCATTTCGAAAGTCCCTTCTGTGGGGTGCGATGGGCGAGAAATGACAAATGGCAGTGTCATTCCGCGAGGTGGAGAGGCAATGGAAGCTTCCAGAATCTTCTCCTGTGACACTTGCCTCACTGAATTCGACCAAGGATGAGTAAGAGGCCATCAGTCTCCAAGTGGAAGCAACAACTATCAGAGAGAAGACACTAATCAAATCACAAGCTGACTCATCCCCCTTACAGATATCTATATATGGATCCCTCATCCCAGAGATCCAGAGGCTGGAATTTTGCATATTGTAAGGAATTGTTGTTGGTTTCTTAAGACAAACATCAGATTGTTGGGTGATCTAAGCTTTGTTTGAGGTGAAGAGGGGCTTCTTTGCTGGGAGGTTGATGTTGGGTCAGAACAACTGGTTGTAACTCCTCTTGGCTCTTTTCTTGTTTATCAATAAAAGCTATTTGAGTTTTCCTCCATGCTTTTGTGTCATTGATGCTTGTTACATTTGTATGGTCAATTTACATCTGATCCTAGATTGTTTATGATTATAGATCCATGTCTTTGTATAGTGCTATGCTTCTGTGATCTTACAGGTACTTTGTGAAGCTGCGCGTGCAAGGGAGCAAGTACCTGAGGACTATCAAAGAAGAGAGGGATCAAATCAGGAGATTAGCGCAAGACAGAGGTTGGTCTTTCTATTCCTCTCTATCTATAATTCATAAAGGAAAAACGAAAGTAGCTTTTCTCTGTTTGTTTCTAAGGCAGCTGTCACACCTTAGTGGGATAGAGCAGTTCTATATAGACACTTTTCCCTATAACAAAATGGCGACTCCGTTGGGGAGATAATTAGTTTGTTTGTTTATCATTCTTTGTTGTTTGTTTCATAAACTTACAAGTAGCATTCGAACTGCATTTGCCATAACAAATGCAAAGTAGATAACTGCTGCTTCAATCCATCCACTGGATCTGTTTATGATTTAAACAACTGATTCACAAACTATCTGATTGCCCTTGTGATAGCTCTTAGATCCTCCTTAGATCTACCCCTGATTGTTGCATTACTGATTGCTTTTTGCTCGGCCAAAACCCAAGAACTGAACTGCAAACTGTGACCCGGAACCCAAACAGAGTCTCGTTTCTGGCCCAGTGCAGGTACTGTTCAGAGATTCTAAATTTCAGCGCACTTCCCGAGTGGACAACCTGCGCTGCATTTCAGATTCTCTGTGTTACAGGTGTGCTAATCAGACTAGCTCTGTGCAGTTGTGGCTTCTGTGGTTCATTCTTTCCAGTTCTATTCCTAAATTTTGCTGCATGTGATCAGTATATGTCTGTTGGAAACCCCTTTTCCTTGCTTTTATTCCGCCTCCTTTGTACAAAATAATTGTAGATGTTTTTGTGTGTTTGTTGAGTCATTTACAGTTCTCCTTTGCAAAAGTAGCGTAATCGTATTGTCGTCCTTCAATTTGAAACTGTCGCAAGTGTCGATTTCAATCATAGAAAAGAGTTTGATTGCTGTTGATGGTTGATTATCCTGTTACTATTGCTTTTGGTCTGAATTTGTAATTTTCTAGTGTCGAGAACAAGTATTCAGTTCAAAATCGTAAAGTGTTGTGATCGCCTCCATTTTTTGATTTCGAAAAGAAACTTGTTGATATTTGTCGCTTGAAAAGAAATTCAGATTTGTACATCAACTTTCTTTTTAGCATTCATACACTAAGAAAGTCGAAAACAAATACATGCATGTGCATTTGCATATAGACAGTCTGATTGGCTTGATTTAGGAAAGTGCATTTAGAGTGTGCTCTTTTCTCTTTGTGAAAATACTATGTCTTTCTTTTCCCTAGTAGCTAGGATTCTCATTGCATAAAGGAGATAAAAAGTTTTTTTATCATCTTAGATTGCATTTTAGGAATTATATCTACATCTCGTGGTGAACCCGAAAGGAAAACTTCATAAACAAGATCAACTTAAAATAAATTCAATGAATCTAACAACGCTTTGGAACTTAACGCACAACATTTAGAAGTCTAGGCTAGAGACGTATTCTGGCGTCGTAAAGCCTGGTAACTATTGTTCTCACTGATGGTTGGGTGATTCCTCCACTTTGAGACGATAAGTGCCAGTACGGACTTGTGCTCCCATGTACCGTCGAGTATATTTTGGGAGACCCCAATAGGCTTAATCCTTTATCCATAGGAAGCCGTGTTTGCCGCCCTATCGATCGCAATGCACTGAACACAGCATTAGGGAAGATTGACTGCCGTACCATAAAAATTATTCTGTAGTTTTGCGATTGGTTTGTTAATCCCTCTACCTAGATTTCCATAGTCATTAATTAATCACAAGTGATTCCCATCGCTATGTTTTTCCCAACATTCAACTTGGAATACAGGTCCATGACCTTGGTCTTATTTTATTTACATAGAAAATCAACCAGGGGTTGTTACACCCTTTTGATTTTGCTACTGAAACACCCCATCTATGAAAGAGGGAGATGTGTAATTCACTTAATTTGTAATATAAAATTAATGTGACATCTAAAAAATATTAATGATAATACAAAAAATTCAATGTGGGTCATAAATAAAATATTTTAATAAGTAGATTTAAGTAATATTAACATGTATTTAAATATACATTGATAACAAAAAAACATTTTAATGTAACAACATAAATAAAATATTTCAATACCCATGTTAAATAAAATGTTTCAATGTCAACTATTGTTATAAACATTTTTGGGCCCTACAACCCCAAGCATGAAATGTCCATAAACCAAGGGCTCCTAAGTCCCTAAAAGTGTTGTTCTAACCCCTAGAGGAACAAGGTCAACAGATTACAGCTTCTCCCAGAAGTTCTCCATGAGAAACTGCTCAGAATTGGTCAAAACAGGATCATTGCAGCTGCTCCACTGGCTAAGTGCGTTGCATCTCACCCAAATACACTGTGAGGGTGCGTTGCATTTCAAAAGTCCCTTCTGTGGGGTGCGATGGGCGAGAAATGACAAATGGCAGTGTCATTCCGCGAGGTGGAGAGGCAATGGAAGCTTCCAGAATCTTCTCCTGTGACACTTGCCTCACTGAATTCGACCAAGGATGAGTAAGAGGCCATCAGTCTCCAAGTGGAAGAAACAACTATCAGAGAGAAGACACTAATCAAATCACAAGCTGACTCATCCCCCTTACAGATATCTATATATGGATCCCTCATCCCAGAGATCCAGAGGCTGGAATTTTGCATATTGTAAGGAATTGTTGTTGGTTTCTTAAGACAAACATCAGATTGTTGGGTGATCTAAGCTTTGTTTGAGGTGAAGAGGGGCTTCTTTGCTGGGAGGTTGATGTTGGGTCAGAACAACTGGTTGTAACTCCTCTTGGCTCTTTTCTTGTTTATCAATAAAAGCTATTTGAGTTTTCCTCCATGCTTTTGTGTCATTGATGCTTGTTACATTTGTATGGTCAATTTACATCTGATCCTAGATTGTTTATGATTATAGATCCATGTCTTTGTATAGTGCTATGCTTCTGTGATCTTACAGGTACTTTGTGAAGCTGCGCGTGCAAGGGAGAAAGTACCTGAGGACTATCAAAGAAGAGAGGGATCAAATCAGGAGATTAGCGCAAGACAGAGGTTGGTCTTTCTATTCCTCTCTATCTATAATTCATAAAGGAAAAACGAAAGTAGCTTTTCTCTGTTTGTTTCTAAGGCAGCTGTCACACCTTAGTGGGATAGAGCAGTTCTATATAGACACTTTTCCCTATAACAAAATGGCGACTCCGTTGGGGAGATAATTAGTTTGTTTGTTTATCATTCTTTTTTGTTTGGTTCATAAACTTACAAGTAGCATTCGAACTGCATTTGCCATAACAAATGCAAAGTAGATAACTGCTGCTTCAATCCATCCACTGGATTTGTTTATGATTTAAACAACTGATTCACAAACTATCTGATTGCCCTTGTGATAGCTCTTAGATCCTCCTTAGATCTACCCCTGATTGTTGCATTACTGATTGCTTTTTGCTCGGCCAAAACCCTAGAACTGAACTGCAAACTGTGACCCGGAACCCAAACAGAGTCTCGTTTCTGGCCCAGTGCAGGTACTGTTCAGAGATTCTAAATTTCAGCGCACTTCCCGAGTGGACAACCTGCGCTGCATTTCAGATTCTCTGTGTTACAGGTGTGCTAATCAGACTAGCTCTGTGCAGTTGTGGCTTCTATGGTTCATTCTTTCCAGTTCTATTCCTAAATTTTGCTGCATGTGATCAGTATATGTCTGTTGGAAACCCCTTTTCCTTGCTTTTATTCCGCCTCCTTTGTACAAAATAATTGTAGATGTTTTTGTGTGTTTGTTGAGTCATTTACAGTTCTCCTTTGCAAAAGTAGCGTAATCGTATTGTCGTCCTTCGATTTGAAACTGTCGCAAGTGTCGATTTCAATCATAGAAAAGAGTTTGATTGCTGTTGATGGTTGATTATCCTGTTACTATTGCTTTTGGTCTGAATTTGTAATTTTCTAGTGTCGAGAACAAGTATTCAGTTCAAAATCGTAAAGTGTTGTGATCGCCTCCATTTTTTGATTTCGAAAAGAAACTTGTTGATATTTGTCGCTTGAAAAGAAATTCAGATTTGTACATCAACTTTCTTTTTAGCATTCATACACTAAGAAAGTCGAAAACAAATACATGCATGTGCATTTGCATATAGACAGTCTGATTGGCTTGATTTAGGAAAGTGCATTTAGAGTGTGCTCTTTTCTCTTTGTGAAAATACTATGTCTTTCTTTTCCCTAGTAGCTAGGATTCTCATTGCATAAAGGAGATAAAAAGTTTTTTTATCATCTTAGATTGCATTTTAGGAATTATATCTACATCTCGTGGTGAACCCGAAAGGAAAACTTCATAAACAAGATCAACTTAAAATAAATTCAATGAATCTAATAACGCTTTGGAACTTAACGCACAACATTTAGAAGTCTAGGCTAGAGACGTATTCTGGCGTCGTAAAGCCTGGTAACTGTTGTTCTCACTGATGGTTGGGTGATTCCTCCACTTTGAGACGATAAGTGCCAGTACGGACTTGTGCTCCCATGTACCGTCGAGTATATTTTGGGAGACCCCAATAGGCTTAATCCTTTATCCATAGGAAGCCGTGTTTGCCGCCCTATCGATCGCAATGCACTGAACACAGCATTAGGGAAGATTGACTGCCGTACCGTAAAAATTATTCTGTAGTTTTGCGATTGGTTTGTTAATCCCTCTACCTAGATTTCCAAAGTAGTCCCTTTCGTTCCTTTTCAGACTCCTTAACGGAAAAGGTCCATCTGAGCACTTGTCACTTCAGCCTCATTAAAAATCGAAGGAGACTAGAGTCATCTTTTGTTTTTTCTCGACTCTTTAAAATTGAAAAAACAAGTTGTGTCAAAGTGTCTAAAATTTACTTTAAACGGAATATTCATTACCCTTTCCTACGTTGATCTTGGGTTGAGAAAATGGAATCCACCAACCAAGGAATTCCCCTTGGAGGAAATCCTAGTCCCTTCTCCTCTTGGGGAGATGTTGTTGCACCCCGTATGGCCACATTGTCGCTTCCAGGACTGACAATTGGTTTGCATGTATGGCTCTTCTCAACCTCTATCGTTCAGAACACCACTATTCCTAAACAATCGAATCAGCAACTAGACGAGTCCAGAGTTACCCACCAACCTTCTACTTCCTCTAATTCTTCCTCTCCTCCTTCCTCTTTGCTTGATGGGGCTGGTAAAGCCAAAAGTCAAGTACCTAAGGAGAAGAAGGAAAAGAAGAAGAAAGAGAAGAAGAAGAAGGAGCCAAAAGCGAATGGGGGCAAACGAGTGTCGTCTAGCGAAAATCCACACACTGCACCGACCAGGCCTAAATTGCCATGTGTCATTTTCAAAGGAGACCACTATCACAGAGATTGTCCTTGCATCCCTCGGATCTTAAGGGACTGGTCTCCTCGTTTGCACAACCCGGTGTCGTCAACCTCTAATGATCATGTTGAAAACACACCGTCAACTAGTGAAAGTGAAGCCCCAGGACAAAAAGGAAAATATAGATTTCCTTGTAAACTGTGTGAAGGCGATCATGTCATCCACTGTTGTCCCTTCTTAGACGAAGCTAAAAGAGTTTTGGACGATTGTCCGGTTTCACCGTTACGAATTCCTCCTAGATATAAAAAACTCTTGCCGAGTCTGTCACTAGTTGAAAATCCATCTAACTCGCTCAGGTGGTCAGCCAAAGCATCTATCATTGAAGATAAACCATCTGAACCCATACTAGATGAAAGTCAAAAGGTCGAGGCGGCAGTTGACCCGGTCTTGCCTTCAGAGGTTCCATCTTCAAATGATACAGTCACGGAAGAGAACAAGGATGACACCGTCCAAATTCTTTTCATAAGCACAGACTCCAACGAACATGGGGGCAATTTACCCGTTCCTTTACCGCAGGAAGGAAGTTCGTCAGAGTCATACCCGGCCGTCTATTCGGTCCCACCTCCAAGAAACCTAGTTGTCTCCTTCGAATGGAATCAACTAGGCAAACCCCGTTTACCAGCTAGTATACCATTCTGAATCATTGTTCAAATATATAGAATGGTTATGGTTGGTACCATCGTAGATGAGGGGGCTTCTGTGAGTATCCTTTCCTCAACTGCTTGGAAAGCGCTTGGTTCGCCATCGCTTTTGCCTGAGATGAGAAATCTAACAGGTTTTGATAAAGGAACTAGTCGACCGTTAGGGATCCTTCCCAATGTGCCCATAACATTGAGAGGGAAAAATGTTCACATGAACGTGATGGTAGTTCAAGGACCCCTGGATTACAATCTACTCCTTGGACGAGACTATATTTATTGCATGGGAGCAATTGTCTCCTCACTCTTTAGAGTAATGTGTTTTCCGCACGAAGGAAGAGTGGTCAAGCTCATAGACCAGCTTTCATTTCCCGGATCATATAGAGCAAATAGTCATATACCATCCCTAAATGGTCTTTCCACACAAGAAATGTCTCAATCTCCAGTCCATCCACCCGATGAGCGTGAGTGATTCGGGGGGACATGACTGAATCCCAGGGGGCATGCACCCTAGTCTGCTTCGACAGGAGAACTTCGGGTATAGGGTAGGTTTCCGCGAGAAAATATGACTAGTCTGTACTCCTGTCCGTGATTGGAAGAGGGGGTTATTCTAGAACAAGATTCTCTTGTCAAAGTTACGTGAGCGGAGTAACTTCCTCCACTCACCTTTGGCTATTTCGATAGACATCGCCGAAGAAGTGTTTTGTTTGCGCTGTGAATAGAACAATCTTTGGGTAACCTGTAAGAGGTAGGCCTCTCTCGGTAAAACAAATGTTTTAACGGACTAAAGAAGGGGTAACCTTGAAACTCTGTTTTATACCTGGGGGCATGCAAACCTTTTGGAGTGCAAGCAAAGAGCGATCATTTATCTGTTTTTTGGATTGGTCGTTTCCTAACTTACATAAAGAAAGGATGTGGGGCAAAACTCTAAAAATTGCCATTTTTATGAGACATTCTTATCACACGACTGGATTAATCGAGAAGTTTTAGCACATAGTTCAAGCTCGTTAAAAAATAAAAATAAGCCATGAGCAAATGTTTCCTCCCGCGTTTAAGCTCGTTAAAAACTGAACTATTCCCTGGTAAATAACCATCGTGAATGTAGTACTTCAGCCATTAAAGCCTTGGTCGTGTTTGCACCGTCACCTCCACTTTTTCATTGGCCGATCATTCACCTCCATTTGATTGTTTACCCATTTTGAGGAACAGCTGCGAAGAGTGATTTCACTAGCCATCCTTATGACACTGTCGTGATTGGAAAATTCCAAACCTTACCTGGAATTAGCTGCTACCCATTTTATCACTCGTTCCTCAAAAGACGAGTCTCCTTTAAGCTCTTTTCAACTGACTCGTAAAATATGAAAAGATTGCCGAGCCATTGGCCTCTCCAGCTCGTTAAAGGGACAGGAAGTGCTATCCCTCCTCTAGATTTTAATCTTTTTGGACCTGAGGGATTATTACACAAAAAGATCGAGCACTTGTTTTGTTCGGCTCGTTAAAAGTATCGAAAATTCATCCCTTCTGTATTGTTTTATACTTTTTCGGACTTAAGGGATTAGATGACGAAAAAGGAATTTTGGAGTTACCTTTACGTTCCTTTTCAGACTCTCTAAAATTGAAAAGGATCGAGTTATCTTTGTCGTTAAACTCGTTAAAAGTATAATAGCGACAAACTTGTCTATAGATGAGAACGAGTTTCACTATCGCTAGGCTCATTAAAACATAGCGATGGGTTTGCCCGAAGGGCAAATTATAGAACAAGCATATGTTATCCTCCTCAAGCTTGACAAAAATAAAGAGGTACTGGTCAGCAATGACTGGGGAAAATTGGGAGGAAAACTTGAAGAAACTTTGTTGGTAGCAAGTTGCTCTTGAACATGACACTTCCACTCCGTGTCCGAGTAGGGTTGGGTTGTTTCATTCACCGGTCACATCACCATGGTCACGCCATACCATCCACATTTGGGGTTAATGCTACCAATCCATCACATCAGTGTCGCCGATATGTTCAAGAGAAGTCATTCAGAGAATTCACCTGTGTCTCACCCACTACCATACATTATACTCCATTCTTTCATGACCGCCTCCCTGAACCTTATATCACCAGATCGTTTTCACCTCCATTAAAATCATTTGCTCCGTTCCGTGTCATTGATGTGGGATTCATTAAGGCCCTCCTGTGACGGATCACTTCTTGTCGACATCAGCTCATTATCCAAGAAGTTGATCTAGGAACACCCCATTCAGTACTTTGAAGCTTGCGTACCTCAATGGCAAGTTTCTCACTTCCGGCGACAAGTTTACATCAATGGCCTTCGACCGAAAGATTTTGCGTGGTGTTCGACGCCAAGTCATTTATTCACACCACGTGAATTGTACTGCAGTACCTTGAGGGTCATTATCATTATCGGTGATTCCTCTCACGCTTTTTAACAGTTTACATCATTGACTGGTAATCAAGCGATGTCTTTCCATGTTCGGCTTCAGAACATTTCTCACATGGATCGACTTGTACTTTGAGTGAAGATCAGACGAGATTGAAGACCCCGGATCTAGTTTCATCCATCCGGGCTGTGATATATATTCAGGGAAATAAAAACATTAAATGTACATCATTGCTGCACAAATAATCATCCACTCAAAAGGATGACGGCTCTATCAGAATCATCAGTCTACACTCAGACGATTGTCTGTCCTATGTACATGAAAATGAATTTATAAAGCTGAGCATGGGAATGCCTGCCTCAGCTAGATCATGAAAATATTATGAAGATAATGTATTGTATTGTATCTTATTACAGGTCTCCTCTCAGCATTGAAAGAACTTCGGATCCTCAGAATAACGCATTTCACCCGACATCAAAAGATTAACGGCCTCATGCTTTAGGGGGCAACTGTTATAGACATTTTTGGGCCCTACAACCCCAAGCATGAAATTTCCATAAACCAAGGGCTCCTAAGTCCCTAAAAGTGTTGTTCTAACCCCTAGAGGAACAAGGTCAACAGATTACAGCTTCTCCCAGAAGTTCTCCATGAGAAACTACTCAAAATTGGTCAAAATAGGATCATTGCAGCTGCTCCACTGGCTAAGTGCGTTTCATCTCACCCAAATACACTGTGAGGGTGCGTTGCATTTCAAAATTCCATTCTATGGGGTGCGATGGGCGAGAAATGATAAATGGCAGTGTCATTCCGCGAGGTGGAGAGGCAATGGAAGCTTCCAGAATCTTCTCCTGTGACACTTGCCTCACTGAATTTGACCAAGGATGAGTAAGAGGCCATCAGTCTCCAAGTGGAAGCAACAACTATCAGAGAGAAGACACTAATCAAATCACAAGCTGACTCATCCCCCTTACAGATATCTATATATGGATCCCTCATCCCAGAGATCCAGAGGCTGGAATTTTGCATATTGTAAGGAATTGTTGTTGGTTTCTTGAGACAAACATCAGATTGTTGGGTGATCTAAGCTTTGTTTGAGGTGAAGAGGGGCTTCTTTGCTGGGACGTTGATGCTGGGTCAGAACAACTAGTTGTAACTCCTCTTGGCTCTTTTCTTATTTATCAATAAAAGCTATTTGAGTTTTCCTCCATGCTTTTGTGTCATTGATGCTTGTTACTTTTGTATGGTCAATTTACATCTGATCCTAGATTGTTTATGATTATAGATCCATGTCTTTGTATAGTGCTATGCTTCTGTGATCTTACAGGTACTTTGTGAAGCTAGGCGTGCAAGGGAGCAGGTAGCTGAGGACTATCAAAGAAGAGAGGGATCAAATCAGGGGATTAGCGCAAGACAGAGGTTGGTCTTTCTGTTCCTCTCTATCTATAATTCATAAAGGAAAAAGGAAAGTAGCTTTTCTCTATTTGTTTCTAAGGCAGCTGTCACAACTTAGTGGGATAGAGCAGTTCTATATAGACACTTTTCCCTGTAACAACTATGTATATATTATGTAAAACAAATTGAAAAAAAAACATGGTATTGTTATTTTACATTTGGTCTCTTTTCAAAGTATATTATTTGGTCAATATTGCGTAAAATCCAACAAAGGTTTGTTGGAATTGAAGTTTAATATGTCTGGTCTACACGATACAAATGCTCGAGGATATTTTGAAGACATTGAATCCATTTATGTATTAAAACATGCAATTTAAACAATGATATATATATATATATATATATATATATATATATATATATATATATATATATATATGGAGAGAGAGAGAGAACTTAACCACGGATCTATAAAGAACCAAGAGGGATCAAATCTCATAAAGAGGTTTGTACCTAAAAATATTTGATCTCTCTCGACACTTGCTAGATCCATGGTCAAGATGGATCTATCCTAGTATAATGTTACATGAAAACATCTTGTAATGTGCCCCTATTTTAATTATGATCTTTATAAATATTATTATGTAACTAAACATCTCAACGCAAGCTTTGATCACTGGTAGAACCTCTACTTTAATATAATAAACACCATTACTGGTGAAATATGTTCTTATTTCGATCTTCCTGCCAAGTTGTGTGAATATCCTGTTTAATCATTAATCATGTTTTCAACAATCGAATAAACAATTAATTAAGTTGTAATGTTTAAATTAATAATTAATTGTAATCATAATAATTGAGCATCATAATTAATTTAAAATCATAATTAATTATAATTATGTGGTGACCATAATCAAATATATTTATCTAATTGTAATTATGTGGCAACCATAATTAATTGTAATCCATTTAGTTATTAATAACTTATGGACAAAGATAGGTTAGAGTCTTAGAAGGGGCAGATATTGGATCACCAAATTGAGTGGCCATTAATGCAATTGTGTTGCCAACTACGATTGAATTTCCTTCTCATGCATCGAAGAGGTAACTTAATTAGAAAGGAAACATGAAGATCCACTCAAGTAGACAACCCCAAATTGTCTTCAAAAATACTGAGCTATTCATCGCATGGAGTGTTAGAAAATCGGAAAGGCAAAAATATTTTCTTATACTTGATAATTACTTGTGATGTTCTTGATTTGTTATTAAGATGATTTATATCTTCTTTCTTTTAGTTCATCAAGAAATTACCAAAGCGAAAGCACATAAAACAATGGATGCCAGATGTAGGCACTATGCCAGGGAAAAACCCCCCTCGAGAGGAAAACCTAGTCAAAATTCTTTTCCTTTCATTTGTATTCTTTGAGACTCTTCACCCTAGACAAATACCAAACCTTCCCTCCACACCAAGTCATCCTCCCAGATCTTTGACCTCTTGTAACAAATTCCAACATCAGGCAACTTTCGGCATCAGGCAGCTTCTGACATCAGCAAAAGTTGGAATACTTCGATCTCCCAATCTAGGGCATGAAACAAAGAGAGAGAGGCACCAAAATTTCATTTTTCTTCTTCTCCTTAGACTCCACCCAACTCTCACTTCCTTCCCCTTCTTCTTCTACTTCCGCACTTCTTCTGACTTCAAGAGATATCAAACTTTCTTGTGAGAGAGTGTGATCCAAATGAATTCGACTTGCTTTTATTTATAGGCTTCAAGGGAGGTCGAATTCATGTCCTTAGTATGACTTGATCTCTTCTAGGCTGACTTGATGTGGAGGATACCTAAATTACATTTGACTCAATACTTAGCCTTTTTACATGATTCAAAACCCCAAGAAGAGTTTCTTTAAAAGTAAAATGACTCTATTGACTCGGGATAAATCCTAAAAGTCCTCAATGGGGACTTTGACCTAAAACATGGTGACCCAAGCATGAAACCCATTCTTTAATAAGTCACAATAATAATAATAATTATTATTTTCTTTATTCTTTTGACAAGTACATTGTTAGGCCCCTATACTACTAGTGTAACCCCTTATTGTTATTAGTATAACCAACTTATTATATTGATGTACCCATGTAGTGCCCATATTGTTACTATTGTGCCCCATAGAAGCCCACTATTGTTATTATTGTGCCCTTACATTATTATTGTTATGTCGGCTCTGATTATGTTATGACCCCTTAGACTCCTATATATAGAGAGGAGGTCTTTTCATTTGTATCATCGAAGAATTGCTCATTTATGTAATGTAAAGGAGGTTGCCCCCTCGAAGAGGCTGAATTCTAAGGCGTTGATCTATATTTTCTATCTTTTCTTGAGCTGGTTTCATAACATTTGGTATCAGAGCTTTGGATTTTAGGGTTTTGCTGCTCCAAATAGGTCATCGTGGCATTTTCGCTATAACTTTTTTTCTATGACGTTTCAGAAGTCGAAAAAAAACCCATTTGAGAAGAAATCGCACTGAACCTTGGGTCTGAATTTCATAGATTTTCGCGTGATATTTGCGGAGATATGATCTGAGGAAGTTGGTCTTTTTGCATACTCCTGAATTACATTCAAAACAGGTGACCTGGGGAAAATCGTCATAACTTTCTCTCTGGGGATTGGATTGAAATTTCGTAAAAAGGTACAGAGAGAGGATGGACCGTAGTTTCTTGTATGTGTGTTTCAGATCCAAAGGTTGAAACAGTGACTTGTGGCACGTCGTACAAGTTCGCTCTACTGAACTAGTCTAAAAGCAAGTCACTGTGGGAGATTTCACATAACTCTTCCTTGGAGAATCCAATTTGGGTCAAACTTGTGGCATTGGAAAGAGGACGCAGAAGGCTACTACAGATCACAACTTCAGAACTTGATGATCCAAAATTACAGAGATACATCAGATTCAATATCAGACTTCTATAAAGTGAAAAAAGGTGTGTAGTTTTTTTTTTAATTTTTGTGTAAGCTTGGTTTAACGGAATTCAAAGGGCATAGTAAAGCATTATTATAGGTAACTGATGCCCCAAGGAAAGAAAATGCAAACACCTAGTAAGGAACCTAAAAGCTCTAGCATGACTCATGAAGAAGAGGAAGAAATGCTACATGATATATCAAAATTACAAGAACAAGTGCAACAAATGTCACGCTCACAAAAGCTAACAGAAGCTAAGATAAATGGCGTGGAATCTAAGATAAATGGCGTGGAATCTAAGATAAATGGCGTGGAATCTAAGATAAATGGCATGGAAGCTAATATGGATGATTTGAATACAGAATTGAAGAGAGACATGGCAGATTTGAAGACAGACATGACAGATTTGAAGACAGACATGGCAGATTTGAAGACTGATTTGACAAATTTTCTACAAGAAATACTTACTAATGGTGAAAAGGTTGTAAAAGAAACTCATGATGTGAACAAAAGTAATGTTAATCATGATTCCATAGACTCTAATGTTGGATCGAAGACCCACCATATTCCAAAAATCGATATGAGGAAGTTTGATGGAAAGGATCCCGCCACATGGATATTACAGATGGAGCAGTTCTTCGATCTCAATAATGTGAAAAACACACAAAAGGTATGTATGGAAACTGTATATTTGGAACCAAATTAGTTTGTATGGTATCAATGGCTTTGCTCTCGTCAACAATTTATCACTTAGGTAATTTTTACGGAAAAATTGATGGCACATTATGAAGATACAAAAAGCAACACTTTTTTTAGCCAATTGATAAGTCTCAAACAAAAGGGTTCAGTAATGGAGCACATTGAGGAGTTTCAAAAATTGAACATAAGGGTAAAAGATATTCCAGAAGAGCATAGGATTGATGTGTTCATAGGGTCTTTAAAGGATAATATCCAACATGATGTTCGCCTTTGGGAACCTGATTCATTAGAGAAGGCATTCAGGTTAGCAAGAAAAATGGAAAGCAAAATTATGGCAACTAGGAAGCATACCACTCACAACTATAAAGACAGAAGTGTTGTTGCCCCTAGTCTTCCACAACCTATAAGGTTGACACCACAACAATTGGAAGAAAAAAGAGCAAAAGGGCTTTGTTACAGTTGTGATAGCAAATACACTAAAGGTCATAAGTGTGCTGAGAAGAAATTATTCTACATAGATTGTGAAGAGGAAGAAGAAAAGGAGCAAGAAAGGTCAAAAGAAGAATATATACTCCAGGAACAAAGCCTAGATGAAGAACAAATAAATCCGACCATATCTTGTAATGCATTGGCGGGAATTACCACTCCTCAAACCATCAAGATAGAAGGACAAATCAAGAAGAAAAAGGTAATAGTGTTGATTGATTCAGGAAGCACCCACAATTTTATTCATTGTAGGGTAGCAAAAGAATTGAATTGCTTCCTATATCCAGCACCAGAGTGTCAAGTGATGATTGCAAATGGAGGAACAATAAATTGCTCTGGAAGGTGCCATAATATCAAGCTATCCATGGGAGAATATGTATTGACTAGCCCAATGCTTTCCATTCCAATGGGAGGTGTTGATGTTGTACTAGGAGTCCAATGGCTACAATCCTTGGGTACAATAGCTTTTAATTTTCAAGAACTTTTCATCAAATTTTCTACGGAAGGAAAGGAAGTTGAATTAAGGGGTATTGCAGGGAAACCAGGAAAGATAATCAGCTCTAATGGTATGACAAAGCTTCTAAAAAAGGAGCAAAGAGGTGTAATTGCACAATTATGTTCGCTAGATGTTTCCACATCAGAATCATCTATTTCTCCAGATCTCCAAAAAGTCCTGGACAATCATTCCAAGGTATTTGAGACTCCCAAAGGTCTCCCACCTATGCGTGATCATGATCATGCTATTCATCTGATTCCAGGAAGTGTTCCTCCAAACATCAGGCCGTACAGATATCCCTATGTCCAAAAAAGTGAAATTGAACGTATGGTTGCAGAAATGCTAGAGGTTGGTATAATTCAACCAAGTCAAAGTTCTTTCTCTGCTCCAGTAGTATTGGTGCACAAGAAGGATGGATCATGGCACATGTGTCCGGATTATAGGGAGCTCAACAAGCTCACTATTAAAGATAAGTTCCCCATTCCTGTCATTGATGAATTACTGGATGAATTGCATGGATCAATTTACTTCACCAAGTTGGATCTTCATTCGGGATATCATCAAATCAGAATGAAGATTGAAGACATTCTGAAAACGGCATTTAGAACTCATGAGGGTCATTATGAATTTTTGGTCATGCCTTTTGGCCTTACTAATGCACCTTCAACATTTCAAGGTTTGATGAATTCAATTTTCAAACCATTCCTTAGAAAATTTGTGTTAGTATTTTTTGATGATATACTAATCTACAGCAAGTCTTTGAAGGATCATGTTGAACATGTTGACAAGGTGCTACAACTATTGGAGGAGAAACAATTATATGCAAAAAGATCCAAATGTTTCTTTGGAGTCCAGGAGGTGGAATATTTGGGTCATATTGTATCTCATGAAGGAGTTAAGGTAGACCCTAGCAAAATTAAAGCCATTAAGGAATGGAAAATCCCCACATCCATAAAGCATCTGTGAGGATTTCTTGGGTTGACAGGGTATTATCGCAAGTTTGTTAAGAATTATGGGAGAATAGCAGCACCTCTAACAACATTATTGAAGAAAGATGCATTTTCATGGACTCCGGAAGCAACAAAGGCCTTTGAACATCTTAAAGAGGCAATGTGCCAAGCACCGGTCTTAGCTACACCGGACTTCACAAAAACCTTTATTGTGGAATGTGATGCTTCAGGAAATGGAATTGGTGTTGTTCTAATGCAAGATGAAAGACCCATTGCTTTTGAAAGTCGTCCAATCAAGGGAAAGTTTTTAAGCAAAGCTATTTATGAGAAGGAAATGTTGGCAATACTCCATGCACTTAAGAAATGGCGACCCTACCTAATGGGAAGACACTTCAAGGTAAAAATGGATCATGATAGCCTTAAATACTTTTTAGAACAAAGATTATCCTCTGAATAGCAACAAAAGTGGGTCACAAAGATGTTGGGTTATGACTTTGAAATCATCTACAAAAAAGGGAAGCAAAATGTGGTGGCAGATGCACTCTCAAGAAAGGATGAGGATGTGGAAGCATTGTTTTGTGCTATTTCTATTATCCAACCAGATTGGATAAACGAAGCAAGGGATGAATGGAAGAAGGACGAAGAAGTATGGCCAGTTATTCAAAAGTTGCAAAAGATCCCAATTCAAACAATATTGCCAAAAATTGAAGAGGAAGGAAAAATCATTTTGGAACTTGGAGCAGTCACAGAAACAAGAACCCAACAGCTACGAAATCGATCAATTTCAGAGTATCTCATCAAGTGGAAGAACTTACCCGCTGAATATTCCACATGGGAGGACAAGAATTTTATACAGAAGCATCAAGAACTACTCAATCGTTGAGGACAACGCTTTTTGAAGGAGAGGGGCATGTTAGGCCCCTATACTACTAGTGTAACCCCTTATTGTTATTAGTATAACCAACTTATTATATTGATGTACTCATGTAGTGCCCATATTGTTACTATTGTGCCTCATAGAAGCCCACTATTGTTATTATTGTGCCCTTACATTATTATTGCTATGTTGGCTCTGATTATGTTATGACCCCTTAGACTCCTATATATAGAGAGGAGGTCTTTTCATTTGTATCATCGAAGAATTGCTCATTTATATAATGTAAAGGAGGTTGCCCCCTCGAAGAGGCTGAATTCTAAGGCGTTGATCTATATTTTCTATCTTTTCTTGAGCTGGTTTCATAACATACATTACAAGATGACTCAAATGCATTTAATGAAGATTGAACCTAGTTACATTTTCCAACATGGGGATGGTATTAAGGGAATAAGAGTGGACATAATGAACAACCACAAGAGTATATGTTGCTTTGGACTGTCATTATACATTTTCTTTCCCAATTTTCATCTGAAATTGTCGAGATCTAAATGCAAGGGGGGGTTGAATTCACGAGTTGGGTGCTTGTAGGGGCTAAAAAAGCAAGGGAGCTTGTTGTGGTTGATGAATCATCGTGCTTGTCTCTAGCTGATAAACCACCTGCATAGTGAGTTACTAGTGCTTGTCAGGACTGATAAACCAAGGGTGCTTTTTATGGCTGAAAAACCACCCATCCTTGTCCCTAGTTTCACTCCCTCGACTCATTTATCGAATTTTTTCTTGGAAATTCAAGTGCTTAGAATTTGGACCTAGAATGGAGGTGGAAAGTGAAAACAAATATTTGTGATTTCCTACGGTTGGGAGGTTAACATGACGTCCCTTCTCTAGTCTCCAACAAGAATCAACCTAACCAGATAAGTAATCTGCACCTTTATTTATGAAGTATGATTATTAAATAGATTGAAATTTTTAACATAATTCTATAGGAATAGTATCCTATTGTTGTTTTCTCTCAAATTGAATTCATGTATTTTTTTTGTACATACATGCAATTGATGGGAAAATTAGTTACATATTCACCCACTTAAAAATACAGTAATATCGTCTTGTCTCACTGTTGGTAGATGTTATTGTCTAAAACTAATTATAAGAAATCCAGAAACAATATCGAAAGGGGATGGAAATTGCCTTTTTTGTTTTGTATCCACCTTTAAAATGAAGTTGTGGATTAATATTACGCGTTACAAGAGTTTATGGAAGTATATACACAGTTTGTTTACTTTACAATTTGGTTAGACCAACCATTTCCTAAATTTATATTGTTAACCTTTGTTATGAATTATACTTACATGTTATTTATGACATGGCAAATTGACACAGGTTGACTATGCCCTCAATAATTATAATGGTTAAATGGATATAGGAAATTTATGTCTATATTCATTTTAATTTGCAAATTCAATTCAACTCTGGCCATGAATCTTTTAACATAACTGATGTGAATTTATGAATTGAAATTTGTACCAAATTGGCCCCAGGCCTCTCATGCAAAACTTAACGATATATGCATATATTAATTCCAATATAACTGGTGCAAGTCTATGTTTGTTCGACCAAAATACATGTAAATCAATTATTATATATGTATGTATGTATGTATGTATGTATGTATGTATGTATGTATGTATGTATGTATATATATATATATATATATATATATATATATATATATATATATATATATATATATATATATATATATATATATATGCATGGTTAAAAATCTTGACATGGGCATAAGCTCAGGTTGACCTAGACTCATATAAATTAGTTGTGTTAATGTTGGTGACACCGACCTGGTTATAATGGAATTCAACCCATACCTTACTATTTTCCACTGTGAAATACACCTATCAGAACCGATGTGGTTATATTAAATCTGACCCAAGCCCCTTATTATTTTAATTTTCTTACTATATAGTAAACTTGTGAGGGAATTGGTCATTCTAACTATATAATGAGTAAAATGACACCACATGGGTAGATGTCAAGTTTTGTCCAATCTTTATAGAATTGTAATTACATTGACATTGGATTATTCGGTGACAACCCAGGAAACGCTCGCTCATAAACATTTGAGGATCAGTATAAACGTGTTGCTTGAGTGATTGTGTGCAGTGTTATCACTCTGTAATTTATGAGGTTGCGCAAAAAATTACAGAGGTAACCACATAACCACTTTGGAAACTAGGAATATAGCCCTTCTAGTCTCAGAGAGGGATCTATCTTTATGATTTTTATATTCATTTAAAACCTGGAGGGGATTCATTTTAGTTTCCCATCTAGTGAGAAAATATTAATGAAACACAGAAAGGTCATTTATGGTAGCTGATGGTAAATATTTAAACCATTTTCTTACCTCTCCATTAAGGCTTTGGGCAAAAAATATCATCTTCACATCTTCTTCATCAACCTCCTGAAGGTCAAAGTATTCATTCATTTTGTCTACATGTTGTTATGCAGTGATGGACCCAATGCCATCAAACTGATGAATCCTACTTTGATATTATTGAGGCATGTTATGTAATTGGGCAGGTAAAACTAGGGGAGCATATCGAGCTGCCATGACTAGTATATGGGGATGAACAACAGATGAACCTGTAAGAGGTCTATATGCGGAAGGGATTAAAACAATTTGAATTACGGTTTGTGATATTGATGGGGAGGTAGTGGAAATTGTTGAAGAGATGGAATTAGTGGAAACAGGATGTGAAGATTGTGTGATGGGAGAGGAAACAAAGATTGATAGGGATGAAAGTTCAACTGATTGTTGGATGTAAGCTTTATGGATAGCTTGGTCTAGGTCTGTCACTAGGTCTTCTAATTTTTCAAACTATTGGAGAGCTTGTTTGTCAAAATCTTGGTCTACAGACTGATGTTCAGATATGTATGGTCTTAACACCGACTCATCAATGACAATTTCAGCTGCAAAGATTTCATATTTGGATCTAAACAAACTGAGTTCAAAGGGTAGATCAAATTGAATTTTTTCTATGGTAACAAAGCTCTCTAGAAAATAATTGGATCTTGGCAAAGGATTGTTACTCCCTTGACTTTCCGTCAAGCTTTTCTTCCTTATCAATTTCTCAAGATTATCTAGGATATTGGGAGGATTCAGATTTGGGTGAGCTCTGGTATGAATTCTTTTAGGAGCCATATTTTTATAGTAGTAAACACACAATTTCAACTATGCACAAATTTTACAACCTCAAAAAAATTATTTCTAAAATATAAATTTTAAATGTTATTGAAATAAAAATTTTGAACCAGGGAAATAAAATTTCAAACCAAGGTATGTTCGTCCCCCAATATGGTCGCCAGGATGTTATCACTCCATAATTTTTGAGGTTGCGGAAAAAATCACAGAGATAACCATAGAACCACTTTGGAAACTGGGAATCTAGCCCTTCCAGTTTCAGATAGGGATCTCTCTTTATGATTTAGCTCTGTTTGACTGAAGGTATTAGGCTAGCTATTAAATTTAGGTTTGGGTTTTTTGTGTTGTTGAGTTGAAACTAGGAAGAAAGGTCATTGGGAAAATGGAATCAAAGGTTTGGGGTAATCAAATATAGAGTTTACATGCTAAACTTACAAGGCGGGTTAGAAAAATTCACTCCTTTAAGATCTATGGTGTGAAGGAGAGGAAACGATTTAGAGATCCAATTGAAAAACAGAGCAGTTAAGAATTCTGGTTTTAATATTCAGTGGAAAACATAAAAATTATTCTTAAGCTAAAGATAGAGTGTACATTCAAATAAATTATGTTATTTATCTTCTTAGAATAATTCAGATTTTAGAATCACATATGAAAATGAAAATAAAACAAATTGACAAAGAGAGATGCACTTCACCTATAAAAATGACACGATAATCATGTAATGATTACACTATAATACTGAAAAATCTGATCAATGGTGGCTTTGTGAGCTACTTTACAAGACAAGTCCTTTTCTTCAAACAAGTCCCAACCCTGCATACTTCGAATTATGAAGTACTTACAGAAAATATTACAAAATATCTTGATTCAAAAGATCAAGATAGGATCCTAATGATATCTAAAAACTGATTACAAAAGTAGTACAAGGAATTTTCGAACTACTAGAACTGCTAGCCCTATTGATGAGGACGATTGTTGATTGTTGAGCCTCCAAATTTGCTTTGTTGTTTTCGTTGCTATCGAAGATGAAAATTACTCAAGTAATTCACACAGCTTGTCCCATCTGTCTTCACTTGGGATAGAGAATTTAACTAATTTTCTATAGGTCTAATCCACATCTATGTACTTTTGGAAATTTGGTTTGATGATGAACAAATGTTTGAGCTCATGATTGATGAACAAGTCGAAATCTAAGGCCTCTGGGAATGCTTTCCTTGTTATATGCCCCTTTATACCTGCAAATCTTGACTTGTCTTGGGAACACTTTATTAAAACCTTTGAAACACTTATGAATAATATATGCTATTGCAAATAATTAATCACGTTTAGCCACATGATTAATTTATTTCAAATAAAATTAAATAATGTAAACCAAATTAATAAAATCTAGGGCGCATTTGATTTTGCAAGTCCCTTTTATTCATTTTTCTAAGGTTTTTGATACTAAAAATTTTTTGTCAATTAAATGGCGTGATTAACTCCACTAATCTAGCTCAATCACGATTAAATTGTGTGATTGATTTATTCACTCACCTAATTAAATTTATTTTCATCCTAATCATGTTTAAACATTGTGATTAGACTAACTATTTTTAATTCTTCTATTTACAATGTGGCATTTAAACAAGCTGCACACTTTATTTACAAAAAATCCAGAAGTATGCTTTCATGCAATTTTATTTTTTCTTGGTGGCATTTAGACTTTCTCACCTAGGGGGACATTTTCATATATTTTTTCTCTTTTTGTTTTTCTTTTCTCTTCTTTCATTTCTTTCTTTATTCTATTTTTTCTATCCCCTACAATTTATTTTTCTTTATATATATAGGAAATAAAATTCAAACATGAAACATTATTTACACTTTTCAAATATAAATCATCATGTAAAAACAACTCATCCTATGAAATATAGGATGTTATCACTCCGTAATTTTTGAGGTTGTGGAAAAAATCACAGAGGTAACCACAGAATCACTTTGGAAACTAGGAATCTAGCCCTTCTAGTTTTAGAGAGGGATTTATCTTTATGATTTAGCTCTGTTTGACTGAAGGTATTAGGCTAGCTATTAAGTTCAGGTTTTGGTTTTTTGTGTTGTTGGGTTGAAACTAGGAAGAAAGGCCATTGAGAAAATGGAGTCACAGGTTTGGGGTGATCAAATACATAGTTTATAAGCTAAACTTACAGGGCATGTTGGGAAAATTCACTAGATCCTTTAAGATCTGTGGTGTGAATGATCTAATTTAGAATATTATATTGTTGTGCTAAGATCCTCCTCATACTAGAAACAAAATGCTTTCATTGTACTTAAGGATTCATGGTTTTTTTTTGCAAGTGAAAAATGAGTTTTTATGTTAATTTTATGAGAAATTAAATATAAATAAGAGACTGAAAAACAGCATAAACATGTATAGAACATCATCAAAAACACATTACAATGGGAACATGATAAAGGAGTTCACCCCTCCTGGGCTATGTCTCCTTTGTCTAGCTTCCAATGTCTTGGGTCTCTCTATTATGCTCAAAAGTGTAAAAAGATGTGTTTACAATGCTCAAATGCTTTTGAAACCTGCTCCAATAAATCCAAAATGTCCAAAAATGGCTATATAGCCTCTTTTTTCATCCAATTTGGTGGAAAAATGAAGAATTTATGACCTCTCCTAGTTTTCCCAATATTCGCTCCACAAATTGCACCATTTCCGGCATGATCCTACAATTTCACTCCAAAAAGCGCTAACTGGACGAAAATTTCTCTGCGTGGTGGCCATAAACTATCGGCACCTATAGCTCCATCACAAATCACAATCGGCAGGAACCAACGAGTCTTATGGTTTGTGAACGCGGTGTGGGCGATATGTGATTGCTATAAACGGCGGACTCGACAGAACTATCAACTGAAACCCATAATCTTATCACATACAGGATCCATCGCAAATCGTGATTGGCGAAGTCAGGGGGTCACATATATACGAGACTCTGCATTGTGCGATCTGTGATTGCGATTATCGCATCACAACCCGGTACGTTGGGGCTTATTTTTGTAGTACTTCCCTTCTGCAATGTGCAATTGCGATTATCGCATCACGCCCTGGCTTCTTCTGGGGATGATTTTTTAATGCTGACCCACCTGTGATATGTGATTTGCAAAATGTGGGGCCAATGGTGGCCTACCACTTGGCACTTCCCCATTTTCTAAAGAGCCCTGCCACATCATCTTGTCATGCCATCTGTCCAAGTCAAACTTGAACTTTGACTTTCTCTAACTTATTCATATGATATCAGATTCGAGGGTAATTCGCACCTTTGGAATCAGGATGATGAGCACTTCGATCTGAAGCTAATTTTATCAAGATTCTCTCACTTTGATTTTTGAACCTAATTTTGAGCACCTGATCAGTGAAGGAGAGGAAAATATTTAGAGATCCAATTAAAAACAAAGTAGTTAAGAATTCTAATTTTAATCTTTAGTGGAAAACATAAAAATTATTCTTAAGCCAGAGATAGAGTGTACATTGAAACAAATTTTGTTCTTTATCTTGTTAGAATAATTCATATTTTAGAATCACATATGAGAATGAAAAGAAAACAAATTGACAAAGGGAGATGCACTTCACCAATAAAAATGACACAAAAATCCTGTAATGATTGCACTATATTATTGAAAATCTGATCAATGGTGGCTCTGTGAGCTACTTTACAATATAAGTACTATTCTTGAAAGAAGTCCCAGCCCTTCATACTTCAAATTATGAAGTACTTATAGAAAATATTAAAAAATATATTGATTCTAAAGATCAAGATAGGATCCTAATAATATCTAAAAACTGATTACAAAAGTAGTACAAAAATTTAGGAATTTTCGAACTACTGGAACTGTTGGCCCTATTGTTGAGGATGACTATTGATGACTGAGCCTCCAAATTTTTTGTCTTGCTTTCCTTTTTGTCGAAGATAAAAATTACTCAAGTAATTCACACAAATTGTCCCATTTGTCTTCACTTGGGATAGAGAATTTAACTAATTTTCTATAGGTCTCATCCACATTTTTGTACTTCTGGAAAGTTGGTTTGATGATGAACAAATGTCTAAGCTCATGATTGATGAAAAAGCCAAAATCTAAGGCCTCTAGGAATGATTTCCCTATTATATGCCCCTTTATACCTACAAAACTTGACTTTTCTTGGGAAATAGTGCATAGTTTCTCCTAGTACTCTGTCAAGCTCATGAGTTTATCTTCCATACCAATCAGTCCTAGTAGACCTTTCATGTTCAGTACCTGCATCTTCTTATGAAATCTTTGTATGCTAGTTTCTAGATTTTGACATTTATTGCCCAATTGTAGCATAAGGTTGCTTTTGGTGTGCATCCTCTTCACTTCTAGAATAGTCTTTGTCATGCCTTGAATTCCCAGCTGCTCTAATTCTTCTCTATTTTTGGAATTCAAGATTTTTATAATTGTTGTTGCTTCCCCAGGTTTCTGTCTTAAGTCTATTTTGATTTTCTTATTACCTCTTTGGACCTTTGTATTAATTCTTGTTTCTTGAAAATAATCTGTATGGAAGGCCATATTTTTGTGATGGTTTCACTGATTTCTGTCCATGCGTTTTCTCTAGCTTGGGCCAGAGTTTGAGTCATAACTGATTCACTCTATAACTGTTCAGTTTTTAGATTAAGCTAATGGATTTTCTACAATTCTGCCACATAAGAATTATCGATTTTTTATTTTTGTTCTGACAGTGTCATGAGCTGAGCTTTTAACTTAGCAATTTCTAGTTCCTGAATGGACAGATCGTCCATGGCTTTAACAAGTTCACTTGCACAATCCAATGTTTGTGTTGGTGCTGAAGTTGATGTATATGCTCCTGGGATCATGGTCACTGAAATTGGGACTGTTGTAAGTGGAAATATGTCCAACTGTGTTGCCTGCTCTTTTTCTTTAAGTAATTTCTCCAATTCTACTTCCATGTCTCAAATCTGGTTGTTTCTCTCAATCACTATTCGGAACATATCCTCTTTCTGCTTTTCCATCTCTCGACTTCCTTAGCTTGTGGATATTCTTTGGTAGGAAATTTTAGTTGCTTCCTCAATGTTGTTATATCAACATCCGTTTTTTTCACAAGATATTCTATTGCCTTTACATCTTTGGGATCATATCCCAGTTTGATCACCAATTCTTCCAGTGACTTGATCTTGGTATCGTTGGCTAAGGATGAAATCCTTTCCAACTATAGTTGTGACTGTGTGTGGTTTAATGATACCTGCAATCTAGAAGCGGACATGGAAACATTAGTTAGTGTAGAATACATCATTTCACTGGTCTATTTGTGCATGTCCATTTGATCTATATGATGAACATGTTGTGTATCAAAACTAAACACATATTCTTTATAATCTGTTAGTGTCCTTGGTGCTGGCACTTTAGCTTCAAGGAATGCAATTTGCATTTTTCCCTTTTCCGTGTCAAATGCTAAAAGGAGCATGTGTTGTGATGTAGTTGTCTACTTCCAAAATTGTGTGTAGGTTGTGGCTTTCAGCGTCTCATTCCTCTATTTGATTGCCCTATATCTGACAAAAATATTAGGCTCAGCACTGTCTTGATCCAAGCCTGTTATCTATGTTGAAATTGGACGATCTTATGAAGCATAGGAATATGGAGAGCGTACAAAAATGTCCTCTTGTCTTGTATTATCACTCCTCTGGATCTACAAGGCTGAGGAAGAGTCCAAATGAGGTAACCACAGACCAATATTTTAGCTTGGTAGCTAGCCCTACGAAGCTAGAGAGGATTCTCTCCAAAGGATCACAGCCAGGAGGGTTGGATAGTTTAGGGTTTTAGGCTAGATGTAAAGTGCAGAGGGTTGTTTGAGTTTGATTTTGGTTGGGTAGTTGCAAGGATGCGTGAATTAGGTCAAAGAATGAACTAGGTCAGGGCAAAGTGAATCTGAATTGCAGACATCTGATGGGGCAAGGTAGGTAAGGTACTTTGAACTCAATAGTATAATGATGAGATGGTTTAGACTAGTAAGATGTTGAAAAGAGCATGAGAGTCATGAATTCTTTTTAAACTGAAGAAATGAAACAATAAATGAGGATTTTCCCAAAACAGAGCATACAAAGATGAATTCTGCTTATCACACCTTGAAAATCAACATATCATAGAGTGAAATGGATCATGAGAGGTAAAAAACATTCATACATATGAAACAAAAGGAAAAACAAGATTAAATTACCATGCCATAGGAATCCCACCAAAATAGTTGCAACTTCATCTAATATATTCCATGCCAAAGTCTGAAAGCTATTACAACATCCAAGAGAGTCCAACCTGTAAAATGACTAAGAAAATACATAATGTAGGCCTCAAACCAAATCATTCTAGCCTCCGGGGTCGAATCCATGAGAGGAGGAGTAGTTTCAAGAAAGACTGAACTGATAGCTAGAGTGTAGGGTGGTCAAAGTGACTCATCCCTAACTCTAGCAAATTGATTCATTACATGCCATGTAGGCCATTTGATTGATGTGTCTACCCTAGATAACAGTAAAAAACATAAAAATTACATAATCTTTATCAATTACATGATTAAAACATCAATTTCCCAAAGGTGAAAGTCAATTTGGAGAGAAACAGTGAAAATTGGAGAATACTGTCAAACGCACCCTTCCTTTGTCAAACACGCCCTCTTAGTGTCCAACACACCCTCCAACTTCATAGTTGCATCTGGGTCCCTTCCCGGTGTCAAAATTTTCTCCAATATAGCTCGTTGGAAATCCCTTCGAGTTTACTTTCCAAATATGCCTTCAGGTTTCAATTTGGAGGTCATTTTCCCTGTCAAAATTCCAATCTCCCAAAACTGGTAAAGGCGCAGTGATGAGGCCAAAAAAAGAGGTAGAAAGGTGATTTTTTAGTGGTTTTTGACCCTTTTGGCTGACCAGTTTTCCTCTAAATGCTTAGCAAATTCACAAGGTGCATGTCATCATCATTCTGAATCCAAAAATGCTGACCTTTTTTCCATCAGATTCCTCAAAAAAGCGCGCAGCACCCTAGATGTTGCTCATTTAACATATTGACTATGTTGAAAATACTTTAAAAACAAACAGAAAATTGTAACTTGCAAAACTTGCTCAAAAATTGTCAAAATTGGTGAGCTAATGGTTTATCATTTGTTTGAGGCATGGAGTGATGCTTCGACAAGGATATCTAACCTTCTTTTCTCCTCTTGCTTGGTCAAGGCTTCAATTTTTTCATGAGCTCTTTTGAGCTTAGCTCTTGCAATTTTGTTTCTCATGGCATAGTACTTAGCCATCCTTCTCTACATGTCAATATCCCTTTTGGCCTTATCTAAGAAGCTCTCAAGATGGGTGTTCACCCTCTCTAGCCAATTTTCCCGATTCTCATTTACCATTTTGGCAAATTGCTCATTTAGGGTGAGCTCATTGGCTAGTTCTGCCTCCCTTTGCTTTTCTAGCTCCAAAGATCTCTTTAGGCCTCTAGTCCTTGGCCTTCTTCTTGGAACTTTTTCATCAAGTTGTTCACCATATTTTCCATATGCCTCATCAAGTAAGGCCTTAATCTTTTTAGCCTCTCTCTTTTCCTTGATGATTTGAAACCCCATGAGCTCATGTTTGACCTCAAACTGCCTGTTCTCCTACTCATAGTATGAAATAATGTATTTGGACATTTGCAAGTTAAATTGGAGCTCCCTTATAAGTGCATTCTTCTCCTTGATGAAAATGGTTTTTTTCTCATTGTCATCATGCTCATTTGGGTCAACTAACTGAAAATCATGCTCTGTCTCATGGAGGTCCTCCTGCTGCTGATGGATCTCTACCTCTGTCACCTTTTCCTTACCCTTTTGTACTTTCTTCGCCGATGAAGAAGGCAAGGCCCCTCCCACAATCAATGGGGAAACACTTTCCTATGCCCTCTCTGATAGGTATGTGACAAGGTACCTAAGCCAACCCTTCTAGGCTTGTTTCTCTCACCATGCTCAATGTGTTCTTGCTCACTGCCTTCATCTCTACCAGGTGAATGAATAGGCTCATGAGATGGTGATGATGAAGGTGATGGTGTGGTTGACTCATCATATGAATATGGATGATGTATGGGCCGAGGTGGAGGAATGGAGGTGGATGGATGAGATGACGAAGGTGCTTCTTGGCCATGCTGAGTAGGTGGGACTGTGAAAATATCATTAGAAATGAAAGTGTCCCATGCAATGTTAAGTTGATCAAGGTAATGGAGGATTATCATCTTGATGAGGGAATGGTGAAAGATACTTTTCATTTGATGATCACAATCTTTCCTTTGGGAAATGAATGACATCTTTCCAATGTCTCGGTAAAGATAGTAGGGCATATTGAGCATTTTGACTCTTTTGAAATATATAAGTAGCCGGATATGATAGGAATAAAGCCTAAAAAACCTACCCTCACATATGAAGTACTTCATGATGATTTTCATCATGGGAACATATCTTTCTAGGAGGTAATAGAAAGGAAAAATCCTCTTTCTCTCATTCTTGTACCTTGGTTTAAGATATGGCTCATAAAAGAAATGATCCAATTCTCCTTGTTTAAACCATTTTTCCCCAACATTTGGGATCCCAGAGGCATCTAAAATGATAGCAGGAGATATAGTGAAGGTGACACCAGCAAGGGTTACCTGGTTGTCATGGAGGTTGGTGATGATTAATCTGGTCAACATAGGATGATTCTGGATACTTTCCACTTTCTCACAAAACTCAAAATAACCCATATGCTTAAATCTTATCACAGTGATGGGAAATTCCATGATTTCTTTGGTATTGGTTGGCTCATGTCTAATGATTCTCCCTCCTTTCTTAGATAGCCTCCTCTCTTGTCTTTCTTCCTCACTCTGACTTATGTTCTCTTCTTCTGCCATGAGTTATTGGAGTCAAACCCTAGGGAGATGATGAAATGGAATATAGGTGTAGAGAGTATGGAATGATGTGAGGAAATTGAGGAGATGGAAATGGGGATGTGTGATATGAGGGAGGTGACAGGGGGTAGTTTTGAAGTGTAGGAATGGTAGTGGGATGCTAGGAAATGAGATTTAGGAGTGGAATTATGTTACTAGGGTTTTGAACTTAGTAGGACTACAAAACAAAATGAAACACTATATAAATCAGCTGTGGAGGAGAGGAATAATATAATTTTAACCTACTTGCTTGTTGGAGCACATTGGTGGCAAATTTTGAAGCTTGGAGCAATATAGTGCGTTTTGGGCAATTTCTGGATGTTCTCGAGCAAAGGTGTAGCAAAATGGTCAAATGCACCCTCTCCTTATCGGTGCACAAAGCCCTTAGGAAACGCACTGAGTTTTATCGCAAACGCGCCCTCTCCTTGTCAAACGCACCCTCTCAGTGTCAAACACGCCCTCCAACTTCAGGACTACTTTTTGGTGCCTTCCCAATGTCCAAATCAATCCCATGATATGTCGTTGGAGATTTCCCTCTTTTTTCTACACAATGGACCTATCAAGCACTAAAAAGGATCAATTATAGCCCCTCAAAAATCAATTCTCCCAAGAATGGTCAAAACGTGCAGAATGAGGGTGCAAAAATGAAGTGTTCTCTTGCAGGAAACTTTTGGAGGTCTTACTCAACTCCACATTGAGCTCACGATAGCTCATTGGAAATCTATTTCTGTCTAGTTATCATTTGACTCATCAATCAAGTCATTTGGACACTCCATCTAGGAGAAAAATTGATTTCCCCATGGTCACTCCAGAAGTGTAGCAACTCTCTTGTAGCAACTTTATTTTTGACATTTATCCAAAACAATAACATCTGTAAAAAAAATGAAGGACGTGTTTCATCCTTAGACTATTATGGAAAAACACCTCTCTCACTTTTGTAAAATTCATCTCTGTTTGGTTGGAAACATACTTGGAAGAAAAATTGGCCCTATGTGTGGCAAATGATTTGTCCCTTGGAATGACTTCTTGAAAAATGATGGAGACATAATGTATATGAGTTGGAATGGCCTCATACTTTATGAAATGACCTCCCTTAGTCCTCCTATGCTCATATTTCTCTGATTCTATAGCCAACCCTACGTCTGCGGGAGAGGAAATTAGGGTTTAGTGCTTGTGGAAAATGATGATTTGGACACCCTTGGGAAAAGATAACTCCCTTTGGCATTCACTTAGCCCTTTGAAACTTTACCCTTTCACTTGAACATTTCCTTTGACAAATTGATCTTTTGATGGTCTGGCATCTTCAGAACACTGAGTTAACAGCTTGGGAACCTTGTACTTATTACATTTAAATGACATAAAATTACAAAATTAAAATTAAAATTATTACATTTGAACTCAAAATTACATGATGAAATAAGCATTTCTCTTTACAAATCATCTTGACATGGTGAATAGATGTTATTTGACACCCTTTACTTGTTGGTCTTATGCAATGGAGTGGAGTTTTATTGGAACCTTGGAAACCCTAATGACCTAATGAAACCTTGAAAAACCCTAAAAGACCTAATGAGACCTTGAAGGACTAAATTTCAAGATGACATGACTAATGTGATGGCATGATGTCATTAACTTTATGGACAATGGATACTCAACAAGGTTGAAATGAGCCAGCAAGGGGTAAATTTCTAAAAGGAGTAAAGGAAACCCTAATTCAACCTTCAGTGACCAAATTTTTTCATTTGCGTGACGACCTAGTGGAATGACAAAAATTTCAGAATGGGACCCTAATATGATATGAAAAGAGGATTTTTATCACTGGTGGCAGTATGAAAATGTTGACACTAACATTGGCCTTATTAGGGATGGAAACTCCTTGGAGGTTTCAAGAACACCGTAGACCAAGTGCCTAACCATGTGGGCCAATACGGTCAAAAACTTAACTAAAATGCATGACTAAACGCTAACAACTCAAATGACACAAACTGACTCGAAACTGACTTGAAATTGACTGAAAAAATGACTTAAGACTTACTTAACTAAAACTAGTACTTACAAAGCTTATTAATGGTAGCAGTGATCCGAGTCCGGGTGTGACAAAGGACCCTTCCAAGACCTTTTACTTCTGTGATGTGTTAAATTGCATTTTTAAAAGAACATAAATGAATACATCTGCACGTTGTAAAGAAGCAGAACATGACAATCATCAACAAGTGAAAACATAAGTCGTTGATAACGGAGTTCGTCCAGGAGGGACTATGTCTCCGGGCCTCGGTGTCAAGATGGTTTAGGTGGCTGCATTATGTATTAGAAAACTGAAGATGCACATGTATGTTATCACTATCATATAGGAAACACCCTCACGCAGGAGTGGCTGTAAACTCCCAATATACGTTCCACAACAGGAAATGCCCTCATGCAGGAGTGGCTAGAAACCTACAATATGTTCCTATCTAATGACTCAAAGAATCCCTTTTACAAGTTACATGGGGATCTCAAGATAACATAAATCCTTAACAATACATCTCTGATCAACATCAGCAAACAAGATCCCACATCAAAACATCAAGTGCAAGGATCACATCAACACATTACAAACTCATAATGATGATTTCGCATCACATCGAGTGAGAATCGTAACACAGCTCATAAACCATAAAGAAGAAGTATAATGAAACAACACTGTATATACCTAAGCACCATGGACGTGTGAATAATGGGTTGCTCTATTGTTGGCCTTATGTACCATCAAATATTGTGGCATTGATCACCATCAAATGTCTACTTGCACATTGAGTATTAACATCTACTATAGCATATAAGAAGTGGACAAAAAATCGAGGTCTCTGTTGCAGAATCTGACACCGTCATCAGGTTCGTGTCACCGAGAGGTATGAAGTCGACATAAAGTTTGTCGAATATGGACACTGGGAAAATTTGGCCACTCTCAACGTTGGGCTTAAGCATGGTTCCACCTGCCTCTTCTCCTGCTGATGGTTCCACCTGAAAAATTAATTGAAAACCCATATCGAAAATCATGCCCAAGGTCCGCTGGGTGCACTGTACGAATGAGGGGTTTCAATATATTTCATGGGCAGACTTATCAAAAAAGTCATTTAGGTGAATTCGTTAGAGATCCAATTATTGTGGAGGGGGTCGGGCGGTCAAACCCCGCCCCCTCCCATTTTACATAACAGAATTTATATGTATTAATATTTCTGGAAGGGAGGTCCGGCCAGGCTCACCTTGGGCGGCCCGCCCACCTCACCTCCGCTCTAACCGTGGCCCATATCTCTATCAACGTGGGCAATTTTGTTTTAATGGGGGATGTGGTTGCGTTCATGCCCCAAGGGTCGACCCACCAACTACTCCTCCGCATGCCACGGTTTCTGCCATGTATGGGGGGAGGGGCCGGGGTAGTGGCATGCCCCTCCATAATACATATATGACAAAGGTTGGGGTGGTGGGGCTGATGGCCCACCACCCCATTTTTTTAAATAATATTTTCAATTATTATAACAATATGGCCATTTTTTAAAATTCAGAATTTGGACCGAAGGAGATGATTTAACGAGGTGAAATTTTTTCCCGGAATCTGGACGGAGTTGGCCAAATTCCATTGACCGGAAAAATTCCAAATTGTGTCTCCTTTAAGCCTGCCTAGTCAACAAAAGTCAACCAAAACTTGTACTGGCTCGTTCTCCCTCATACAAGCTCGGATTGATGAACCGTTCACACTGTTGCGATCAGGACGACAAGATATACGCTATGGTCTTGGTTCGAAAGAATTCTGATCACTTTGATTTTTGAGCCTCCATAAGCCCTCTTTGTCCTCTGTGTGTCTTTGGAGCCACCTGGATCAATCCTCCCCACGGAGGAACTTTCGGTCCTCCAAAAGCATGAAAAATAATCTGCAACTTTTATGTACCTTGTCTACATCACAAGTGTCCTAAAAAGGTCTCACTTCCATCTACTTCACCTTTGTTCTTCGGAGCCTTAAGCAATGAGCCGACACTTGCAACCTCTGCAACCTATATTACATTGTTTTTCAAATTACATGCTTGAGTTTCATGACCAACTAATGACCCAATCATCCCACACTTTCCACGAGTTTATAACACATACTTGGTGGTCAAGTTAACATCGAAATGGAAACACTAGCCCAGCTACGAAAACAAAGCCAACATATCATTGTTTCTTCAACAAGAGATGGACAACACATCATCACCACAACACATGATTCACAAAAATAAGGCCAAACACTATTTTTCTTTGACAAGTGATGGAAACACGACATCACTTTCACAGTTTATCATGCAACACAAAATAAGACGAGACATCATTGTTTCTAAAAAGTGATGGAAAACACATCATTACTTTTACTTAAAATGCAACAAATGATTTACAAAAGCACAACCATGACAAGCTAACATATCTAGAAACCATTTTTCACTTATCGTTGTGAATGGGTCATCCTCCTGTGGTGGTTTTTCTTGTCGAACAATTGTTTCACCTGGTTCAAGCACTGACACTTTGTCTTTAAAGCGTTGCTCTGGATGGAGCCTCCAACATGTGGCTCTTTGATGGCCACCTTTGTTTCAATGGTTGCAATACATCTTCTTCCTCTAGATTTGCTTAACATGTTTCTTTACCTGCTGTTGGGAGGGTCTTTCATGCCTCCTCCTTTTGTGTGTTGTTATTCTTTTCCAACATTTAGAAAATGTATGGTTATGTAATCCACAAAAGGTACATGTTTTTATATGCCATTTTTTACGTTCATCATTAACAACATGATTATAATCAAAATGAACATTCGAAAATTGAGACTAGTTATACCTCTCCTTGCTGTCTCTGATGTCATTATGGCGATGAAATCTTGCCTCAGCTCTTTCCTTGCAATGGGCACTGCCTTGGGATAATGGGGATGTGTTCCCATCATTCTCTTTCCTCGACGATTTCGACGATATTTCGGAAGAATATGACACCTTCGAGCATTCTCCTTCGGTGTATCCCAAGCCTACAAATTGAGGTTTCTGCACAACCTCCAATGGTTGAGTTATGCCTTGGTTATTAACACCAAGTTCTTTTTCCTCCTTGTGCCTCGTCCTGGTAAGGAGCCTCATGTTTTTCCCTATAATTGGGATCTCCAAATCTCTAACAGAAGACGAAACTGAAAGGAAATCAACATCTTTTACCTCCACTGTCGAGTTGGAAAGAATCTATGAGGGCTTCTCATCGTCTGTTGTTTGTTTTCTAGTTGTCATGGCGCATTCCCCAACTTCCTTTCTGACATACCCAACTCCTGCCTGACGAGTTAATTCTTCTACTTTGATGGGGTTGACAATGCCTTGGCCATTAACGCCCAAACCTTTTCTTCATACCCCATTCTCTTCAATAGGTTGGAGCCAATTCCTGTGGTATAATTTTCAAAAACAGCGAAATCATCATCAAGACCCATACATGAATTTAGAGAATTACTTTTTACCTCACATGGGTCACATTGTAGCTTTTCCAATGCCTCGTCCTTAGCTTGCAGCTATCATAGCAAACTATGTTTCTCCTCTTTCTCTTCATGTAGAAGCATCTTCAATACAGCGTTATCTGTTTGAAGACTTTGGTTGTTGTGCTTCAATTCTTCCAGGGCCTCTTCCATGGCTCACAACTGAAGTTGCAATTGTTTCTTTTCCTCTGTCTCTTTTTGTAGAGTTTCATACATTATTTCCACCCTTTGGTAAATTTTGAGCATGGTCTCGTACATCGCTTTTCTGTCCTCTGTCGCCACACGTTCCATTGTTCATGCTTGCAATTCACATCCACACAAAGACCGCTTTGATACCACTTGATCCAGTTCCGGGTGTGACAAAGGACCCTTCCAAGACCTTTTACTTTTGTGATGTGTTACATTGCATTTTTAAAATAACATAAATGAATACATCTGCATGATGTAAAGAAGAGGAACATGAAAATCATCAATGCATGAAAACGTAAGTCATTGATAACGGAGTTCGTCCACGAGGGACTACGTCTCTAGGCCTCGGTGTCAAGATGGTTTAGGCCACTGCATTATGTATTAGAAAATTGAAGATGTACATGTATGTTATCACTATCATATAGGAAACGCCCTCACGTAGGAGTGGCTAGAAACCCCCAATATATGTTCCACAACAGGAAATTCCCTCATGTAGGAGTGGCTGGAAACCTCCAATATGTTCCTATCTAATGACTCAGAGAATCCCTTTTACAAGTTACATGGGGATCTCAAAATAACATAAATCCATAACAATACATCTCTAATCAACGTCAACAAACAAGACCCCCCATCAAAACATCAAGTGCAAGGATCACATCAACACAATGCAAACTCATAATGATGATTCCGCATCACATTGAGCGAGAATCGTAACACATCTCATAAGCCATAAAGAAGAAGTATAATGCAACAACACTATATATACCTCAGCACCATGGATGTGTGAATAATGGGCTTCTCTACTACTGGCCTACTGTACCATCAAATCTTGTGGCATCGATCACCATCAAAACATCTGCCTGCATATTGAGTATTGACACCTGCAATAGCATATAAGAAGTGGACGAAAAATTTAGGCCTTTGTTGCAGAATCTGACACCACCATCAGGTTCGTGTCACCGAGAGCTATAATATCGGCATAAAGTTTTTCCAATTTGGACACCGGGAAAATTTGGCCCCTCTCGACATTGGGCTTAAGCATGGTTCCACCTGCCTTTGCTCCCGCTCATGGTTCCACCTGCAAAATTAATTGAAAACTCGTCTCAGAAATCGTGCCCAAGGTCCATTGGGTGCACTGTACGAATGAGGGGTTTTAATATATTTCATGGGAGGACTTATCAAAAAAGTCGTTTAGGTGGATTTGCTTAGAGATCCAATTATTGTGGAGGGGATCGAGTGGTCAAACCCCGACCCCTCCCTTTTTACATAACAGAATTTATATTTATTAATGTTTTTGGAAGGGAGGTCGGTCTGGGCCCACCTTGGGTGGCCTGCCCACCTCACCTCCACTCTAACGATGGCCCATATCTCTATCAACACAGGCGGTTGTGTGTTAATGGGGGTTGTGGTTGGGTTTGTGCCCTAAGGGTTGGCCCACCACCTACTCCTCCACGTGCAACGGGTTCCGCCTAAGTATGGGGGGAGGCACCGGGGGTAGTGGCCCACCCCTCCATAATACATATATGACAAAGGTTGGGGTGGCAGGGTTGATGGCCCGCCACCCCCTTTTTTTAATAATTTTTTCAGTTATTATAACAATATGGCCATTTTTTAAAATTCGGAATTTGGACCGAAGGAGACAATTTAACGAGGCGACAATTTCGCCCGAAATCCGGCCGGAGTTGGCCGGATTCCGTCTGACGGAAAACTCCAAATTGTGTCTCTTTTAAGCATGCCTAGTCAGCAAAAGTCAACCAAAACTTTGACTAGCTCGTTCTCCCTCATACGAGCTCAGATTGACGAACCGTTCGCACCGTTGCGATTAGGACAAAAAGATCTACGCTCTGGTTTTGGTTCTAAATAATTCTAATCACTTTGATTTTTTAGCCTCCATATGTCCTCTTTGTCTTGTGTGTGTCTCTGTAGCCACTTGGATCAAGCAGACCATCGAGATTTGAGGGCTTCAAATCCTGATGACAACCACCTGCCTACTGAAGAAATATGTACAATCATGTGAAGTGAACCTTCCAATGTAACAAATCCAGCAAATGGCTACTTACTGAAATTTTGCTCTCACTTTCCCCGAGCAGGCAAAATGACGTACATGTAGGCAACTCACAATAACAACTGAAACCAAGGCTTATGCTAACAAACCAGACAACATTCATCCTCTATAATGCTTGCAAAAGATTGTTGAAGGGATCTTGAAAATCCAGAAGCATTACCTTGTCTTGAGATCGAGCAGCAAAAATACAAGTACTCCCTTCATTCTGATCTGAAAGAACAGTGGGTTGTTGATTGATAGGAAGGCTTATGGAAGTATAACCTTCTACTATCTAAGTGTTGGATGTAAATTCCTCGAGCATGAGAAATTCCAACTCGATTTCTATCATACTGTCTCTCTCAGGCTCATACTCCTCAAATTCATAGTCTAAGTCATTCTTAAACAGAAAACATTCTTCAAGATTATCAAACATGAAATCCCTATCATCTTCATGAAAGAAAGCAATATCTGTTAGCTGATATATAAATCTAATTTCAAGATTGTCCTCACTTTCAAAAGTGGAAGAAGTTTGACTAACACCTTCTTGACTATGTGAACACGGAAAACCTGCATTAGCTTGGGTTGTAACATGACTTTTCAAGAGTTGATCTATCTCATCTTCAGACAGAGGAGATAGTACTTTTTGTTTTCTTTTTATAAAACAATAATTGTTTTCTTTCGCTCCTAAAGTTTGGCAAGGATGTTGAATATATTCATTAATTTCAAGCAAAGGAGTATATAAATTTTCATTGGACTATTGATTCATTTCATGTGATTCCTTTTGACTATCAAGGTGTGCAATTCCTTCATCTTCAAAAAAGAGGAAGATACTATATCAAAGTAACTGTCTTCTTCAAATTTTCCTTGAAACTCAAAACAGAAATTTCTATCATTTACCACAGATTCATCCAAAGAATATTTTTCACTTACTTGAGCAAATATCTCGTCTCGTTTTTCATAAAGGGACTGGATTACCTCCTTCTGAAGACTTTGTTCTGATGGGGTGAGAACACTTGGGTCGATAACTTCGTTTTCTTCATTCAAGGTGATCTCAACAATAGAGCTCTCCTTCATGGGATCCAGAACAACATACTCTTCATCATCACAATCTGAATCTAGATCTGGAATAGCCAACTTGGCCTTATCACAATCTGAAATTGGAACTTGATTTTCCTTCATACCATCTTCTGCTACAAGCAGATCTGAAATAAGACCTTGTCTTCCATCATTTTCAACTGTACAAAGATCTTCAACCTGCTGCGAACTTTCCTGAGCATCTTGACAAGTATCCTCTAAGATTTCTTTATGCTGCTAAAATGGATTTTCATACAAGGCTTCCATGATCTCATCGTCCATGAATTCATCATCTCCATAAACATTCTCAAGATTTTCAATAAAACTATCAACATGTTTACAGCAGTTCTGAACTAATATTAAGGATGGACAAGATTCTTTATACCTTTCAAAGAACATGGTATGAAAATCCTTTAAACAATAAATACAAGCAAGTGGCAAACTTTCATACCAAGATTGGGCTTCACCTTCCAGAGTGGCCATGAATATCTTCATTAAGCAGTCTTCAAGAAAATCAATCTTTAATCTACGCACATGCATGTGAAATCTCACCAGATGAAGAGCAGCATCATAACCTTTCACATCTTTGAATATAGGCAAATTGCTTTGTCAATTTATCTTAGGAATTTTATTTTGGAAACCTGGAATGTGATCTCTTTTCAATGGAGCATACCTTCTTGCAATGGATCCCATCTTGAAAGTTCTTCAAGCTATTGATCTTAATGCAGTGGAGTCACCGTGAAGTGTTGGTTTTCTGGATCTTTTATTCAATGGAGTCGCCAGGTGAATGGTACAGCCTTCCTATGTGTCCAACTATTGTTCACCATCAACAATTACATCTAAAATTTGTTGTACACCAAGGGAAAATGAATCTTTCGTTCCCCGGCAATGGCGCCAGTACGTTATCCTCATATTTAGGATCCTCCACTTTCTCGACATACTTCTCATCTTCAGTCAAGAAAATGGGATGGTGATCTTCCATAAAGAAATGATTTTCCTCAACAATCGGGTTTGTTTCATCATCATATTCTCCTTGAGCATAACTCTACAGCAAGGGTGTACGAATTGGTTGCTGAGATGTAGATGCTTCGGAAGCTTTCTGCTCTCTTTGTTTTATCTTGTACTGAGGTTGTTGCTGATTTCTGAAGTTAGGATTTCTAACTTGAGGCTCTTGAGATCTGTCTGAACTTATCATCCGATCAGCCATTCTCTCCATTGTCTGGATCAGTGCATCTAACTTAAGATTTGTGGAAGAAGATGGTTCTTCTTTGATGGTCACTCTCTTTTCTGGTTTCTCATGCTTCAATTGAGATTTCTTAATCATCAAGTTTGCCTCCACACTTACCGCATTGTTCTGCATGTCTTCCAGAGTGGTGGGATCTCTTTCCCTCAACTAATAAGCCATCTCCGGATCAAAAGCATCCGGGTAGTGCTGAAGTGCCAAATCAGGTGGAGGTTTCATGTTATCCGGAATTGAATTATAAATCTGATTAAACCTTATGGTGAATTCTTGAACAGTCTCATTAGGATTCCTCTTCAAAGTGTTGTATTCTGCTAAGATCTGTAATGGATTCTTCTTTTCACGCCATCTGGCTAAAAACAACTCATTAATCCTGGCTGAAGAATTAATAGAGCCTGTTTCCAAACCTCGGAACCATTTTTTCACGTCTCCTGAAAAACTTTGGGCTATCAACCTCATTTTAGCATCATCTTCATCGACTTCCTCCAAGTCAATGAAATCAACCATCTTATCAATATGCTACTATGCTATGACTCCAGGGCTGCCATCAAACAGAGGAAGCCTCTAACCATAGGTATGAGGTAAAGCTGCCAACTGACCAAGTAACACCAATGGTGCAAATCTCGCCATAACTCCTGGGGAATGGTGGATGGGAACTGCAATGGGTTGTGTTGGTTGAGATGAAGATGGAGGGGGTGAGGTGGATGTTTTTGGAGGCGTAGTAGAGGGTGTGGTGGAAGATAAGAGCTCAAGTTGATACTAAATATAAGCCTTTTCAGCAGTGATCTGTAACTGATCCGCTAGGCTTTGAAGTTTGTCAAAATTTGACCAAACCTCGTGCTCGAGTTTTAAAGACTGAGAAGCAAAAAAAGTTGGTTAAATAATGACTTTGAGTCAGAAAGATATGAGTCAAACTTTATAGGATCGAAAAATTCTTCAGTAAGACTAGACTCAGACTTTGATCGAAACAAGGATAACTCAAATTTAATGTCGAAAGGTATATCCTCGATACTATGCAGTTTATCTGGCAAGGAAGTGGTCCTTTCCAATTTAGGGGTTTCGGTCTCGGGGATAGGGACTTTAGGATTTCTCAACAACCTCTCAAGGTTATCAACCGGAGAAGGAGGATTAGGGTCAGGGTTTGACCTAGTGTATCTTTTAGAAGCCAGTATCTTAACAGGGTCAGACTCAATAGGATCAGAGATCTAAGACTTTGAGCTGAACATAGATTATTTTCAAAGGAAAGTCTTCAATAGTGAAATATGAAATTGGTAATGATTGAGAGCTTACCAATGGGAGGAAGTTTGATCGAACTTGTGATATGTACCCGTCTTTTCTTTTGAACAAGATCTGATTGTCTTCAACTGAATCAACTGGACCAGGATGCAAAATTTGCCTCGTTGTCTCCTTGAGGCCAGCTTCTACAATCTAGGCACTGCAATCACTGAATCAACCTTAGTGAAGCTTAGTCCTATCATCCAGAGGACCAAACTCCAATGTGAACTAGTCGTACACCCAGGGAAAATGAACCTTTCATCCCCGACAACGGTACAAGTATGTTATCACTCCTCTAGATCTCCAAGGCTGAGGAAGAGTCCAGCTGAGGTAACCACAAACCAATCTTTTAGCTTGGTAGCTAGCCCTACCATACCGAAGAGGACTCTGTCCAAAGGATCACAACTAGGAGGGTTGGATAGTTTAGGGTTTTAGGCTAGATGTAAAGTGCAGAAGGTTGTTTGATTTTGATTTTGGTTGGTTAGTCGCAAGGATGCGTGAATTAGGATAGAGAACGAACTAGGTCAGGGCAAAGTGAATCTGAATTGCAGACATCTGATGGGAAAGTTAGGCAAGGTACTGTGAACTCAGTAGCATAGTGATGAGATGGTTTAGACTAGTGAGATGCTAAAAAGAGCATGAGAGTCATGAATTCTTTTCAAACTGGAGAAATGAAACAATCTATGAGGATTTTCCCAAAACAAAGCATACAAAGATGAATTCTACTTATCACACCTTGAAAATCAAAATATCATAGAGTGAAATGGATCATGAGAGGTACAAAAAACTCATAAATATGAAATAGAAGGAGAAACAAGATCAAATTACCATGCCACATGAATCCCACCAAAATAGCTACAACTTCATCCAATATATTCCATGCCAAAGTCTGAAACCTATTACAACATCCAAGAGAGTCCAACCTATAAAATGAAGAAAAAAATATATAATATAGGCGTCAAACCAACTCATCCTAGCCTTAGGGGTTGAATCCATGAGAGGAGGAGCAGTTGCAAGAAATACTGAATTGATAGCTAGAGTGTAGGATGGTCAAAGTGACTCATCCCTAACTCTAGCAAACTGATTCATTACATGCCATGTAGGCTATTTGACTGATGTATTTACCCTAAATAACAGTAAAAAACAAAATAACTACATCATCTTGATCAATTACATTAGTAAAACATCAATTTCCAAAAAGTGAAAGTCAATTTGGAGAGAAACAGTGAAAATTGAAGAAGACTGTCAAACGCGCCCTATCAATGTCAAATGCGCCCTCCAACTTCAAAGCTTCTTTTGGGTGCCTTCCCGGTGTCCAAATTTTATCCAAGATAGCTCATTGGAAAGCCCTTCGAGTCTACTTTCCAAATATGTATTTATTTTTCAATTTGGAGTTCAATTGCCCTAACAAAATTCCAATCTCCTAAGACTAGTAAAGGCGCAGCGACTAGGCCAAAAAAGAGGCAAAAAGGTGACTTTTAGTGGTTTCTTACCCTTTTGGCTTACTAGTTTTCCTCCAAATGCTTAGAAAATGCATAGGGTGCATGTCCTCATCATTATAAATCCAAAAATATTTGCCTTTTGTCCATCAGATGCCTAAAAAAAGAGCGCATCACCCTAGGTGGTGCGCGTTTGACATATTGACTATGTTGAAAATATTTTAAAAAACACAGAAAATTGTAACTTGCAAAACTTGGTCAAAAATTGTCAAAATTGGTGAGCTGATGGTTAATCATCTGTTTGAGGCATGGAGTGATGCCTCGGAAAGGATATATAACGCTCTTTTCTCCTCTTGCTTGGTCAAGGCTTCAATTTTTACATGATCTCTTTTCAGCACTCTTGCAATTTTGTTTCTCATGGCATAGTACTTAGCCATCCTTATCTGCATGTCAATATCCCTTTTGGCCTTGTCTAAGAGGCTCTCAAGATGGGTGTTCACCATCTCGAGCCAATGTTCCCGGTTCTCATTTACCATTTTGGAAAATTGCTCATTTAGGGCGAGCTCATTGGCTAGTTCTGCCTCCCTTTGCTTTTCTAGCTCCAAAGCTCTCTTTAGGCCTCTAGTCCTTGGCCTTCTTCTTGGCACTTGTTCATCAAGATGTTCACCATATTTTCCATATACCTCATCAACTAAGGCCTTAGCCTTTTCGGCCTCTCTCTTTGCCTTGATGAGCTAAATCCCCATGAGCTCATGTTTTACCTCAAACTACCTGTTCTCCTAATCATAGTATGAAATAATGTATTTGGCCCTTTGCAAGTTGACCTGAAGCTCCCCTATGAGTGCATTCTTCTCCTTGATGACAATGGTTGTGTTCTCACTATCATCATGCTCATTTGGGTCAACTAACTAAAAATCATGCTCTGTCTCATGGAGGTCCTCCTCTTGCTGCTAGATTTCTGCCTCTGTCACCTTTTCCTTACCCTTCTGTACCTACTTTTCCGATGAAGAAGGCAAGGCCCCTCCCACAATCAATGGGGAAAACACTTGCCTATGCCCTCTCTGATAGGTATGTGACAAGGCACCTAAACCAGCCCTTCTAATCTTGCTTCTTTCACCATGCTCAATGTATTCTTTCTCACTGCCTTCATCTCCGCCAGGTGAATGAATAGGCTCATGAGATGGTGATGATGAAGGTGATGGTGTGGTTGACTCATCAGATGAAGATGGATGATGTATGGGCTGAGGTGGAGGTGGATGGATGAGATGATGAAGGTACTTCTTGGCCATGTTGAATAGGTGGCACAGTGAAAATCTCATTGGATATGAAAGTGTCCCATGCAATGTTAAGCTAACCAAGGTAATGGAGGACTATCATCTTGATGAGGGAGTGGTGAAAGATACTTTGCATTTGATGATCATAATCTTTCCTTTGGGCAATGAATGACATCTTGTCAATGTCCCGGTAAAGATAGTAGGGCATATTGAGCATTTTGACTCTTGTGAAATGCATAAGTAGCCAGATATGATAGGAATAAAGCCTAGAAAACCTACCCTCACATGTGAAGTACTTCATGACGATTTTCATCATGGGAACATATCTGTCTAGGAGGTAAGATAAAGGAAAAATCATCTTTCTCTCATTCTTGTACCTTGGTTTAAGATATGGCTCATAAAAGAAATGATCCAATTCTCCTTGTTTAAACCATTTTTCCCCAACATTTGGGATCCGAGAGGCATCTGATATGATAGCAGGAGATATAGTGAAGGTGACACTAGCAATGGTTACCTAGTTGTCATGGAGGTTGGTGATGAATAATCCGGTCAACACAGGATGATGTTGGATCCTTTCCACTTTCTCACAAAACTTAAAATAGCCCATATGCTTAAAGCTTGTCACAGTGATGGGAGATGCCATGAGTTCTCTGGTATTGGTTGGCTCATGTCTAATGGTTCTCCCTCCTTTCTTAGATAGCCTCCTCTCCTATCTTTCTTCCTCACTCTGAATTCTATTCTCCTCTTCTTCCATGAGTTATTGGAGTCAAGCCCTAGGGAGATGATGAAATGGAATATAGGTGTAGAGAGTATGGAATGATGTGAGGAAATTGAGGAGATGGAAATGGGGATGTGTGATATGAGAGAGGTGACAGGGGGTAGTTTTGAAGTGTAGGAATGGTAGTGGGATGCTAGGAAATGATATTTAGGAGTGGAATTATGTTACTAGTGTTTTTAACTTAGTAGGACTCCAAAACAAAATGAATCACTATATAAATCAGCTGTGGAGGTGATGAACAATACAATTTTAACCTACTTTCTTACTAGAGCACGTTGGTGGAAAATTTTGAAGCTTGGAGCAATATAGTCCGTTTTGGGCAATTTTTGGGTGTTCTCAGGCAAAGGCATAGCAAAATGGTCAAATGTGCCCTTTCCTTATAGGTGCACAGTGCCCTTAGGAAATGCACTGCATTTTATGGTAAATGCGCCCTCTCCTTGTGAAACACGCCCTCTCAGTGTCAAACATGCCCTCCAAGTTCAAGACTGCTTTTGGGTGCCTCCCCAATGTCCAAATCAAGCCCATGATAGCTAATTGGAAATTTATCTCTCTTGTCTACACAATGGACCTATAAATCACTGAAAATGATCAATTATAGCCCCTCAAAAGTCAATTCTCCCTATACTTGTCAAAACGTGCAGAATGAGGGTGCAAAAATGAAGTGTTCTCTTGCAGGAACCTTTTGGAGGTCTTACTCAATTCCAAATTGAGCTAATGATAGCTCATTGGAAATATATTTATATCTAGTTATCGTTTGACTCATCAAGTAAGTCATTTGGACACTCCATCTAGGATAAAAATGGATTTTCCCAAGGTCACTCTAGAAGTGTAGCAACTCTCTTGTAGAAACTGTATTTTTGACATTTATCCAAAACCATAACACCTGTGTAAAAAATGAAGGAGGTTTTTCATCCTTGGACTATTATGGACAAAAACCTCTTTCACATTTGTAAAATTCACCTCTGTTTGATTGGAAACATACTTGGAAGTAAAACTGGCCGTATGTGTGGCAAATGATTTGTCCGTTGGAATGACTTCTTGAAAAATGATGGAGACATGATGTTTATGAGTTGTAATGGCCTCATACATGCTGAAATGACCTCCCTTAGGCCTCCTATGTTCAGATGTCTCTAATTCTATAGCCAACCCTAGCTCTGTGGGAGAGGAAATTAGGGTTTAGTGCTTGTGGAAAATGATGATTTGGACACCCTTGGGAAAAGACAACTCCCTTTGGCATTCACTTAACCCTTTGAAACTTTACCCTTTCACTTGACTATTTCCTTTGACAAATTGATATTTTGATGGTCTAGCATCTTCAGAACATTGAGTTAACAGCTTGGGAACCTTGTACTTATTACATTTAAATGACATAAAATTACAAAATTAAAATTAAAAATGTTACATTTGAACTCAAAATTACATGATGAAATAAGCATTTCTCTTTACAAATAATCTTCACATGGTGAAGAGATGTTATTTGATCACCCTTTACTTTTTGGCCTTATGCAATGGAATGGAGTTTTATTGGAACCTTGGAAACCCTAATGACCTAATGAAACCTTGAAAAACCCTAAAAGACCTAATGAGACCTTGAAGGACTGAATTTCAAGATGACATGACTGATGTGATGGCATGATGTCATTAACTTTATGGACAATGGATACTGAGCAAGGTTGAAATGAGCCAGCAAGGGGTAAATTTCTAAAAGGAGTAAAGGAAACCCTAATTCAACCTTCAGTGACCAAATTTTTGCATTTGCATGACGACCTAGTGGAATGACAAAAATTTCAGAATGGGACCCTAATATGATATGAAAAGAGGATTTTTTTTTTCGCTGATGGCAATATGCAAATACTGACACTAACATCTTGTACCTACAAAGATGTCTTCTGGTGTTGTTGAAACATGTTTACCTATCATGACTATAGTAGTCCGTCCTTCTTCATCCTGCATAAAAACTTGTGGTGGATTCTTTTTAGGCTTCTTTGTATAAATCAAGAATTTCTTGGATTCAATTTTTGTCACTGGAGAAGTCTCTTCTTCTCTGGGCCTTTTATCATGCTTCTCCTAAGGGACTGGTGTCTATGAGGTGGTTGTAGATAAAAATTTATCCTCAGCTTCCTACAAGTTGTTCTCCTCCCATTGACCTTTGTTCATAAATTTCTCAATTTTGGACCTGGGAATATGGGTGTAGGGAGTAGTCTTTTGCTCCACCTTCAGCGTTGAAATTAGACCAAAAGGGTCATACGACCAAGTAAATCTCAACTTGAAATTTAATTGCTTCAACAACAAATCAGCTTCTTTACCAGTTGTTCTAGTATTGCACACAAAAGGTCCAACCTATGATTTGATTTTAAACTGTGCCTTCTTCTTAGCTGCCACAGAATGTAAGTCATCCATATGTATCATTTGTCTTATGTATTCTAATGAGAACTATCTCATGGGAACAAATTTTTGCAGCCTATAGGGTGGAAATTCACACCCATAGATTCTGATCTCGGTGTAGTTCTTGTATAAATACCAGCCACTTGTCTTCACCTGGTCACCAAGATGCAAAACCTTTTGAATATTTGCTCCTATTCTAGGCTCCAAATAACTATGTGGCAAACGAATAACAGTGTACAAGAATTGATCAACATATTATGTGAAAGTAAACTCTGTGGAGTTTTTCCTAACCAGAGAGGTCCAATGTATGAGTGATTGAGCATTACCCTGCTCATCCATATTCTGCAAAGTAAAGGGAAACTTGTCCGTGTAGGTTTTAACCCCGTACAGAAATTACCTGCATGTGAATTCTAAAACACAGAAAATAGACAATGCGAGAGCATAACACATAAACACAGAGATTTTCCTCTGGATCCCAAAACCGAGACTACCAACTTGATTTTTCATTATTTTCCTTTCAATATTACAATACATATTTATACATGCCGAAGCATCCAATACCATGGACCGAAAACCATAGGTAGGTCCGCTCAACCTAATATAGGGTCCAAAAAAAAATTTCCCGGGGCGCTGCCCTGGACCCCGTAGAGGGCAGCTACCCACCCCCCTCAAACCCCCCCGTTGTGTAATCGACGCAACTAAAGGGGGCTCTGCCCCCCCTCTAACCCCCCAGTTCACTATGTAGGTTAGTCGTGGAAAGAATATAGCACAACCCAACAATCTGTTTGATGATAAATAAACATGTAAACTAAAACATCAGAATATTTGAAAGCTCCCTCTGTAGGAAACTTCATGAATTGATCATGCATTGCATCTGCAATAAATTCATTGTAATTAAAAATAACAGGTTTCTCACCAATGGTAAAAATTGACAAGAAGCCAACAATGGCCTCATCAACCCACTGATCAGAGTGATAACCAAGTAGGTATGAGATGATGCTGATTATTTTCTTGGTTACCTCAGGGAACATAGAAGAGGAATATGGAGGGTTTGTTTTAGGTAATTGGGCATCTTTGGGAAGAAAGATTTCAAATATCTTAGCTCTCTATGGGAAGGTTAAATTCTTGTAGAACTCTGTGAGAGAGTCTACTGACAGTGGCTTGGAAGACTCTGGAATTATTACTTGGAACATTTGAGATATGGCTTTGGCTGTGATGGTGATCAGAATTTCACCATTGCGGCTCACAATTTCTCTTTGGGAGGGTACATAGCTCACTTGACACCAGGAGACTAGCTCAAGGAAATGATGGGTTTGTGGGAACATGAATTGGGGGAGGGTAGACTCCCATAGATTCAATTCATTGCTCTGGTCTAAGAATTTCTACTTCAACCAACTATGAAGTTCAAACAAGTCAAATTCACAGCTCGTCTCAGCGATTTTATACTATAGATCGACTAAGGGTAGATGATCCAGGTCAATAGGAGGGGGTAACATGGGATTTTCCTCTAGTTTATTTCCCTTGTCCTTAGGGGTTCTACTTTTAGGAGGCATTATCGATTTTTAAAAGCAAACACAGAGGGATGACGACACTAGGATTACCTGGAACAAGAAACTGACTGCAAAATGTCAAAGTGGGTACTCTTATAGTGATTGGATTACTGTCGCCGGGCAGTTTTCTGGTTATTGCGACAACGTGGAAGATTGAAAACTTGAACAGGTCATGCAAAACAGTGAAAGAAAAGAATTTTGTGGTTTAATGATGCTTAATAAGGTAATTTTGAAGTTATCGTTTTATTTTTACGTTAGCGGGAGCGGGTTTGTTGCAAAGGGAGCAGGAGAGATTTAATTGGTGTAACGGTTTGCTGACGTGAGCGAGGGAGTTCCAGATGGAAAGTTTTGATTGGGAGTGGTAGGGTATATTTGGAAAAGTTTAACGGACAGAAGTTTGGGGGAGTGGGGTCTGCGGTGGTGAGTTGGCAAACGATGAGTGGAGTGAAGGTCAACTGAGGTAGCGAGTGATCATCGGTGTGAGAGTAGATGGTCAACGTCAGGTGACTTTTTGAAGTGGGGGGCGCAATGAGTGAAAAGGCAGGGGGGTGCGAAGCATGGTGAGGGTGACACGTAGCATGGCCTTTCGAAACCCACCCCCTCCCCACACCCCCCCACCCCCACGGGGGGTAAAGTGGGATGGAGCTCGGGAGGGCCCGAAAGCACTCCCCCGCCATTGGTTCGGGTGGGGGAGATCTCAATCGTTGATTCTTGTGCAGCTGATAATCACATGCCAACAAAACTTATTTGTCGCATTCCAACTTTATTAAAACCTTTGAAACAATTATGAATAATATATGCTACTACAAATAATTAATCATGTTTAACCACATGATTAATTCATTTCAAATCAGAAACCTACAGGCTTTGGGACGGAGCGATGGAAACGATTAGGGTTTGCTCCTGCAGAGTTATGGTTGCTGCCGTTTCGGTCCTTAGGCCCGTCGCAGGGGCCGAAGGCGATTCAGGGCCTGGGATAACAAAGAACGCTGCTGGTAGACTGCTAGTATCGCGATCGCCTACAGTGGAATGGCCTGTCATTCGCAGTCAAACGCCTCAAATCTACCCAGATTTGCACGGCTACGTATCTGTGGGAGCTGCAGTCAAAAGGAATCAAGCGATTCCGGATCGGGGACGAGATAAAAGCGTTCAGCGAGACCGTGAGGCGAGGGAAACAACGAAAGCCCTATTCTCTGCGTGGATATATGACGAGGGTTTTCTCTCGCGAAAGAACGAGATCCTGAAATGCGCATTCAAACAAAGAAGATCTTGTGGCGTATGGTGTTTAGGGGAAAGGCCCTGTCAGAGCAAGAATGCTCAGAGAAACGGCGGAGGGGGACTGCTCGATGCAGATCCGCTCTCTCTTTCATCGCATGGACCCAGACACTGCAGTATTGGCTTAGATCTACTCGATCAAGCCTTTACCCGAGTACAGATTGTCCCCAGGCCTCAGATCGAGGGAAATAATCATAGATCGTGCAGGGTGTCGGCAGATCCGGGATGCACAAGGAGGAACGAACAAAAACAGGGCCAGATCTGGAGTATAGCACACAACCAGAGCAGGTAAAAACAAATTGTTTTCAGATTCTGATAAAACCCCCTCAGGGGAAATCTCGTCTAGTGTGGGTTCATGCAGGAATTACCGCTATGCAGCTGAAATATCAAATATGGGCAGAAATGGGATACCCTGTTCAGATCCAACATCTGATCAGTGGTAGGCGGTCTCTCCAGGACTGCAGATCGATGGAAAGCTATGAGATCGGACCAGGATCAACCATTATCTTAAATCTCAGACTAAGAGGAGGGGCTCTGCCTCAGGGACAGACAAGCTCCTCAGGGGGAGACAAAGGGAAAAAAGCTGCAGCCCAGCACCAACCAAAGGGATCATACAAAAACATTCTACAGGGCAGCAGGAATTCAGGTTTCTCTCCAGATCAAGGTGGACACATGTCCAGGCCATACATAGTAGATCAGTTAGAGCAAACCCCAGCATTAAACCTAGATTCTTCAGGGCTTGATGATTACGTCAAGTCTTATGAAACGAAAGCCCTAATCTGTCGTTTCAACAGCTTTTGGCCTAAACCTATGGATCTGTTCCATTGGATCTTCACAAACTGGACCATGGAATGTGACATTCATTTATGTGCAAAGGGTTTCTTCATAGTAAGATTTACATCCAAGGAGGTCAGAGATACAGTCATCAGTGCCGGACCATGGTTTTGGGGAACATCAGGGCTGTTTGTGACCCCATGGTTCCCAGATTTCGACCCAAATAAAATGACTGTAACAAAAATGCCAGTATGGGTTAGACTACACAATCTTCCTCTGCACTTTTGGGATGAACGAGTGCTGGAAGGCATTGGGAACAGCATAGGGAAATATATCAAAACAGACTTGGATAGGATCGATGAAAGGATCTACACCTTCGCACGAATCTGTGTGGAAGTAGATTTAAGTAAGGGGCTGCCTGAAAGTATAAGGCTGAACTACAAACAACAGAACTGGTTGCAGGTACTAGATTATGAAAACACAGCTTTCAGATGTAGGATCTGTAGGCAGACTGGACACTTACAAAGTTCATGCCCAGAAGCCAAGAATAAAAAGAAGCAGCAAGGGAAGCAGAGGAAAGGATGGCACTTCTCTCCTCCAGATTCAGATGACGAAGAATCAGAAGCAGCAGAGGAAGAACTCCCAGCAGAGAAAACTGAGGTAGCACAAGAAATGGAGAATCAGAAAGAAATCTCATCAGACAACAAGGCAGTGGAGACAAGCATGCAACCTAGTACGGGTGGCATAAAACGGCACCACCACTCAGATACTTCAGATTCAGACAAAGAACCTGGCCCACAGAATACAGAAACACAGCTAGTCATTGCTTCGATCGAGCCCTCTCAAGGAGTGTGGCGTAAGGTCGAAAAGAAAAAGGGGCGAAAAACTTGATGCGTGAGTTCAACTCACTGCCGGATTTCAATTTTTGCCTCACATTCTCTCTCCTCTTCTCTCTTTTCTTATTCTTTGTGCACGTTAGGTTTCTAACGTTGCGTGGGGTGCGAAAGCACTCGGGCCCTTGCAGCAGCGTACGGATTGCTTCAATGCATGTGCTAGTGTAACTTTTCATTATCTTTTTAATAAAAAGTTACCGTTTTTTTCCTTGGAAAAATTCATTTCAAATCAAATTAACTAATCTAAACCAAATTAATCAAATCTATGGTGCATCTGATTTTGCAAGCCCATTTTATTCATTTTCTAAGGTTTTTGAATTTTTTCTTTGTCAGTTAATCACGATTAAATGGTGTGATTAACTCCACTAATCTAGCTCAATCATGATTAAATTGTGTGATTGATTTATTCTCTCACCTAATTAAATTTATTTTCAACCTAATCACGTTTAAACAGTGTGATTAGACTAACTATTTCTAATTCTTCTATTTACAATTTGGCATTTAAACAAACTGCGTACTTTATTTACAAAAATTCTTGAAGTATGTTTTCATGCAATTTTGATTTTTCTTGGTGCCATTTAGACTTGCTCACCTAGGGGGCATTTTCATATATTTTTTCTCTTTTTGTTTTTCTTTTCTTTTCTTTCATTTCTTTCTTTATTCTATTTTTTCTATCCCCTCCAATTTATCTTTTTCTTTTTCTATATATATATATAATAAATTTCAAACATGAAACATTATTTACACTTTTTAAATAAAAATCATCGAGTAAAAACAACTCATCCTATGAAATATAGGACCCTAACATGCAAGGTTGGTACCCCAAACCCTCGGAGAAGGGGTGGGTATGCGAATTACCAGAACGCAACATTGGGTATCCATCCGAGAGATGGGAGATGTTAACATACCATCATGCCTCAGGCCATTCGGTGGACGGGGAAAGTAAACGCATCATGATGCCTCAGGAAAGCAGCACCATCTGGGGGACGAGTATGTGCAAATTGTTTATTACGAGGGCTTGGATGCCCAACCACCGAAGGGGAAATGGGTGGGTCCACCCCCATTCTATTTTTCATTTATACTCACCCTATGTCAATAATGTTATAATGACATTGTGATAGCTATCTGGAAAATAGGGGTGGCATCGATACACCGCACTTTCGACAAAGTCGAAAATATAAATCTCATTTTGGAAGGGAACATCGGCTCAAATTGTATGTGGACCATTGGGACCCCCAATCCCCAATGGAGAGGAGGGGTGGGCTCGTCAACACTACATCTAGTCATCGGGTGTGGTTGTAACAACATTGGGACCTCTGACCCCCGATGAGGTGAAGAGGTGGATCCCACACTTATTTATACAAGAATTATGCAAGGGTACAACGCGGCCATTGGTCATTGGACTTGTGCATATCACATATATTTTATTACATGATGTTTATGCAAATAAAGTTGTATATATTAGCTATATGTGGTTTTATATATATTATATATAGCTATTTCTCCATGTTTTATAATCACATACAAATTTATTATTTGTTTGTTTGTTTAAAACAAATACTTTTATCCATAACACATGGTTTATCCACATAATAATATTTCATTGAACATTTCTTTAAACATATGCTTATATATGTAATCATAGTGGTCATGGAAATTGGATTATATAGACATGTACATACGTATAGTTTTCTCACGACATGTGTGTAGAAATCTCAAGAGAACCACATACACCCAGATTTATTTGTACAAAGTTTAGATTTATGGAATTTTGTAACTTGGCATATTGATGATCATCCATAAGTTTGAGTTAAAAAATTATATAACACCTCCCATAAACCATATAAATATGACTAATATGGTAGTCATTGATACAAAAAGGTAACATAGCCCCAATTCAACACTTGGATTGAATGGGCCTTGGAAAATAAAGATTCATGGATAAAATTTAAATCTCACAGCAAATTCACTCATGATTATTATGAACGAATACTCTTCTGGCATATTAACGTGTTATATTGGATTTGACTAATAACCACATGTGTGTAACAACATAGAGAAATAAGTATACGTCCCACCCAGAGAGTAAAAGATGAGTAGCAATATGGGGCAATGCAGTTCATACAGAGCCTCGTATGATCAAGAGGAGTCCTTGGAGAAAAGGGTGGAGGAAAACTCCCCTGACTAGATGGACACCTTCAGAAGTCTGAAAGCCAAGCTAAGAAGTTGCAAGGCAAATAACGAAAGAATTGTGAGGACTCAATAGAAACAAGAAGAGGTGTACGTGATGATCTTGCAAAGCCTATCATACTTACAAATACAAAAATAATATGATCATGGTTCCAACAACCTGAACAAGATGCAAATCTAGGGAAAGCCCCACTGAAATAGAAAGGCATGGATTTGGAGCTAATGGAGAAGAAGACACTAAATAAAAACGACATAGGCAAGCAAGAAAAGGTACTATGAAAAGAGAGACTCCACGGAACACCTTGGAGAGAAGAGCACACAACCTTGATCAATCATCAAGATGGAAGCTTGAAGGCATTATTTACATGGAAGGAGTGACAAAAGATTAATACTAGAGGATCTAAGAAAGAAAATCCTCCCACCTTTGATGGAGAGAATAAGAAAGCTGAAGAGGAAGAAACCTAGTTACTGGGGACGAAGAAGCATTTTAGAGTACACAACTACTCTGAAAACATGAAGGTCGAGGTAGCAATCTTCAGATTAAAAGGAAAGTTTGATATATGGTGGGACGACTTAAGCAATGTTAAAGCAATTCGAGAAAGGGAGTTTTCATGGGGTGAGTTTGAAAAATATTTTTGGGAGAATTATATGTCAATGATGTATTATGACGCTAAGGTCAAAGAGTTTCATGAACTCAAATTGTGTCAGCTTACTCCAGATGAATATACAAATAATTGTTTAGAACTGTTGAGGTATGTACCTTATATCAAGGAAAAAAAGAGTAAAAATCCAAAAATACCATAGCGAGTTGCCTTAGTAATTCAGAGACTGGATCGAGTTCGATGAACCCAAAACATTGAAAGAAGGGTGGATCCGGATCTTCGACTGTCACTGATGCTGGGTCTCGATTTGGTCGGGGGTTATCATCATAAACAAAGTAAACGAGCAGGCATTACGGGGGGAGATATAGGCTTTTCGATTGAAATAACATGTATGCAATAAGACTTGCTCTCTACTAGCCTTTTGATTCGAGCAAAACGGTCGATAGCTATTATCTAGAAAATCAGTTACTACTACGAAAAATCCAAACATAACAATGAGAATCGAATGGACCAGAAGAAGAAAGATTGAAGCAACTTCAAAGGGAAAGGATCAAAACCCTTCAGGCATAAGCAAGTGGGAAAAGGGGAAAAATTCACTACTCATGCTAAAGGTTATATCCAATGGACACATCCCTCTAATAAACAACATCCCTCCAAACCATCAAGAGAAGAAGCAGAGGAGTACAAGAAACTTTAATGTTGGAACTATGGAGGAAACCACTTACGAATGGATTGCCCTCAACCTCAAAAATAGAATGACAAAAGGTTATATAACATGGAAGAGATGATGACAGTGAATGACATGGCTCAAAGTATGCCTCATATTTACGTTGCATTGGACAACCAACAAACAAATCACTAGGCCCGAGTCATCAATATGGAAGGTAAAATCATTAGTCAATCTTTTTCAATTTAAATTGATCCGGGATCTAGCCTTAGTTATATTAGCCCTAAAATCATAAAATATTGCACCATGCAAAAGAAGGAGCATAACAAGTCGTGGATAATTCTTTTATCCATGGCAATTAACAAGAAAAAAATAGAATTGGTAGAATCATGCTACCAAGAACTGGATGGCATAGCTACCTCGACAAATATCAACATCTTTCTATTAGGTTCGTACGATGTATTAATTGGTATGGATTGGCTATCAAGCCACAAGACTGAGGTGGATTATTACAGTAAATCATTGGAATTCCTTGATGATGAAGGAGATGGAATAAAATTGCAAGGAAATAAGAAGCCCAATTCTATTAGATAGATTTCAACATTACAGGGAAATAAGTGCAATTGAAAAAGGTATACTCTATTCATGATTTAGGTAAATAGTGTAGCAAAGGACAACAAAATCGAACTTGAGAACCACCCCATCTTACGACAGTACAACGATGTATTTCCAGATGAAATACCAAGGTTACTGCCTAAGAGAGACATCAATTTCTCTATCGAGCTAATTCTTGGCACAGTGCCAGTCTCTATGATACCTTATCGCATGAGCACACCCGAATTGATGGAATTGAAATTGCAACTAAAGGAGTTGTTGGATATGGGGTATATCAAACCCTGTGTGCCACCCTAAGGAGCACCGATTCTATTTGTGAAGAAGAAGGATGGCATGTTGCAGCTATGCATCAACTATTGCCAATTAAACAAAGCAACAATAAAGAAAAAATATCCACTACCAAGGATTGATGATTTGTTCGACCACCTAAGAGGAGCTACCGTGTTTTCAAAAATTGAATTAAGGTCTGGCTATCACCAAGTCAAGTTCAAATATGAAGACATTCATAAAACGACATTCAGAACAAGATACAAGTACTGCAATTTCATGGTGGTACCATTCATACTTATCAATGCACTAGCCATGTTCATGTGCTTAATGAACAATGTGCTCAGCCAATACCTGGACAAGTTTTTCTTAGTATTTTTGGATGATATTATGGGATGTCAAAAACCAGAGAGGAACATGAGGAACATTTGAAGGCAGTATTATAGTTACTGAGGGAACACAAGTTATATGCTAATCTCAGTAAGTGTAAGTTCTTCAAGGCTCAGGTTCAATATATGAGGCACATGATCTCAAAAGGTGTGGTTGTGGACCCCGAGAAAATCAAGGCCATCATGGAAAGGTCCACCCCCAAAAATATCATCGAAGTCAAATCATTTATGGGGTTGGAAGGATATTATCAAAGATTCATCCAATATTTTTCGAAAATCGGACATCCAATCACAGTCTGCAGAGAAAAGGAGTAAGGTTTCAATGGAAATCAAAGTTCTCAACTAGCTTTGAGAATCTCAAGTGTTTTCTCACGCATGTGCCCATATTAAGGATTGCTAATATGGAGAAAGACTTCTTAGTTTGCACGGATGCTTGTAGAGAAGGATTGAGTAGAGTACTAATGCAAGAGGGACGCGTAATTTTCTATGAATCAAGAAAGTTAAATGAACATGAAATAAATTATGTACTCACCCAAGACTTAGAAGTTGCAACAACCATTCATGCATTAAAATGTGGAGACATTACTCGATCAGGTGGAAATTTGTGTTGATGTCAAACCATGTGGGACTGAAATATTTATTCAACCAACCTATATTGAACATAAGGTAGGCTAGATGGTTAGCCCTCATCAGTGACTTTGAATTTAAGATCAACTATATCAAGGATAAGAAGAACAGGGTGCCTAATGTGCTGAGAAACAGTCAGCAAGTAAATCACTTGGAAACTATAAGTTCTTGTGAATCTAGCATCATGGAAAGGATTAAGGAAGCATTGATACATGATGAAAAATTCTAGTATAGATTGTTTTCAAAAATAACCAGAAGGACCTTTAAGTAAATATTGCACACTCACAGATGATGGGATGTTAAATATCAAAGACCGATGGTATATACCTTACGTAGATAACTTGAAGAATCTCATTTTTTATGAGTTCCATAAAAGAACGTATTCAGGTAATCCTGGGTATCAAAATATGATTACTACAATTAAGAATATGTGTATTGGACATGTGTGAAAAAGGAAGTCACAAAGTACATTTCTAAGTTTCTGGAGTGTCAATAAATGAAGGTGGAATATAGTAATTTTGTTGGACTATTACAACCAATCCTAATCTTGGAATGGAAGTGCTAAGTCATATCCATGGACTTCATCACAACACTAACAAAGACACCAAGATAACATGATGGCATCATGGTGGTGGTTGAAAAGCTAAGCAAGGCAGCTCACTTCATACCAATGAAGTCCACTCATAAATCCATTGATATTGCGCAGATCTTCATGAAGGAAATATTTAGACTACATGGCATACCTAAGAGGATAATCTTATATCAAAATGCCAAATTCACATCCAACTTTTGGAAAGCATTATTCGTTGAATTTGGAACTTAGTTGGCATTATGTTGGACATTGGATTCAACGCTCCCCATGTGTTTCACAACATGGACTAATCGCCTCTTGTGGATCCTAACTCTAGCAATTATAGCGAAGACTAATGCCTGCAGGTTTTGGTCTAATGGAAATCGTGATTCCAACAAGTGGTATCAAAGCGACAGGTCTCGAGTTTGAATATCACACGGGTTGCACTGGGGGGATATTGTTGGACATTGGATTCAACGCTCCCCATGTGTTTTACAACATGGACTAACCACCTCTCATGGATACTAACTTTGGTGATTGTGGCAGAGACTAAAGTATGTGGGTTTTGGTCTAACGGAAATTGTGATTCCAACACATTTAGTATCTGATGCAGGGATACCCTGCTTACACCCACAGTATGCATGTAAAATGCATCAGCACATTTGTCCCAGGTATTTTAACTCTCTAAGGAGTCAAAATCTTCAACCTCTAATGGTTAAGGCCGTATTAATCAACATAGGCAAACCAACATACAAAATTCATGTCTCGGGACTTTAATCACCCCTTAACCTTCAAATATGACTTTATTAAAGCCTTTCTTTTAAATCCTTCCTATCGGGACTAAAACCCTCTCATTAACCCTTCGCTAACCCATAAACCATATATATATAACATTTCTCTTCTTTAACCATTGGTTACATATATTAACACGTAAATTCTCCCATCGGCACTACTTTCCTTTATAACCCATTTACAAAGGAAATACTCACAATCTTACCTTTTTACCCGGGGCTTCACTTTATTGGATTACAAAGGAAAAACCAACCAAAACACATAGGCCGGACTTCAAACCTTATAAACCCATGTTCAAGATTATCGTTGGGTCCACACCTTTAGTCGCTCCACAACGCTGCTCTGACCCCCCATTACTGATCGACCCAATCTCTGATCGGCGCTATATTGGCCTATCGGTGATATCGCGATGTCGCTTTCCTCCGATCTCCGATCAACAACTCCTCCGACGCTATTTTCCTTTATAACCATTTACAAAGGAAATATATGCAAACACACCTTTTCTACCTTGGTACGGCCTTGGCACATTTGCCGAGGTTTACCTTTTCACTTATCGTAATCACTATAGTCTGCTGATCACATTAACATGTGGTTCCCCATCTCCTCCGATATGCAATTAACCTCTGGAACTCAAAACATATTAACTGTGCCATATAACTCCCTTCGGGTCCGCTTACTTTGCGTGTAGCATTCTTCCCCCCGTCGTTGATCTCCTCCCGCAAGATCCAACGATTCACGGTAGATTTCGGATCGACCACAAACACGGGGTTTAACCGCCCGATAAAGTGGTTTCCCCTCTTGCCTCCGCTGCCACGTTGCGTGAAATGTATGGGATCGGGTGCTCAACGCTTAATACCACTTATGGTTTCTTCCCCACCCGAAATACTATTTCGCTTATAAGCCAGCCTTTTAGCTAGTTACTTCCCATGCTCTTCCAACACGTGATGACTGTTGATCTTTGAGATTGAACGGTTCATATGCACCAATACTTCACTTCTCCACTCTTCCTTTTTACTTAGAATTTATGCTAATTCTTCAGCGTTTTCTCTGTGGTTTGGGTTTTTCTTCAGGTTTTCACTTTCTGCCTCTGCTGCTCAACTTCTCTAAGTTTAACTCCTCTATGAATTCTCACTTCACTACTTCTCTCTAGAGCTTCACTCAGTTCCTTCAATTGGATTCTAAAACCCGTGATGATTCCTTTGAATCATTCTCTCCTCTGCGTGTTCTTCTGAACTCTGTTGCAACCACTCTTACAGAACCTACAAATCCACATGTAATTCATTCATAAAATACTCATTCCACACATTTACATGGCTAGGAATAAACCCATGTATACATAAGTATAAACAAATGATTACATTCAAGACTTTGTGTCTCACACGGGCCTGATCTTCAACTATCAGTGGCCTCCTCCTCCTCTGCCCGTAGGCTTACATTTATACCAGAGAGTTATGTTGAACTAATTCTAGTTCAATTCCTAAATCTACTGAACTGACTCCTAAATCCTCTATGTCCACTTCTAACTTCATTTAATTCCTAAGAACTCTCTCTAGTTCCTCGAATCATGAACTACTTTAAGAGTTATATTTTACTTTTAACTCTTTTGTCTTTATTAACCACTCATGTTCTCATTTATTCAAGAGCATTTACAAACAACCTCACATTATCTAATTAATGCTTATCCTACTCACTCAAAAGCCTAAATGTTACATTAATTCATCACTTAGGAATCTAACTTCCTTAAAACACTTGACCCCCTATGTCTACTAAATACAATGATTTTCTCTTGGGTTGAATGCTCCTGCATCAGACTCCCAAAGTAGAAAATATTCATGATCTCCTAATCATGTGTCTTCTTAAGTTGATAGAAAACCTCCAGGGTCCCAAACTTTAGTTTGTAACTGTCTGAAAGCTTTATTCCTTTGTTGTTGTTGTACTTCTACTGTCTTTTGCTCCATCTTCTTCTCCTTGTCAATCAGGTTCATACTCTGATTGATCATCCTTCCTGTTGCTATCATTCTCCTCCCTATGGCCTATTTCATCATTAACTGCCACAATTCTTCAATCTTTGTCTCTAGTTTATCCTTGGACTGGTCCATACTTTGCCACTTACTTCTACCTCTTTCTCTTTGTTTCAGGTTGTTGTTGTTGTCCACTAACTCTTCAAACTATTGTTGGTTACTTTCACTTTGTAGTTGTTGGTCTACTTTTTCTTCCACTTTTTCTCTTGCTCCAACTTTTGCTATGCTTATTGCCTCCCTATCATCCTTACCCTCTTTCATGATTATTTTTGTCTGCACTGAATCATGACTTTCCAGCATTCTCTCCAGCAATTGAGCATCTTTGTTCCATGGATTAAATTCTTCCACAGAATCTTCTTCTTTCATCTTTATTTGGCTGCTCATCTGTGCCAAATTTCCTCCAGCATCTACAACAAAACCTGCATTCACAAAACACTTGTTAAAATAAAAAAACATAAGGCTTTTGTGCCTTATCTTCCTTTGGCAACAATTCAGTTTGTTGCTCTGTTTCTTTCTCCTCTGTCAGCACATCAGTATGCTGTTTTGAATTCTCAAAAGAACTCATGAGACTGTCAACTGGTCTCTCTTCTACATCATCTGCTCTAATGATGTCTTCTTGCTCTTATCCATTGTAGTGAACTCCTTCTTCTGCAATCACACTGTCATACTCTGAATTTTCCAGCAATGCAATTTCTCTGTGACACTTCATATGTACTTCATCATCACTTATAATTCCTGCATTTATAAACAAATTATTAATTTGAAAATCGCAAGGTTCAACAGTCTCAACTGTTGCTTCACTTATCAGCTCTTCAGACTGAATTTCATCTCCTTGTTTCACAAGAATTTCTTCCTGTGTTGTCACAACTTCAAATATCAATGCATTATTAAGTTCTTTCTGCTGCAATAAATCACAACTTCTCTCATTTAAGAGACATTCTCCATCCTCCTTTACTTCATAGTTTTTATCTTCTGAAAGATACTCTTCCATACTTCTGACAGTTTCAAAATATTGCTCATCCTCTACAAAACACTCCTTTGTTAGTGTTACTTCTCCCAAGGTTAAATCCTTTGCATAGGGTTCTTCCTTCTTAACATCTTTCAGTAGATTTCCTTCTTTCTTACTATCTGTCTCAACAGTTTCCATGGTTGTTTCCACCGTGCCTATCATCATAGTGAACTGATAATCCTTTACTATGTTTTCAGCTAACATAGTCTCTTCTTCAAGTTTTCCTTTGATCTCTTGTTGTTTACCTTCTCCAAGAGCTATCCTTGTCTCACCATCTGCATTAATATTCTCCTGCATTTGTTCTGCATCCACAAACAAACTATCAGTCTTAAAAACATAAGACCCTGTGGTCCCACTTAATGTTTCAACCATCATATCTCCTTGCTGTTCTAAATCCTTCATATGATTCAGAAATTCTTCGATGGTCTCCTCTTCAATATCCTCAAGCCCTTCACTTGGTTGCTTGATATCTTTCTCCAATTGTATATGAGACCTATCTATCTCATATTCTTCCAGAACAAAATTTAGAGTCTGCTTGTCTTCTTCCTCCTTTATGACGATATCAGCAAATTTTCCTTCACCTGTTTCACCTGCAAACATACACAAATTGTCAAATTTAAAACCATGTGACCCTTTGGCCTCACTTGAAGTTTCAGTCTTCAAGTCTTCATCTTCACTTTCTCCCAAAATTTCTCCCTATTCTGGTTCACAAATGGAATCTTCCATTTCCATTTCCAACTCAGCTGCTTTGAGTTTTTCCATCAGCCACCTCACTTGTCTTTGTTTTAGCCTACTCTGCAATTTATGCCACTTCACTGGCTTGTTCCTCAAGACCCAACCTAGTCTCTGGCTTTCCTCAAGTATTCTCCTTAATGCATCGAGTTGTTCTTTCAACTCTGTAATCTCCTTGTCAATTTCCTCTTGACTCATCCTCTTGCCATTTGCCTTGGTATTCTCTTTCTTCATCTTTTTTCTATTGTGGTCTTCCTCAGAACCTCTACTATGACTATCAGTAGCCATCTTCTTCTTCTCTATCTTCATGAGCTCCTCACTCACTCACTATGAGCTGCATTAAAGCCTCTGCAACAACAAGTCCTCCTTGTTGCAACTTACCTCACCAAGCTTTCCTCTGTACTTGGTCTTTTGGCAAGCCCTTGGTTCTCTATCTTTGGAACCTCCTTTGAGCACTTCTCTCTGCTCCTTCTAGGCTTCAACTCATCTGCACTTCTCAAGAACACAATTGTCCTCTTGTATTTCAATCACAATGAAATACTTGGTTCTGACCACCTATTCTTTCACTTAGAAAGTCTTACCAGTTTCCTTCATCCGTTAACAATTCTCCCCACATCCTATGTGGAATTGCCTTTGTGATCTGCAACATTCCCTCTACAGTAAAAAGTCTCCTTCTTGCTACATATGCCTCACTAAGATTCTCTCCTTTGAGCTCAGTCTTTTAGCATCTTTCTAGTTCTTTCCTTTGGAATCAATTGAGCACTCCTTGCTCTAGATTGTTGCAACCTTCACACCACCTTATGTTGTCACCTGCATATGAATGTATAAACACACATTCTCAAATCAAAACAGAACATATCACCTCACCTTCAAGATCTCAGCATGATCTTGTTTCACCATTCCACCTGTACCTTGAATGGATTGTCCTCTGTCTCTTGCATCTGCAAGTTCTGCTACACATCCCCTCTGTGTGCCTTCTTTCTGTCAGATTAGAATCTAATCCTTCCTTGCCTGCATAAACATCTTAACACATAACTTGTTGTCAATTCTTTCACATACAATTTCTTTGTTCTGTTTTAACACCAATTCTTTCAATTACAATTATGCTCTGATACCAAAATGATGCAGGGATACCCTGCTTACACCCACAGTATGCATGTGAAATGCATTAGCACATTTGTCCCAGGTATTTTAACTCTCTAAGGAATCAAAATCTTCAACCTCTAATGGTTAAGGCCGTATTAATCAACATAGGCAAACCAACATGCAAAATTCATGTGTCTGGACTTTAATCACCCCTTAACCTTCAAATATGACTTTATTAAAGACTTTCTTTTAAATCCTTCCTATCAGGACTAAAACCCTCTCATTAACCCTTCGCCAACCCATAAACCATATATATATAACCTTTCTCTTCTTTAACCATTGGTTACATATATTAACATGTAAATTCTCCCATCGACGCTACTTTCTTTTATAACCCATTTACAAAGGAAATACTCACAATCTTACCATTTTACCCGAGGCTTCACTTTATTGGATTACAAAGGAAAACCCAACCGAAACACATAGGCCAGACTTCAAACCTTATAAACCCATGTTCATGATTATCGTCGGGTCCGCACCTTTAGTCGCTCCATAGCGTTGCTCCGACACCCAATTACCTACCGGCCCGCTATATCAGCCTATTGGTGATATCGCGATGTCGCTTTCCTCCGATCTCCAATCAACAACTCGCACGCAATCTTCCTCTAACGCTATTTTCCTTTATAACCATTTACAAAGGAAATATATGCAAACACACCTTTTCCGCCTTGGTACAGCCTTGGCACTTTTGCCGAGGTTTACCTTTTCGCTTATCGCAATCGCTATAGTCTACAGGTCACATTAACATGTGGTTCCCCATCTCCTCCGATATGTGATTAACCTCCAGAACTCAAAACATATTAACTGCGCCATATAACTCCCTTCGGGTCCGCTTACTTTGCGTGTCGCATTCTCTCCCCTGTCGTTGATCTCCTCCCGCAAGATCCAACGGTTCACGGTAGATTTTGGATCGACCACAAACACGGGGTTTAACCACCCAATAAAGTGGTTTCCCCTCTCACCTCCGCTGCTATGTGGTGTGATATGTATGGGATCAGGCGCTCAATGCTCAATACCACTTATGGTTTCTTCGCCGCCTGAAATACCATTTCGCTTATAAACCAGCCTTTTAGCTAGTTACTTCCCATGCTCTTCTATCACACGATGATCGTTGATCTTTGAGATCTAATGGTTCATATGCACCGATACTTCACTTCTCCGCTCTTCCTTTTTACTTAGAATTTACGCTAATTCTTCAGCGTTTTCTCTGTGGTTTGGGTTTTTCTTCAGGGTTTCACTTTCTGCCTCTACTGCTCAACTTCTCTGAGCTTAACTCCTCTGCGAATTCTCACTTCGCTACTTCTCTCCAGAGCTTCACTCTATTCCTTCAATTGGATTCTAAAGCCCGTGATGATTCCTCTGAATCATTCTCTCCTCTGCGTGTTCTTTTGAACTCTGCCTACAACCATTGTTACAGAACCTACGAATCCATATGTAATTCATTCATAAAATACTCATTCCACACATTTACACAGCTAGGAATAAACCTCTGTATACATAAGTATAAACAAATGATTACATTCAAGACTCTGTGTCTCGCACAAGCTTGATCTTCAACTATCAATGGCCTCCTCCTCCTCTGCCCATAGGCTTACATTTATACCAGAGAGTTCTGTTGAACTAATTCTGGTTCAATTCCTAAATCTACTAAACTGACTTCTAAATCCTCTATCTCCACTTCTAACTTCATTTAATTCCTAAGAACTCTCTCTAGTTCCTCGAATCACGAACTATTTTAAGAGTTATATTTGACTTTTAACTCTTTTGTCTTTATTAACCACTCATGTTCTCATTTATTCGAGAGCATTTACAAACAACCTCACATTATCTAATTAATGCTTATCCTACTCACTCAAAAGCCTAAATGTTACATTAATTCATCACTTAGGAATCTAACTTCCTTAAAACACTTGACCCCCTATATCTACTAAATACAATGATTTTCTCTTGGGTTGAATGCCCCTGCATCAGTATCGCATACCATCCTCAGACGGATGGGAAAATCGAGAGAGTAAATAGGGTGTTGGAGGACATGCTAAGAATGCACATGATGCACTAGCCAAAGAAGTGGTTAGAATATCTTCCTTTAGTTGAATTTGCATATAAAAACGACTATCAAGAATCACTAAAGATGAGCCCCGTCGAGACTTTGTATGGCAGGGGTGTAATACACCTATTAGTTGTGATGACCTAGTAAATAAGGTAACTCTCAGGCCATATATGTTTAAGGAGATGGAACAAGAACTTATTAGTATCAAACAAAAGCTTAAGGCAACACAAGATAGAAAGAAGAGCTATGCATATCAACAAAGAACATATACGGAATTTCAAGTGGGGGATCATGTGTATCTCCAAATTAAATCAAGGAGCTCACTGAAAGTGGGGTCCTATGCTAAGTTGGCACCGAGGCTTTACAGACCTTTTCATATTTTGGAGCAAGTGAGACCAGTGGCTTATAGATTAGTCTTGCCTCCCACCATAAAAGCACATGATGTATTCCATATATCCTTATTGAAAAGCATGTGCACAATTATAATCATGTGCTTGGTTGGTCTATCATACAAGTGGATCCCGAGGGAGAGTTCCAACGTGAACCTGTGTATCCTGGATCAGAGGCAGATCGTTTTTCATAACCGAGTGATAGAACAAGTCAAGGTGCAAAGGAAGCACTTTGGACCCAACAAGGCAACCTAGGAGCATGCATATCAGAGGAAAGCATTGTACCCATTTTTGTTTAATACCGAATGAATGTCAAATAGTTGTTTCTAAAAAGTTCACATTTTATTTTTTATTATCTTTTCAGATTTTCCCCAATGTTCCTTTAAGGTGGTGGGGTTTGTAACACCCATACATTAATTATGTTATTTATAAACATTTTTATGTCATTATCTCAACACAGTATATGATTGCTAGTAGAACATTTTTTTTAATATAATAAAGACCGTTACTGGTAAAGTTTGCTCTTATTTTGATCTTGATTCTGAGTTGTGTGAATACCCTATTTAAGCATTAATCACGTTTTCAACACTCGAATAAACAATTAATTAAACAGTCACATTGCAATTAAAATTAGTTGTAATCATAATAGTTGAGCACCATAATTAATCATAATTATTTGTAATTATGACGTCACCATAATTAATTGTAATCATAATTAATTACATTTAATTAATTGTAATTATGTGGCAATCATAATTACTTATAATCCATTTAATTATTAATAACCTGTGGAGAAATACAAGTTCGATTATGAGAAGGGGCATATTATGGCACAAACCGCCATGCCCATCGCATTAAGAAGTAAATGACAAATCTCATGGAAAATAATGGGTCACCTAATTAAGTGGCCATTAATGCAATTGCACTGCCAAACATGATTGAATTTCCTTCTCATGCATTGAAGAGGTAACTTAATCAGCAAGGAAGCATGAAAAGTCACTTACGGAGGCAACCCCAAATTGTCTTAAAAAAAAAAAAACCGAGTTTCTCAGAGCAAGGAGGGGTGGTGTGGGGATGTTATTGAGGGAGGAAGAGCGAACATAGTGCATAGTCACGGGAATATCTATTGCTATAGACTATCGTTTTCCATTTTCTTTCCTATTTTCCATTCGGAATTGCCAAGACCTAAACGCAGAGGGAGGCTGAATTCATGTGTTGGGTGCTTGTTGGGGGCTAACAAACCATAGGTGCTTGCTACAGATGATAAACCATTGTGCTTGTCTCTAATTGATAAACCACCTACATAGTGAGATATTGGTGCTTGTCAGGACTGATAAACCATGGGTGATTGTTGTGAATAAAAAATCGTTGATGCTTGTCCCTGGCTAATAAACCACCTACAAATATTTTTCACTCCACTTAGCTCATCTTGTGAATTTTTTCTTGGAAATTCAAGTGCTTAGACTCTAGACTTGGCACGGGGGTGGCAAGTATGAAACAAAGATTTGTGATTTCATATGGTTGAGAGGTTAACGTGATGCCGCTTCTCTATTCACCAATAGGAATTAGTGTGACCAAATAAGTAATCTGAAACTCTGTTTATGAAGTACAATTATTAAATAGATTGCAATTTTTATCATAATTCTACAAGAAGAATCGTATCATGTTGCTACCTACTCTCAAATTGAATTTACATATTGTGTTTTGTACATACATGAAATTGGTGGAAAGATTAGTTACACATTCACCCACTTAAAACATACAATAATCTCATGTTGTCTCACTATTGGTAGATTTTATTGTCTAAAACTCATTATAAGCAAGTCTAGAAATGATATCGAAAGGGGTTGGACGTTTCCTTTTTTGTTTTGCATCTACCTCTAAAATGCAGTTGTGGATTAATATTACATGTTATAAAAGAGTTTATGGAAGTATATACACATTTTGTTTACTTTACAATTCGGCCAGACCGACCACGTATTGAATTTCTATTAGTAACCCTTGTTATGGATTATGCTTGCATGTAATTTATCTACATGGTGAATCAACCCAGGCCAACATGCCCTCAAATTATAATGGTTAAATGGATATAGTAAATTTATGTGTGTATTCCTTTTAATTTGCAAATGCAATTCACCCCGGGTCAATTAATATTTTAACATAACTTATGTGAATTTATGAATTAAAATTCATACCAAATTGGCCCAAAGCCTCTAATGCAAAACTTAACGATATATGCATATATTAATTCCAATATGAGTAGTGTAGGTCTATGCTAGTTTATTCAAAAGACATGTAAATCAATTACATATATATATAATTACATTGACAAGACAGAGATTTGTGTTAAGCTCAGGGTGACCTAGACTCGTATATAATTACATTGACAAGACAGAGATTTGTGTTAAGCTCAGGATGACCTAGACTCGTTGATGATGCTGACCTGGTTATAATGAAATCTGACCTAGGCCTTATTCTTTTCAATTTTGAAATACAATTATCAAAATTGGCGTGTTTATATCGAATTCAACTCAAGCCTCCTATTATTTTAATTATCTTATTCTATAGTAAAATGGCGAGAGCGGGCCTTGATCATTCTAACTATGTAATGTGTAATAAACATTGTGTGGGTAACGTTAAGTTCAACCCAGTCTTTACGTAATTTTAATTACATCATTGTTGGATTGATGGGTGACAGCCTGGGCAGTTTATTGCTCATAAACCTCTGAGGGTTAGTATAAACTTGTTGCTAGAGTGATTGAATGAGGGGCTATCACCCCAAACCCCCGATGGGCGAAAGGGTGGACTTGTGAATTACCACAGTGTGGTGTTGGATATCTATCCGGTGGATGGGAGATGTAAAGGTACCACCATGCCTCGGGCCATCTAACGGATGGGGAAAGTAAACACATCATTATTCCTCAATACCAACACCATCCAGTGGATGTGTATGCGCAAATTGTTGATTACGAGGGCTTCGACCCCCCTACTCTTGAAGGGGCGATGGGTGGGTCCTCCCCCGGGTTATTTTTCCTTTATACTCACCATGTGTCAAGCATGTTCCGACAGCAGTGTGATAACATCTAACAGATTAGGGTGGCATGAATACACTACACCTATGGCAAAGTTGAAAATATCAATTGAGTGTTAGAAGGGAACATCAACTCAAATTGTATGTGGACCGTTGGGACCCCCGACCCCTGATGGGGCAGAGGGGTGGGCTCGTCAGCGCTTGAAATTTTATGTGTATGTACACCAACACACATCCGATCATTGGGTGTGGTTGTAGCAAAGATTGTATACATAGCCTTGGGATCTCCAACCCCTGATGGCGTGAAAACGTGGGTCTCGCACTTATTTATACTCGAAGTATGCAATGGTATGATGAAGGTGTTGGTCATTGGGCTTATTCATATCACATATATCTAATTGCATGATATATATATATATATATATATATATATATATACAAATTTGTTATTTATTTGTTTATTTAAAACAGATACTTTTATCCATACCATGTGGGTTATCCACATAATGATATTTCATTGAATGCTTGTTTCAACCTTTGTTTATATATGTAATCATAGTGGTCATGGTCATGGATTACATGGACATGTACATATGTATAAATTTCTCACGATGTGTGTGTGTATATATATATATATATAATCATTGGAGAAACACATACACCCACATCTATCTCCACAAAGCTTAGATTTATGGCATTTTGTAACTTGGCATATTGGTGATCATCAAGAAATTTGAGTTAAAAACATCAGTAACACCTCCCATAAACCACAAAAATACGAGCGATATGGTAAGTATTGTTACAAAAGTGTGTATTGCTACACCTCTCCCATACTAAACTTTAAAGTGCCTCTCAACACAATAAAATCTGTAATCTGATTATTATTAGTGCCTTATTTAATTATTGTTAAATTATAAGATTATAACTAATACACTAGATAATGGTAACAGAAATCCTAAAACCATGGCTAAAGAATCAATGTCGTGTATATGATATTATTTTCCATCCTATAAGGAAACTTGTATGATATAAAATTTAAACATAGTTTCCTTTATTGAGGCTATTGATATTCAGTTACATGCTATATGAGGCATTGCATAGCTATGAAATATATCGATAAAAGTCAAATGTAGGGCCTGCAAATATAGAAACCCTGAATGTGACAAGCCAATGCTCTAACTGTTCATCAAAATTTTGATTTTTCTTGGTGCTCCACCACTCTTTTTCATCTCGTGTTTGCAAATTATACATGCTAACAAGTCTAAATTGGGCAAGCCACACATAATGTAAAGCTAAAATCCCAATTGCCAGAAGCCAAAATTGGTTCGTTGGAATTAAGCAAAGGGAGGTTGACTAACCCGCTAACGGGTTTCCCCTGTACACCAAAATCTCTTACTATTGTATTAGTGTTCTCTGGATAGGCAGTTACAATACCCTTCTTCTAATGATATGAATGATCTGAGGACATCGAAGTTCGCAAAGACCATTATATAGATAGGCATTCTACCTAGAAGGATACTTCATTCTTATTATCACTCTTAATTTTTCATATGGATGCCATTAGATTAGGGTTTTTTTTGGTTGTGTAGATGGAGCGAGAGGGTTGTTTTGGACTAAAAAATGGTTTATTGTCATATATAGTTATTATAGTACCATATCAATGGTTTCCCTGGTTGGAAGGGAGGTCTAAGATTTGCACTTTTACTTCTTGAATTCTCCAATTGGATCTCCTCAGCTCACTACTATTACATTGCACTTTATACCCACCAGTTCTTTGTACCTTGTTGCCAGCTCACCATATCTCCTTATTTCTCACCGGCCTGGTGACATTGCTCAAACATTCTTTCTTTCTCCAAAATTAAAATGGAAAGGGGTTGAATGTTGGTGATAATGTTTTTGGATTGATGGAACAGAGAAGTAAAAATCAAAATAAAAGAAAAGAGAAGAAGTAGGATTTTGTTATTTGTCTTTTTACTATGAATGGTTTTTGTTTAAGGGATGTCTAAGTATTGTTGCATTGGTATTATTGCTTGAACTGACTTAATTTGTTTTTTTTTAAACACTAAGATGTTTTTTTCCTCCCAAAATTATTTTTTTGAAAACTTCAACTTAAAGACCGCGTGGTATGGGAAATCACATTTTATCATAAAGTGCCAAATAAAATTTTTGGGCAAAAGACACTTATAATAAAGTCTCTTTTAACCTAACTATAAAAGAGCATGTAGTTGCTGCTCTGATGTATGTACCACTGTACAATCGGCCTATTTTGGAGTTGTAACGATAGCAATTTATCGATATGATACATCCTAGAGCACAAGTTCATGTGGCAGTCAAAACAGTTTTCCAACACTTGAAAGGAATAATAGAATCTGATATATAGTGGAATTGTGGGGCAGTTCAAGGCACTAAGAAACAAAAAGAATCCTGTGTCTTCAAAGGATTTTAGAGTTTTTTTAAGAAATAGTGGTGTTCTAATGTTTAAAAACATATCAAACCTAAAAGCATATCCCATTAGGTTGCTTGGTAACTCCACTGATATGACAAGTGACTCTAATAGGTTGTGGGGATGACAAGGCTACCAATGGGGCTATTTACTGAGTATACCAAAGAGTCCATTAATAAGGCCACCAATAACTACATCAAGGGGGCAACCCCACAAGAGTCGACAAGAGGGTTTTTATTTTGATGATTATGATCTGTTATAATGATGTCTAATATAAATCCTATTTAAGGTAATTGTTTATAATCAGCAATAATTGATTCACACTTATAAGTGTACAAATGTTCTAATGTTTAAAAACATATCAAATCTAAAAGTAGATCCCATTAAGTTGCTTGGTAACTCCACTGATATGACAAGTGACTCTAATAGGCTGTGGGGATGACAAATCTACTGATGGGGCTATTTACTAAGTATACCAAAGAGTCCATTAATAAGGCCATCAATAACTCCATCAAGGGGGCAACTCCACAAGAGTCGACAAGAGTGTTTTTATTTTGATCATTATGATCTGTTATAATGATGTCTAATATAAATCCCGTTTAAGGTAATTGTTTATAATCAACAATAATTGATTCACACTTATAAGTGTACAAATATTGAAGGAGTTTATTCAATAGATTTCTGAGTTTGTAATTTTACTATTCATCTCATTTTCTTCCTATTTTTAGCATTTAATTTCTTTGTAAGTTTTATGATAGACCAACCATACCATTACATTCAAAATGAAAATATATAGCCATCTAGATACTTGATTTCGAGAAGAGAATGAGCAATTATAAGTTTAAAACACCTTGTGAAATGCAAAAAGCTATATTTATGACAATGAATATACATACAAAGATAAATGAGCCTGTTGCTCCCTGCATAAAAAATTTACAAACCAGTGCTATCTGCTGTCAATGATCCTATTGACAGACCATGTTCAATCATTTTATTACTGTATATATAGTTGAGGATAAGAATCATAAGAAATACATAAACACACTGCCAACTTATGACTTACATGATTTTACATAATAAAGAGACAGGCAGAAGAAATGATTACAAACAAATCTCTACCACAATAGGAGAATCACCCTTGTCAACAGTGAAAGTCTGTTTTATCTCTCTGGAATGTACTGAGACTTCCACTTCATAGGTCCCATGAAAGCCTCTAAATTTAAACTGGCCTTCATGATTTGTATGGCTCTTTATGTTTGTTGTCCATTCTTTCTTCAGAGAAATGAATCTCTTTCCTGCTTCATTGGGTGTCCCATCCCAATCAACAAGGTGTCCCTGCTCCCTAGACATGAGTTCCCAAAAACCCCATAACATAATACCTTCAACTGTTGGGTGCGCAAAAGCTTCACGAAGCATAACCTCCAAGTCGTCTGCTCTCACAAATTCATTAGTCGAGTAAACATCCATCTCTGTAAACCAGATGGGCAGCCCTAAAATAGACATTGTGTTCAAAGCAGTGTGTACAATGGAACCAACAGGGTAGGTAATATGGCCCTGTATCCCTATCCCCCCAACTGGTGCACCTCGTTCCTGAAGATCCACGATCTGATTAATATACTTCTCTGGAGTAGATCTGTCATCGGAACCATCTTCTACATTGTAATCATTAACAAACAGAGTTGCAAACGGATCAAGCTGGTGAGCCATTTTGAACATATATGACCAGATATCCTTGCCTAATCTATCTTGATAGAATGATCCATGAAGCATCTCATTGTTTACATCATAATGCTGGAATTTACCGCGATATCTTGAAAGCAAATCAGAGATGCGTTTCTGGATGGCTGCACGTAGGTCATTCTGATTCAATTCTTTGACCCATTGCTGCACAGTATTAATGTCTTCCCAGAAGATACAATGACCTCTGGTTTGTATACCATGGCACTTACAAAACTGAAGGAGCTCATCTGAATCCCTGTAATTATAGTTCCCTTTTTGTGATTCCGTCCAATACCATTTCAGCTCATTTTGAAAAACAGCCCAGTTGAAATTTTTGACAAAGAAGGCAACATAATCTTCATTATCAAGACTGCTCCTATTGATGCATGACCCCAAAGGAAAACTGTTGTATGTCTGTTTGACTTTGACAGAGAAGCCACATAGCCTGTTTAGCATTGGCCCCCCTGATATTTTGAGGATCACATCACGCATACGCAGCTGCAACAACATTCAAATTAGCCAACACAGCCAAAAACAAAGATTAGACTCTAGCTTTAAAAATGATGCTAGAGTTTTTTCTTTTAATTCTGTAAACAGCTCTGTACTGCTAATGCTGTTTTGTTTGTTTCTTGACCGTTAATGAGGTTTAACAGGTAAGTAGGAGGGAATTGGGAACAAAGAAACTAACTACATTAGAATTAGAATTAGAGGCTCTTCAATTTTCCCCTTGTTGATCATTTTATTAAAGAATGCCAAGCCTGTTAAATTTCACGTGAAAAAGCTCTAAGTAATGAAAAATTATGATGGGATAATTGTTTGAATCATAAAAGACTGATTGAGAAATATTTAGTTGAATTGACAAAGTGACCCACTCATTCAACCACTCAAGATAAACACTTCTGTTCAAAAACTGGACTTGATTAAAATTAGTCAGTGTCTTCTATGTCACAAAAAAATTACATGGTGGGTAAGTGTTACAACTACAAGCTAGTTTGAAGCTCATTAACCCATTAACTATTCTATGTTTTGTGTACAATACTACGTAACTAAATGTTTCATCAGCCAATCCAAACCCACCCATATGGAAGCTTGGCCTATATCAACCTCTACCGGCGCCATCAAATCCTTGGAATCTATCTGTATGGATTTTGTAAGTGGCTTGTTAATTAGTCCAAAGGGTTAGCTCAAACAGTTGTTGCCAATATTGTCGAGCATTTGGCTAGTTTTGTGCCGGTTGGTGCCTATGAATCCCCTCAAGTGAGATGCACTAGTCTACACCAACGAGTATACTAGGCCATCCATGAATGTGGGGAAGCATCCTTGAGTTTCCCCATGAAGTTTTCCATGGAAAAAAATGGCTTACTAGTGATTTAGAGCCAAACTATACTTTTGTACTGCTACTGTGCATATTATCTAAAGTCATCATTTTTATTCCTTGTAGAAAATGCAAGGATGCTTCTACAAGTGTATAAGTGGTCTTCCCACACATTTATATACACTATGAGTTACCACTAAGTTCTAACTATTGTTTCTCATACAGATACTTGCTTTCAGAGTCAACTTGTGGTAATCCCTGCAAAAGATATTGGGCTCTCAATGCATGTTTAAATATTTATTTCTACCCATATACTGACAACCAAATTGAAGTCAAGTATAGCCATTGACATTTTGAAGTTTGTTTTGGTTGTGTTCCCACATTATCAACACATGGACAAAAAAATACCTTTACGAAGCACTTGGAAGTTGGAACATATGTTGAACAAAATCAAAGGCATCCATCACAAGCTAAGTATTAAGGCTTTATAGGATAAACATAGGGTCCAACATCTTAAGTCTACATCCAGGTAGATAAAGGTTCCAAAACTAGTGGTGGTATCATAAGGCTTAAGTCCCACTGACTTGGGCCATTCAAGAGTTTATGTGCTCTTGGACTCAAAGCCTTTTGCCTTGACTTATTGGTTCACCTTGGCATTCATAATGTAGTCAGTAAACAATTGCCCTTTGACTCACATGACAAGAAACCAAGAAAGTTTTTCCTTGGTCACAAGGGGAGTTGCTCTTGCAAGCAAAGCGGCCATCCCAATGTACTTTCACACAAGGTTCTCTCATCTCCATAAAAAATTGGATATAATCTCTCCTACAGCGTAATAGAGAAAATGAAGAGCTTACACATATATATTAGTGCTCGTCACATAACTGCATTGGTCCTATAATGAAATTAGATATCAATATGGTATTTGTCCTAGAAATAGTAGATATGTTCTTAGGAATTATATAAAATGTTAGACATTCTAAAATGATATTTCACAGCTACATTATGTTTGGTAGAAATTAGTCAGCCTTTGTCCTATAAAAACGGTATCAACACTCCTTTGTAATTCAAGCAATGGTAATTTGAGTCTAAGTAATAGAGCAAGTAATGTCCTGGCACAATTCGAAGCTTATCCCTTAATCCAACTTCTCATCTGACTTCTTATTTACTCATATTATCATAAGAGAATCCATTAGATAAAATTAACCTATTATTGCCCATCACTTTGCACTTTTTCTTCTTATTCTTGCTTTCTCAATTATGGTTTTGTTTGCACATTTTGCTTCTTTGTTGAGAATGTGACCACAATACTCAAACTAGCAAAACCATCTGATGGAAAAACTATATAGAGGTAAACTGCTATTCTAGAAGATGATTAGAGAACTTCCCTCTCTATAGAATTCTAAGAAATAGACAAGGAAAGAATTTTGTTTCCTATAAAAAAAAATTGAGGGTAGGGGGGAATCTTAAAGAAAGGGCATTTTATATGATTAGTATTCTTTGATGGGCAGGAAGTCTTCTCCTTGCACTATCGCAACAAAAACATTGGTGCCTGTTACCTCCATATGTCAGCAAGGGTACATATACTTTTCAGTGCAACATTCATCACCATTGTAAGACCAAGGTCACTAGTCAAAAGCCATGTAAAGACCATGTGAGCCCTGTATTAGGCATCCTAGATCTGTGCCTTTGTCATTGAGTCTGTATTCAGTTGTTTGGTTCAAAAAGTCAATTTAGTCTCAGATTGTGCAATTTGATGAGAGAACTCATTGTCACATGGAACGTGGAATTTTTCATATCAGAGCATCCAGTGGCTAGTTATAGTTTTGTCAAACTTGGTCAACAGGTTGGAGAAAATTTCCAAAGGGAAAAACAGAGGCAGCATTGGGTTGATTGTGACATGCATGACGTCAAAAATGGTTTACTCAATGAGAGGAACAAAACCCATGTTTTGGTTTCTCCAAATTCCCATGGATGTTAGAGCTCCAGAAAAGCATGATGGCGTGACAAGTATGTGATGATGTGGCAACACTAGGAAAGATTCAAAGATTCTGTGAGATACCCAGTTCAAGTTTCAGCATACCCAGGTGCCAGAATTGTCAAACATTCAAGGGCATTGGGGATCCAATCTCCATGTGGCTAAGTCGAATTACTAAAGGGAAGTCAAGTAAAAAATAGCCACTGGAGACCTAGTGGACAAATTATTTGAGCAATGGACCAAAGGGAATATTGAGCTAAATCGTGGAAATTTGTCCAAGTCAACCCCCTAATGGATGAATTAAAAACTATATTGTACTATTTCATGAATTAATTTACTGAGTCTCCAACATGTGGATGACTAGTAAATATTTTATTGAGGAAGAATCAAACTAGCCATTATAATTTTTTTCTATAAAAGGTTAGTCCTCCTTAGTGTAATGTTGTTGTTGTCAATTGAGACAAGTGCTATCATAATAAAGAGCTTATATTTTGCAAACCATTGTGTAATTTATTTTGTACATTGGTGGAATGGTTCTTGTTTTTATTTCTCTTCTTGATATATGATTCATGCATAATTATTCTAACTTATTTTGGTGATCAATAAAACTATTCCAAGACTAATGACTTTTTCCATTGAGGAGCTACCTAGTCAGGTGGAAAAAATCAATTAGGGGGACCACCCCACTTGAGTTTCTTGGTTTTGCAGACAGGTCAATCCAAGCATTTGAACCATCTTGTTGAGGGAGCTTCATTTTGTCTTCAAGATTTCATATTCTACTGCACACAAAAATCAAAGGTTGGAGACGCCACTTCCAAGGTCAAAAGTGTTGAGAATTCAATAGGGTAATGAATATGTTAATTCTCTTGATAATTGCTTGTGTTACTTTTTACTTATTAGGTTTGTTCTTTATTATTCCAATGTGTAATACATCAAACAACTACCAAAACAGTAAGAATAGTGACACAGTATATAGGCTGCAAGCCAGGGCCAAAACCCCTCCTCTTGAGGGGAAAACCCGAAAATCTCTTCTTTATCTTTCAGATCTTTCAATTGATGAATACCATGACCTAGATTCAGACAAATACCCTCCAAGATCAAGTCTACCACGGTCTCCTGCTGCAATCTCTTCGACCTCCCAATAGATCCGAAATTTTGCTCCACAACAACTGTTGCAACTGTTGCTCCTTCTCTAGGAGACTCTGATCTCCCTCTAATAGCCTTACTCTTGACTTCACTTGCCTTGACTTGAGTCCTAGGGCTATTAAGATGCCTTAAGATACCTTCGCTTGCCTTCCCTTCCCTTCTGCTTCCAAAATCGAACCAACAGAGATCCCAGTGCATAAACCCTAACTTCGATCTTCCCAGAAGAATGGAATAGGCCCAGAAACACTTTGACTTCTTCGACTTTCTCTTCTTCGCACTTCCTTCTTCCACTTCTTCTTCTTCTACTTCTTCGCATAAGAGATGAGTGAGTGAGTGATCCAAATGGAGGACGAGTTCCTCTTATATATAGGCTTCTTCAAGGTTGGATGTGGCTCTTCATGTAGGCCGACTTGATCTTGGAGGTATTTTGACACTTTAAAGACAAAATAATTTTTTCTTTACAATTTACAATGTGCCCATAGGGTCTTCAATATATGACAATGACTCTTATACCTAGGACAAACCCTAGAAGCACTCAATGGGTGCTTGACCTATAAAATAAAAGAACTTGAGCATGAAACCCATGCTCCAATAATAATAATAATTTCTTTTTCATTTTATATTTACAAGAATACATTTCATACTTATGAAGACCGAACCTAGTTACACATTTTTCAACAAAAGGTCACCAAGAGGATTAAGCAACAATGAGGGTGAATTCTATTCTAAATCAAGCCCAGTCCCTTGAGAAAGCCATCTATATCAACTTAGAGGGGTATTGACTTCACATTCCAGCAAAAGGTGAGACATAAAAGGGCAAGGGTGTAACACAACAACCATTTATTTTCAAAATACAAAATTTAGTTTATTTTTCTGCCGTTAGGGTAGGATATCTATTCGCTGGTGTGATATTCCCACCTAGCAATTATTGCTAAGTGAGAATATAATTTTTAGACCATTTTGACAATTTTGGGCTCTAACTTAGGAGAAGTGGGTTGGAGAACCTCACTTCCAATTTTTTATTGATGGAGGTACTCACACTATGGATTCTGGAAAAAGGAAAAAATCAAACCCTTAGTGGAATGTGGGGGGCACCAAGAAAGAAATACGCTCCACTTAGGCAATTCGAACTACTTGATGAGGAAGGGAGTTTGATTATGGGACCCACATAAGGACGAGGCAACCAAGGTTAAATAGAAGGGGCTCACTTCAGTTTGGGGCTTTTTGACAAATTGACAATTTCTTGCACTTAGCACGCTTGATCTACTTAGCCAAGTCTACATCTGAGATTCTCGAGTGAGATTCTCACCCCTTGCTTCGGTGGACTACGAGTGCTAGCCCAAGGAGGGTAATTGATTGTCCCTTGTGAGCATTTTCAGCATCAGTTCAGGCATTTCGTGGGAATTTTTTGGTAGCTTCCAGGATGCAGTAGGGAGGTACAACTTGCTAGTTGGGGCCAACGAAGTTCAGGAGTTGTCTGAGGATTATTAGGGAAGATTTGTAGTGTTATTTTCCGGAGATTTTGTGGAGGAATAGCGCAAACTTTGGAGGGAGTCCTTGTTGTAGCATTGTGGCATTTTGGTGACTGCGTGGGCCTGCACAGAGGACAAATTCTAGGCACACATGGGAGTTGGAGAGTGAGCTGGAGGAGCTAGGTTGAGCAGAGCATTTGAAGGAGTCATCCGGAGAGGTAAAGACCAGCATTCTAGGAGTGATTGGAGGGTTGTTACAGTGAATCTCCAGGTAGGCCGTATTTTCCAGCCAGTGAGGAAGGCGTGGTATTTGGGGGTCATTTTCAGAGGTCAGAACTAGACCAAACCCTTTCTGGGTTTTGGTGGGTTTATTGAGAGAAGCCCAGGGTTAATTTTGCAGAATTTTCTGAGCACTGGAGGAGGGTCTTTCAGCAGTTTCTTTCCAGCAGACAAAGTAGTTCTCAAGGGCAGCGCAGGGCATATTTGGGGCAGCACATTCCCACATCTGGGCATTGTATTTTCTAACCTAGGGCTTGTCTAGCTTGCCATTGTGGCAAGCCCAGGTGCACTCTTTCCATACCCATGGTTCCATTGCTCCATATGTTAAATAAAATGGCTCAGCTGGATGGTGTTTTTGGAGATTTTCTGGGTGTCTACTTATATTTCTTAATTTTGTGTGTTTGTATTAGTTTTTGCTTTGTTTATCATTGTATTTCCTAAGTAGGAATATTACAGTGGTATTAGAGCTCAGATCTTGGCTCAGTCGTGGGATTTCTTTTCCATGACCTTGGAGGATAGGCAGAACGTGACTTACAGGAGGCAGAGATACTGGAGTAGGGAGAGAGAGTTGCAGATTACTCCTGACACAGAGGCACCAGAACAGGCAGTGGAGGAGATAAATATGGGGGAGCCAAGGAGTAAAGAGGAGGCAACATTTGACAGCCTCTTAAAGGCCCTAAACGATTTGGCCAAAGGGCAGAAGGAGATGCTGGAAGAAATCAAGCAGCAAAATCAGGACAAGGGTTTGCATAGGGAGTTTCTATTTGGGGAAACCTCAGGGCCTTCCCACCAGTACGACCACCATTCACCAGTGGCTCACCCACAAGCTTTCAATGGGCCTGTTACCCACCACTTTGTGGGTGATACCCCACGAGAAATTTTTCTCCATGATGAGACTTAACCAGTAGCCAGCAGCTCCTTGATGCCTCCTACTAGCTCATTGTACCATTTCTCTACCACCTGAGCCAACAAAGTGGTCCCTCACCCACCTGTATTGATCGTATGTTTGAAGGTGAGCCTCCCAAATCTAAAGGTGTGTCTTGTCATTTGGTAATTGAGTATTGGGTTTACTTATCATGGATACTTCTAGGTATGGATTGATGGGGGGATGTGGCGAAAAGAGTGGCCTTAGTTTGTGCTCCTGTCCCCTTGCTCTCTTTTGGTTGTTACCCTTGGATCTAGTCCCGTGGGATCTCCTTTATTGACCATTTGGTTCTAGGGTAGTACTACTTGGGAAACCCCGACTTTGGGTGTGTGGTCTCGCTCCTTTATCCGCACATATTACTCCCTTTCCACTCACTATACCCCCTTTCATATTTTCTCCCACCTGGGTCCACATAGGGCTAGCCTCCCTATCCCCTTGCCCCCACCTTGGGTCAAGCCTAGAATGATGCCCCGAAGGTTGAAGCAATTAAAAGAAAAAGTAAAAAGCATAAATGGCCACATTTAACAATTAATTGTACCACAAAATGCAAAAGATGGACAGGAATAAAATAATTAACACGTGGGCAAAATCCATTACATGAGCTCTACCCCAATCATTGGCCATCACCCTGGTTCCATAGGCCCTAGATGAGCCTCCTTTATCATTCAGGAACCCATGATTGTCCCAACCCCTGGAGGGCAATGAACCGCCCTACCTAAAAGGGGGTAATCACTGTTATATCTTACACATCATGCTCTTGTCCTTTGAGCCCCAAGCAATTAATTAAAGAAAATTCATAAAAGGCAAAAGGTATATGAAGAAGGGTGGAAAAATCAAGGCTGGGGCACCTCATGTACCACGATTTCTCCCTTCTATACATTACATACCCAGGTGTGGGCTTCCCCTTATCTAGCTACCCTATGTGGCCCAGGATTGCCCCTCTCATTTCCTATTCCATTCCACTTATTTGTCACTTTCCACCCCCATTAGAGGGATGTACCTTGGGCATACTATCCCATTTAAGGGCCTAAACCACCTAATAAGGTACATGGCTAACCCCCTTTGGAGATTGGAGACACTAGCACATGCCAAAGCCCACTACGGAAGGGCATGCCATTATGAAGTGCTTACGTTGTTATCCATGATTTGTAAGCTTTTTAACCCGATTATTTTTATGACTAGTTGTACTGAAAGCCTAAGGAATGCATTAGATCTTATGCAGGATTACAAGTGGTTTCCATTTGGGTTTGGTTTCCCTATATGGGATCCTAACCCCTAGAGGTCTACATTAGCACATGTAGAGCGTGCATAGAGAGCCATGGGCCTCCACAGCAGCAAAAAACACTCCACAGATCTTCATGGATTCTCAGAGATTACTAGCAATCCACTTTTGGGATGATGATGATATGCTTGGTACATTATGTCCAGCAGGCCCCCACGGGAACCCCACACCGTTGATAGGTGTCCCAGGACTTGTACAATGTCATGGCAGTGTTCATTTCACCACTTGGACCCTTGCAGAGGATCTTCGATTCATATGGAGACCCATGAGGTGATCTATGTGCCCTCATACCCAATGGGAGCACCACGAGTCTACTAATTGGAGAACAAGAGGCCACCCCCTTGTCCATCATATTCCGTGGAATTTATTCCTCAATATGGCACTTCAGGATATTATTGAGCCTTTAGAGGGCCCTACGACATGCACATATCATTATTTGGCCCCTTGTGAGGCTTATTTTTACACTTATGAGCTATTTTGGTGGGCTTGTCACCAATAGGGGTTTATTTGCACATTATTTTATCATTAGGGGCTAATGTAGGCCCATAGGCTAATTAGAACTCCTTAGGACGCCATATATTGATGTTAGATACACTCATTTGTATCATCACTTGACTTGGGATCTCTCTAATCATAGAGAATTTTGCACTTTTTCCTTGGTGGATATTTTTGGAGATGGATGAATTTTGATGTATGGATTTGGGCTATATCTCTTGTCATGGAGCTTTATTGAGCAAACAAAATGCTGGTTGGATATACTCTATAACGTTGTCAGTAAATTATAATGCTATTATTCTTGTTGTTGCATACTACTAAAATTAGGGCTACTTGTTGCATTATTGAAATGTGGAATTGAGCATGTTTTAGCTAATTTAATGAATGGGCCAATGTTATAGAATGAAATTTCCTAGGGATTTATTTATCTCGAGAAGCTTGCATCATTTTCTTTGAAGTATAAATTCTTGAAGTTCACTTTTCTTTTCTCTCTCTCAACATTGGACGAAGTTGACTTTCTGGGTCTCCTTGATCAAAAAACCAAGTTCTTACTCATCATTACCCTTGACTCCATATCCCCAAGTGAACTAGGCACTGATCCCTCTAAAAGGGCGATCATTTTAACCCCCTTTTTACCATTTTCCCCTTCTTCCCCAAGTCTAGCCCCATTAGGTCACCTAGGGCATCAATTTCCAGGGAATTGGCCCGAGGAAAAATTCGATCTCCCATAGCCTACTGCGCTGGTGGGTCCCCTCCCTCTCCTCCAAATTTGAGGCAATTCTAACGGTGGAATCTCCGGGAATCCCAAGCCCCAACTCTAGGATCGAATTGTGCCTAAGCATCCCCAAGGCTAGACCGAAATAGGATCAATTCAACCTTTGAAGCAAGTATTCTTGTTCGGTCCTTTTGCCTCATCTTGTCCAAGATAGGAGCATCATTGGTTGCTACATTCCATCCCCGAACCTGGCCTGGGTCCACTTGGCCCCATGCGGTCCCACTTCACATTAAAGATTATTTTTCAAGGACCATTTGGGAATCCAAGTTTCCCAAGGATTATAGGGATTGATAAACTAGTTCATAAGCCTATCCTTTCTCCCTCAACCCTCTAATCCTCACCCCTGATTGCTCGTGGACCAAGTTCCTTGCTTAAAGAGAAAGCAAGTTCCATTCCTCACTCCATCCTTAGGAAAGGGTTTTCAAGGTCACTTCTCACCTATTCATTGACATATACATTACAAGTGATCCCTACACTACCAAGACTCCTCCCATCGATGAAAGTCAGTAAAGAGTAGGGAGACTTTGATGTGGTGACAATGGGCTAAGCCTCCGACGTTGCCCTTAACCTAGCATTTGCCCTCTTAGGAACCCCTTTAGGTCCCCTGCTGGTTTGAGTGGTAACATTTCTGGCATCGTTGCCGGGGAGGAAGCAGGTCTACCTCCCTACTGAATCATCAAGGAATTGATTCATTAACGACATTCTCATTATTCCTCTGGCGACTCCACTCATTGTCAAAACCCCTAGTCTACTTGAAGGAGACAACATTCCTCCTTTAACTAGGGTTGTTGCAAGAAGGAACCATGAACCATCACCTGTTGGCACCGCTCTCCTTCCTAAATTTGAACAAGTTAGTGCCTCAACTCCGAAAATGACAGATAATACTGGCACTAGCAGCAACAAGATGACCAAAAGTCAGACATTTGGTTAGTGTATTTTCTCCTTTGAAGCTCGGTAATGATCCCAAGCCATTACCTGAAAAATACGACCGATGGTTACCCAGGTTCAAGGGAGATGCCACCATGAGTGCCCGTGACTTTGTTGAAGAATTTTATTGGAAATTGTCCCCTAGGTTGATCTTCGATGAAGATAGAATCATGATGTTGTTTGCCTTATCACTTGAGGGACAAGCTAGAGAGTGGTACCTTAGTCTTCCTCCTAGCTGCATTAGTGATTCTGATGAGTTTGAAGACCTATTCATGAAAAGGTGGTCTTGCAATGCTCAAGGAACCTTCAACATCGAGAAGTTTTATCAGATATCCAAGGGAAGGGAAGACCTCCGGGAATTCATTCAAAAGTTTGATAGGATTGTACGGGATATCCCTGATCACCTAAAGCCTTCTGATGCCAACATCCTTGATAAATTTGTCAAAGTTGTCGGGGGCCACCTAACCTATGCCTTAAGAGACAAGAAACCTTCCACATTGGCTGAAGCTAAAGAAATGGCAATTCAAGTTGAGGAAAACCTTTGTATCTCAAAAATGAATGTCGATGACCTCCCTAAAGCCAAAACTGAGACTAAGAAGGAGAAGCCGAAAGATCAACATGAAGAAACCCTTTGGGCTATCCTCAAGAAAATGGACAAACTTAGTGAGGAAGTTCATTCACGAGATTCAATCGTTATGAACAAGATCACTGCTTTGGAGAAAGTCCAAATGTCAAATTTTGTTCCGAAAGGGAAGCCTTTTCCAAGAAAGCAAGGTGGGAAGTGTTGACGGTGTTGGAAATCCGTCAACTAAGGGGATCTCTCCAATATGAAGTCCCAATTAGAATTCACATCATTTGGTGTAGGAGTCCCACCCGGTATAAAGGCCCGGTTGCCAAACCCTCAAAGATCTGCCTTGGCTCTAGCTGTCAGCACATGAGAGTAATGCAATAATGTCTTCGAACGGCAAGGCAAGTGTATCTGGTGAGTGTGCAGTGCCACTGTGTCTAGGTTCTCTTACTACAAAACGAGGGAGAAAAGTGAGCCTCTAAGTGAGAGGTAATAGTACCACCCAGGAAGAGACGCACATGAACCAAAAAGGCCTGTCCAACATCCAACAGAATAGTACACAATAGATGGGACAGTCGTTACAACCTATGAACAAGGGAAGATCCGTCTGACATCCAGTGAAATAGTCCACAGCAGATGTGACGGTCGTTATAACCGATAAGAAAGGACAGGTCTATCTAGTATCATGCGGAATAGTCCACAAGGATGAGACAACAGTGACAACCATTACAGCACATTCCCAACAAGATAAGCACTAAAACAACCAAAATAGTTCAACTATCTTAGTACATGTGAAAACAAGCATGAAATATAAATGCTCACGGAATAGTCTTACAAACATCCATAAGTCTTGTATGGAAACGTGTTGTCCTGAAAAGGCTTCTATAATTAAGCAAAAGTTCCAAGACACATATTTACATCGTACATCACTAGCCCTAGTAGTGGGACATTGGAGCCACTCCTTGCTCCTCAAAGAACTGACTGAAACTCTCTATGCTTTGTGGGGGGAGCCAAGGTGAAAAGTCTCTTGTTCATACAATGAGGGGGTATATATAACCAAAGAGGTGATGCTTACCCCTTGTGACTCTTTGACTACCCTCATGACTATTCAACTTCCTATGACTTTTCAACTTACATGATTCTTCATATTCATGTGTCTCCATTGGACTTTCACTTTACAATACACTAGGGCCAATGGTGATGTGGCATGTGAGAACTCATGAGACGACTTGACATGACACTGCTGACATGGACTAGCTCGCTGAGGTGGCAATGTCAAGTCGTTGTTACTGTTGAGTGATGGATGTATTCTTGGATGTGCTTTATCTTCTCCTTCGCATAGCTTGATGATGCGGGGTCTTCAATGATTTTTGGTATTGAGAGGCCGTTGCATACTTGTGTCCTTTGCTTGCCCTCAATAGGTACATCTGTTAGTTCAGCTACAAGTGAGTCTCTAGGCATGCTTCCCTCCTACTTTTCCTTCTTCATCATCTCGCCATGACTTGAGAGTGTACATGTTCCTGCAATTCACTCATGACGGGACGACATCAATCCGAAAACTCCCTACTCTAAGATGGTGCATTATCATCCATGGACTGAGCTTGGGACAAGTCACAGGCTGGGAGACAAGGCTCAGTGATTGTGCATTACCCAATTCCAGTTGGCAAGGAGAGAGCTCGATCACTGAGACTATGCAAAGCTCAACTTAGGCTTGACTGAGGAACTTTTGAGCACAGTCCTCACTGAGGAGAAAAATTGCGCAGTGGCCACTGGGAGACAGGATTGCGCAATTCAAGTCAACAGTGGCTAGTGCAAGGTGAGGCCAAGGGAGGTCAGTTCTGCGCAGTTTTCCGAGGCAAGGAGGATTGGGTAACAAAGAGGCCTAGAATCCAAAAAAGCGCAGTTATTGAGGAGTGTGAGCTTCGACTGAGGGAGGACATTGGGGACACCTCTGCACAAATCTGGAGGCCTGGGGAGGTTGGGCTCTTTGCGCATTGCAGGATTCCAACAGGCAAGGGAAAAGCTTGAGGACTGAAAGTGCAAAATGTGTAGTTCAAGCCAGACAAAAAGAAACTGTTGCACAATTCTGGGAGAGGGAAGGTTGCTGAACTCTGGAATTGCGCAGTGCAACTGCCCTAGAGGACAGTGACTGCACACTGCGCAGTTCCAGTCAGCGAGGTCACATCATTGAGGGTTGAGACTACGTAGCTCACTCAGGGTCCGGTGACGCTGAGTTGCCTGGTCGGGAAGATTTTCCGAAAATGGCTAAGTGTGGGAGGGAGATGGACTTGTGATGAACTTGAATTGTGATCACACACTTAGCATACTTCGACGACACGACAACATAGACCATTGGGACAACAAACAAAGCATTACCCTCTGAGTGACTGTCTCATGACAAGAAATGACAAGTGTGACACTTGAGATAGACTTTAGGACAACTGTGACGACACTTGTGTGACAACGCTCAAGACTTTGTGTATGAGTGTGACAGGTGTTTACATGGCTAGGAAAACTCGTATACACAAAGACCAACCTTTGAGATCACCAGAAAAGGTTCGCAAACATGACATAACAACCAAACATGCCAAAAGACGACAATTGATCCAACAAGCGAAAGGGAGCAAGACACTTAGAGGAAACACATGGAATGACTTTCAGTGCTTGCAACCATGCATGTCATTGAAGACATAATGATATGATAACAATAAGCAGTCGTTCGTGCTACATTAAGAGGTGTATTTCAAAAAGACGTGCTTTGTTTTCCATACCTTCCCTCAAAGGGTTATGCATCAGATGAAGTCTTCATGTGGTCTCGATCTATCATACCCTGGGTTCCTTGGTCTTCTTATTTGATAACTATCTTTTCTCCTTAGTTCCTTGAGAGTCATCTAGCATGCCATCCTTTTAAATCTCCTTATTGATCATCTTGTCATAGCCTGGTAGAATTCTTGTATCTGTAATCCACTCATGACAACACGACATCGCTCTGACAAACCCCTAGTCTAAGATGTTGCACTTGGATTCATAAACTGGGTCGAGACTAAGTGACAGGCCAGGGGAGCAGGGCCAAAGACTGCGCAATTGCGCAGTTCAATAAGCCAAAGGGCAAGCTTGATCACTGAGATTGCGCAGCTCAAGCCAGACTGAGGGAAATTTTTGCATAGTCCTTACGAAGGGAAGGAATTGCGTAGTGGCCACTGAGACACAAAATTGTGCAGTTTAAGTAGGCAGTGACTGCTGCGGGATAAGGCCTTAGGAAGACAAATCTGCGTAGTTTCAGGGGTAGGGTGGATTAGGCAGCTGAGATGTTTGAGGGACAAAACTGCACAGTTTCTGGAGACAGTGGGTTCTCACTGGGGGAAGGACACAGGAGGAAGCCACTGCGCAGTTTTGGATGCCAAGGGAGGTTGGGATTTCTGCGCATTGCGCAGTTCCAGCGGACAAGGGAAAAGCCTGAGGGTTATAGATGCGAAGTGCGTAGTTCACGAAAGCTGGATGAGGCTAGGTTGCTAGGAAAACTCCAAAATTTGACTATGTGTAGGATCAGTGGAACTGATGTGAACAGTGATAGAACTTGACTACAATCACACACTTGAACACTTAGTGATACAACATAGATCATCCAAAACATATGAAAACATACTTCGCTTAATGCAACAACCTTTGTAGCAGCTTACGATAAGTGTGGCTCCGATGATAGACATTGCGAGGATAATGATGACACTTGTGTAATAGTGTGTGAAACTTTGGAAATGAGTGTGAAACGTGTCTATATGATGAGAACAACTCATTCTCACAAAGATTTCCCCTTGAAGCAAAACAAAATTCCCTTTGCATGATAAGTGATAATCCCCATGCCCAAAGATGACACATGCTATATAAAGATGAAAGCGTGAACGACTCTTAAGATTTAGGAAGGGAGCTTGAAATCATGAGCTTACCAATAAGTGACTAAGGAACGACCGATCATAGGATCCACAGTAGGCTCCAAAATTCAAGTGTAGGCCAAAATTTTGGAGGGTGTTGCAGCTGCTACAAAAGGAAGATAAACCTAGCTCATCTCAAGTCCCAAATACCTCAACCCTAACCAATATAGTCGACCAGGATTCATCCTCTAAAGATGAGGCTAGTGAGAGTGATGAGAGTGATGATGATGAAACAAATGAGCAAACTAACCTTGTAGAGTCCGATGTATTCAACATTCTACTTGGAGGTTCATACACTCATCCTCCCATCAATGAGGTCATAACCAAAGATGAGAAAGAGAAGCCTATGCTAAACACTAATGAGCGTAGTGGAAGATTCAAAGGGGTTCAATATTCCCGAAGAGACAATAATAAAGACCCCGCAAACTCCAAAGAGCCTAACAAAGAGGACACTTCTCCCAAGCAAAATCCTCCCAAAAATGTCCCCTCTAAAGAGCCTCCCAAAGAGAAATCCCTTTCAAGGAATCTTCCGAAAAAGGATTCCCAAAACAAAGTTGAACCAAAAAGGGCCCTCAAAAGGGAGAAAACACCAAAAAGAAAGAAAAGGGAAAACATGTTGGGCTTAACATTGACATGGATGTTGCTATTGGAAAGATGATCGTATTTGTCCCTCTAAAGGAAATTGCTAAACTTCTTGAGCAAGGACAACAAATTAAGAAGTCCTTGGGTTTTGAAGAGGAAGAATTACCTGAAGACTTGCAAAACATTCACATTCCCGATCGTAACCCCGAACACGAACCTTTCATGCTCACTTTCGTTGTCAATGATCTTTACCTCCATAACTATATGCTCGAGTCAGGGGTTTCCAAAGACATTATGCCTTTAACTATTATGAAGCAATTGGGTCTCAGCATCACCCGACCATACAAGTAGGTGTGTGAATTTAACTCCAAACCTATGGAAGTGGAGGTCTCATCAAAGATCTTAAGGTTTCTCTGGCTAGGAACCGCGACATTTCTCTCCTCATTGACATTTTTGTCATTGATATTCCTAATGTATGGGGGATGTTGCTATCTAGAAAATGGAGAGCCACTGTTGGGGGCCATGTTCAAATGGATCTATCATATGCTACGATCCCTCAACCCAATGGGACCCCTTTCATCCTTCATAGAGAACCTACCTACCTATGTCATGTGATTGAACTCGGTCCCTACTATGAAGCACATAACACCAAGAAGCCCTCCCCCATTTTCCATTCAGAAAAGGTTTGTATCCTTTAAAGACCAAATCACAAGTGTAATGTTCCTAAACAGGAATGTAAGTGACATACAAGCATGCAAACAATCCAGCAATCAAAAAAACGAAATATACATTAAGCACCCATGGAAACACTAGAAATAGAGAACTTCTTAGCCATTTTATTACTTCTTCAGGAGCAAATACAATAGTAAAATTGAATGTTGCACCTAAGCTTGTCTCAATGGACAAGCATGACAAAAGGCTGCTACAACTGTTGCGCCAAACTAAATTGCGTTGCCCTAGAAAATTGCTCAGTCTGCTGACTTCGAAGGGCTGGAATCACTACTTCCCATGCTCAGAAAATTATGAGATTTCAGCTCCTTGCTCCTTGGCCTAAACCTAGAAAAACCCACGAAGGAATTGGCCAAATGTTGACCTCAGAATTTGTCCCAAATTCTCCTTAGCTCCTCTAGCTGTTGGCTGAGTTGGGACCCTTGTATGACCCCTTAGATCTGCCCAAAAAATTCTATAAATTTAGGAGTGTGATCCTTGCCCAAAACCCAAAAAAACTCAGAAAGGGTTTCCCTTGGTTCCAACCTTCAAAAATTGACTCTTCACAACTTGGCCCTCCTCCAATTTCAAATTTTATTGTTGTGACTGATCCTGTCAATCTCTGCTCTGCCAACTCCAGCAATCCTCCCCAAATGACCCTCCAAGTGATCTCCTACTTTCCCAGCCAGCTCCAGCTCTCACAATTCCTTCCTCCAACTCCCATGTGAGCCTAGTGATGGCTCTGTGCGCAGGCCCAAGTAACTGTAAATCGGACCGCTGGGATGTTGGCTCTGCTGGCTCCAAACTCGCAAGAAATACTAGCCTCTTGCTGCTCTCCCAATCCTCTAACTCTCCCGGCAAATGATTGAGCAATGATAGCTCCAAACTCCCGTTGCATATTCCCTAGCTAGCCAAAAATAAGCACTCCCTGTTGTGGTTGAATGGTAGTGTTGTAACACACTCCCGGAACTCCTGAAATACATATGGAATTGCCTCTCTAGGGCAGGCACAGATGGTCCCCGAAGTAGAAGTTGAATCTCCCGCTTGAGAGATTCGTGGCTAAACAGTCGGTTGAATTAGCTAAACAGCAGACTGAACCAGTCAAGTAATTTTGATTGCAAGGTGTAAGAATGAATCCAAAATGAGAGCTGCTCCCTCCTTATAACTCACTGGGCCTCCCTAACCTCATGTGGGCCCCTCCATCCACCTATTCAACTTTCCCTCCAAGCTATTCGAATGGGGCAATTCGAACTCCCATGTGGGTGGCCCCCACATTCCATTAGCAACCAAATAAAGTCGAATTGCCTCCTAAGTCCCCAAGTCGAAAATGATGGGTTCTCTTCCTTAGCCAAAATTGTGCAAAATTGTGTAGCAGCACCCTGTTACAAATGTGTTTGAGAAGGGACATGACAGTCCTCTCCTCCCAAATGTTGCTTGCCCTCAAGCAACCTCACAGCTGGGTGCTCCAAAATGTACTCACCTTCCCAGGTGGCATCCTCATCCGTCAAGCTCTTCCAATGCACCAAAAATCGCTTGTCTTCAAGCAATGCCTAAGCAAGCAACCTCTCTAACTCCCCACTGTCACTGCAAAATGTGTCAGGGTCCCAGATGTGCCACTGGATCATGCCTGACCTATGCACTGTCCTAATATGGAAGAATCCTTCAATACCAGGATCCCAGGCAATCCTGTCCAACATGAAGCTCCCCTCGCTCCACTCACTATCCTGCCCAGTGAAAGTACCAGAAGTCCCTTGCTCCATCAGTGACTCGCTAAAGCCCAATGGAAGATCTGTATGATCTCCCCCTGCAGTAGTCAACGCATCCCTAAAGGTTATTGAGCTATGAAGAGTTGTGATGCCCCAGTTCCCTGCTAGTCCCAAAGTGGTACCAACATGTTGATGTTGCGCTACTCTGACTATGCCATACTCCCCATCGTGCACAGTCAGTATCCTTCTCTCCTACAACTCGATGGTGGAATACTAAAAGAGGCGAGACACATCCTGCCTGGGCATCTCCATGGCACCCAAGCCTACCCATCCAAATCTAACTCCGAACCTGTGCAGCATCAGAGAATGTCTGTCACCCCATATGATGAAACCCTCTGTGAACCCCCATGTTTCATCCCAAGAACGAACTATATCATGTTGGACATAGATTGTCATTGATGTCAATATGGCAATATTCGAGGAGCAAATAGAGACGAGAGGAGCAGACAGAGTCGAAGAAGAGGAGCACACAGAGCCATCGGAGCAGGTGGAGAGCGAAGCAGGGGAGCTCTGCGATTCTTTTTTGGTGGGAAGCTGAAGCTGCTTATTCGCGTTTTTGATTCAGGAATACTTGGTTTTTAGAAAACCATGGGTAAAGAGAAGACCCACATCAATATTGTGGTCATAGGACATGTCGACTCTGGCAAGTCCACCACTACCGATCATCTTATTTACAAGCTTGGCGGTATCGACAAGCGTGTGATCGAGCGTTTTGAGAAGGAAGCTGCGGAAATGAACAAAAGGTCATTCAAGTATGCCTGGGTTCTTGACAAGCTTAAGGTTGAGCGCGAGTGTGGTATTACTATTGACATTGCTCTCTGGAAGTTTGAGACAACCAAGTATTACTGTACCGTCATTGATGCACCAGGCCATCGTGACTTTATCAAGAACATGATTACGGGTACATCACAAGCCGATTGTGCTGTTTTGATTATTGATTCTACCACCGGAGGTTTTGAAGCGAGTATTTCGAAGGATGGACGGAAGGTACAGCATGACGGACAAATCCAACGGTCGCGAGCGATAAAGATGCACGCAGGTTAACGAGCGGGAGGGCCGTACTAAAAGGCGGTTTCGCGGGCTAGCGGTATCCCCCGCACCGCCCACGGGAGGATGGCGGTATCCGTATATGGCCGCGCGATCCAGTCACAATACGACGTGTGGCGGATGAAAACCGCCGCCCCCACAGGTTAACACGTATGCAGATTGCACGATCGGGGCTTGTGACTGCCGTCCGATCATGCGACGGACGGTCAGATGGCGAGGAATATGCACGATGTTTAACGTGCGGGAAAAAAGGACTGTGACCGTTGGATCGCGACGATCAACGGCTGCGATTGCGAATGCGGCAGAGGCTAATATGGGCATGATTACGTGGGTTTTTGGAATAAAACAGAAACGGCGGGGCAAAAGGGTGTTTCTAGACTTTTATATCAGTTTTCTTAGATTTCGTTCCTTTGGTTTTCGGATCGCAATGGCAATGGCGGCTTCCACCATGATGAGATCGTCTGTTACGGCGGGATCGTTTCGTGAAAATCATCGTCCTTCTGTGGCGGTTGATGCACAGATCCGATCGAAGATAACCAGCACCGATGGCACAGTCAGATTGCCTTTCGGAAGCTTTGGAAGCAATTTCTTTGGATCCACTGCAGAGTTTGGCCAGGGTTCAGCCTTACAATGTCAGAGTGCTAGGACTTTGCAACCAGTTAGAGCTACTGCAACAGAGGCCCCTCCTAGAGTTCAAAGATCCTCGGGAAAGGAGAGGACCAAGATAGGAATAAATGGATTTGGTCGTATTGGGAAGCTGAAAGATCAAGCGAGTCAGAGGAAACGACAGCGACTGAGGAGGAAGCCTAAGAGTCGGTGTAAGCAGAAACGAATGGACAAAGGCATGGGAATGTATAAAATAGTAGAAACAGAGAACTGTTGGTGTGGTTATGGTGGTGAAGAACCCAAGGGTGAGATAGTAGAAGCAGCAGAGGCAAAAGAGGCAGAAAAAGCAGTGGAGGCTGTAGAGGTAGCAGAAGCAGCAGAGGCAGAAGAGCAGGAGTGAGACAACCTCAGCTGAATAGAGTGCAGCAGCATACCTGTTTATACCAAGGTTGGGTTGGAGCCCAAGAGGTTGGAGCCTCAGAACTGAACAGGACTGAAGTCATTGGGGTAGGTGCTCCTAAGTGCAGAACCACTGCAAAACAGAGTTGGTGCTCTGGAGGTTGGAGCCTCACTGAAGTCCAAGTTGGAGCTTGGCAACTATTCACAATCAAATTTATACTTATATTGTATTTATTTCTTTGCACTGTCTTGAGTTTTAATAAAAGCATTAAATTCAGCTGTTGATTTCTGTGTTCTGTGTATACATATACATATCTATATAGGTTGTTGGCAATCACTAGAACAATTAAAAAAATTAAATAGTAAGAAATACTGATTCACCCCCCCTCTCAGTATTTCCAACAATTGGTATCAGAGCAGGCTTCTTCATACTAGCCTAACAGCTTGAAGAAGGATCTGCAGCCATGATGAGAAACCACGAAGCATCAGGAAGACCTCCTTTGTTTGATGGCACTAACTTTGGTTTCTGGAAGAAAAGAATGACTTACTACTTAATGTCCCTTGGACCTGAAGTCTGGCATTTCGTTCAAAATGAATACAAAACTACTTCCACTCTTCCAACAGACCAGGACGAGAGGAAAACCTACATCGCAAATGCAAAGGCCATGAACTCCATCACTAGTGGAATCACTGATTCCGAGTTTACAAAAATCATGCACTGTACCTCGGCCAAAGAAATGCGGGAGAAGCTAGTTGGCTTATACGATGGAGACTCAAAAGTCAAAAAGGCAAAGCTTCAAACTCACAGAAGACAATTTGAAAGTTTGAGGATGGAAGATGAAGAAGATATTGCAGCATACCTCCTCCGAGTAGCTGAAGTGGTAAATTCCCTCAAAGGATTTGATGAAAAAGTTGAAGTACCATTGTTCAAAAGGTATTAAGGTCTCTTCCAAACAGGTTTGAATCCAAAATAAGCGCTATAGAAGAAGCAAAGGATCTAGATGCCCTCAAAATGGATGAACTCCATGGAATTCTCACTGCCTATGAAATGTGAAAGGTGGCCCAAGCTCCAAAGATGCAGCATTCAAGGCCTCAAGGTCAAAGAAGGGGAAAGAAGGAATCACTGTAGTGATGAGTCAGATGTGGAATCCGAATTGGCTCAATTTGTACGAAAGCTGAAGAAAGGATCTAAGCTTAAAGGCAAGTATCCTCTTATCTGTTTTAAATGTGGTAAAATAGGTCATTATGCAGCAAAATGTCCTCATAAACATGACAGTGATGATGAAGGAAATTCTAAAAGAATGGCACATAAAAAGAAAGGGTTCAATAAGAAAAAAAAATTCTCCAAGCAAGATGAGTCTAATGAGGATAAGTTTATGGTCATCAAAAGGAAATCAGATGAGGAAAGCAATCATGATGAAAGCCAAGAAGCATTATTCATGGCACTCGCAGATGATGATGACTCAGGGTTGGAAGGAAATGTAGATGAACTGTTAATAAGTGCCATTGAAGAAAATGAGAAACTACGAAACAAAATCATTTCTCTCAAAGTGGAAAACGAGGAAATAAGAAGGAGAGAAGATCTCTTGGAAGCAAAGCTTAAAGAAAAGGAAGAGACTTGTGAAGAACGCGAGACCAAAATAGTGTCTCTGAGAAAGGAGTTGGAGCAAATTAAAAAGGGCTGTAAAAGCTCTCAAATACTTGAGACTATTATGAAAAATCAAAAACCTCAACATGACAAGTCTGGAATAGGTTTCAAAGGAGAATCCTCAAGCACTAAGAATAATGCGAAAAGCTATGCCGATGCACTTTCCTGCAATCCAAAAGATGAAAAGTGCACCCCAGATCCCAAGAATGAAGAGAGAATTACTCCAAAGAAGAATGTGGAGTCGAATCATGGACACTACAGCAAATACAAACTTGTACTCCACCAAGGACCCATCGCAAATCCAAAGAACGAGGGAGGAGTAATTCCCAGGAAGGAAATCAACTCAAACCGTGGTTGCTTCAACAAGTACAAAACCATCTTTCTTGGACACTGCTTTCACTGTAAAAACTTCAGTCATCAAGCCAGACATTATATGGCTCGCAAAAGTGAAAAGACAAAGCTAAAGGATAGAATAATCAACTCATATGCCCCCAAAAGGTAGGGACAAATCAAAACCTTCAATTCATTTGATCCCTTGACCAAATTTGATCTGATTTGCTCTTTCTGCTACAATAATGGACACTATGAACAAGACTGCCCACTCAAAGGAAGAAAGACAAGTAGCAAGAACTCCAGCATGGACAAATGCGGCCTGGCTCTATATGCTCAAAATAATGGAAACCAGTGGTTTATAGATAGTGGGTGCTCCAGACACATGACAGGAGACAGAAGGAAGTTTGTCTCACTGAGCAAAAAGGAAGGGAATGTGTCCTTTGGAAGCGGATCTGGCAAAATTGCAGGAAAAGGAACAGTTACTCTGATCAATGGAAAAGGAAAAGCTCAAGATGCTCTGCTAGTTGATGGACTCAAACACAACCTCTTGAGTGTCAGCCAAATCTGTGATCAAGGACATAAGGTTGTTTTCAACACCAAAGACTGTGAAATAAGGAACTCTGCCTCAGGGAAACTTGTGGCAAAAGGGGTGAGGACACCAGAAAACATTTACATTCTGAACAAGATTCAAAAAAATAAATGCTACCTGAGTCAAACAGATGAGAGTTGGTTGTGGCACAAGCGACTTGGACATACAAGCTTCGAAAATCTGATCAATATCAGCAAGATCAAAGCTATGCGAGACATCCCAAGGCTGTTCAAACCAAATCAAGCAATATGTGGTCCACGTCAACATGGAAAGCAGACCAAAATCAGCCACAAGACAAAGGAACACTCTACATCGAAGCCCTTAGAGATCATCCATGCTGATGTATGTGGGCCAACTAGAAATCAAGCACTCCAAGGAGAAAGGTACTTTGTGTTATTTGTTGATGATTATACTAGAATGATGTGGATATATTTCATAAAGTATAAATCTGAAACTTTTGAGTGTTTCAAGAATCTAAAAGCCCTTGTAGAAAATGAAAAAGATTCAAAAATTAAGTGCCTCAAAACAAACAAAGGAGGAGAATTCACATCAAACGAGTTTAGTGAGTTCTGTAATATTCATGGAATTAAAAGGGAATTCTCGGCTGCCAGAACACCTCAGCAAAATGGGGTAGTTGAAAGAAGAAACCGAACAGTCCAAGAAATGGCAAGAACTATGCTATTAGCAGCAGACTTACAGCCTAGATTCTGGAGAGAAGCAGTAGGGACAGTTGTCTACACACTGAATCGAACTCAATTAAGACCAAATTGTGATAAAACTCCTTATGAGCTATGGAAAGGAAGACCTGCTTCGATGAAGTACTTCAAGATCTTTGGAAGCAAGTGCTTCATAAAAATAAATGATGGTTCACCAGGAAAGTTTGATTCTCGGGTTGATGAAGGGATATTTCTTGGATACTCTACACGGAGCAAGGCTTACAAGTGCTACAATTATCGACTGAAGAAAATAGTGGAAAGCATTGATGTAAAGGTTGATGAAGATCTTCCAGTAAAGGAAATTGAAGAACATGAAGATGACTCTCTCATTGAAGAAGAAGAACCTAAAGAAGAAGAAATAGATGAGGAAGAAGAAGAAGAAGAGGAAAGAGAACCACCTAATACCCCTTCTAAGACGAAGTATGTCCAAAGACACCATCCAAAAGAGCAGATCATTGGCGATAAAGATGAAGGTGTGCAGACCCGAAGAAGGATAACAATTACACCCAAGAGAAAAGTCATTGCCCTCCTATCTATGATAGAACTGGAAACATTTGCAGAAGCAAGGATCCTCATTGGGTAAAAGACATGGAAGAAGAAATGACCCAAATTGAGAAGAACAAGACATGGGAGCTGGTACCTCGTCCAAAGGACGAAAACATAATAGGAACCAAATGGGTGTTCAAAAATAAAATGAATGAGGAAGGACAGGTTATCAGAAACAAGGCAAGACTTGTCTGCAAAGGCTATTCACAAATTGAAGGAATTGACTTCGAAGAGACATTTGCACCAGTGGCCCGTATGGGAGCTATCAGGATGTTCTTGGCATTTGATTGCTCAAAAGGATTCAAAATCTATCAAATGGACGTGAAATCAGCATTTCTAAATGGGGAACTCAAGGAGGAAGTCTACATGGAGCAGCCAAAAGGTTTTGATCTAACAGCAGGAAAGGACTTAGTTTGTAAGTTGAAAAAGGCTTTATATGGGTTGAAACAAGCTCCTAGAGCTTGGTATGCAAGACTGGATCACTATCTACAACAACAAGGCTTCAAAAAGGGAGTGGCTGGAAGCAATCTATACATAAAAACAGATCAAGGTTAGTTACTAGTTGCTTTTGTTTATGTCGATGATCTGATTTTTGCTAGTAATAGTGATGAAATGAGCCATGAATTTTCTCAAAACATGTCAAAAGAGTTTGAGATGTCAATGATAGGAGAGTTATCCCACTTCCTTGGACTTCAAATATTTCAAACTAGAGCAGGATTGTGTATATCTCAAACCAAATATCTAAAAGACATGCTCAAAAAATATGGAATGGAGGATTGTGCACCCATGAGCACACCTATGACCACAAACTGCAAACTGAGCAAAGATGATGACTCCCCTCTAGTAGATGCAACTCATTACAGGTCAATGATTGGAGCCCTTCTATACTTAACAGCTACACGACCAGACATAATGCAAGTAGTAGGAATGGTGGGAAGATTTCAATCTGCTCCCAAACAATCCCATTTATTAGCTGTAAAAAGAATTCTCAGATATCTGAAGGGAACTTCTGATTTCAGTCTTTGGTACCCAAAGGACTCAACACTGACTGTAACTGCATACACCGATGCTGATTGGGCTGGAAGTATAATTGATAGGGAAAGCACTAGTGGAAATGCATTCTTCCTAGGAGACTGTTTGGTATCCTGGCTCAGCAAAAAACAGTCATCCATATCATTATCCACAGCCGAAGCTGAGTATATTGCTGCAGCAGACTGTTGTTCTCAGATACTATGGATGAAGGAAGCTCTAAAAGATTTCGACATATGTACAAATCAACCAATTTCCGTCTATTGTGACAACACAAGTGCTATCAGTCTCAGCAAAAATCTTGTGATGCACTCAAGAACCAAACACATACCAATCAAGTATCATTTCCTCCGTGAACAAGTAGCTGAACAAAACATCGTCCTGGAATATATCAGTACTAAGGAGCAGATAGCTGATATTTTCACAAAACCTCTTCCTCGAGAAGCATTCGAACATCTGCGTCAAAAGATGGGGGTTATTTCTTTATCATCACTCAAGTTCATTCATAAAGATGTAGCAGGACAGGGGGAGCAGTTTGACAAGGGGAGTCCATATGCATCCCTTTGCCATTGATGTCAAAGGGGGAGAAAGCAGAAGAATATTGCCATCAATAACAAAGGGGGAGATTGTTGGACACAGATTGTCATTGATGTCAATATGGCAATATTCGAGGAGCAGATAGAGACGAGAGGAGCAGACAAAGCCGAAGAAGAGGAGCACACAGAGCCATCGGAGCAGGTGGAGAGCGAAGCAGGGGAGCTCTGCGATTCTTTTTTGGTGGGAAGCTGAAGCTGCTTATTCGCGTTTTTGATTCAGGAATACTTGGTTTTTAGAAAACCATGGGTAAAGAGAAGACCCACATCAATATTGTGGTCATAGGACATGTCGACTCTGGCAAGTCCACCACTACCGATCATCTTATTTACAAGCTTGGCGGTATCGACAAGCGTGTGATCGAGCGTTTTGAGAAGGAAGCTGTGGAAATGAACAAAAGGTCATTCAAGTATGCCTGGGTTCTTGACAAGCTTAAGGCTGAGCGCGAGCATGGTATTACTATTGACATTGCTCTCTGGAAGTTTGAGACAACCAAGTATTACTGTACCGTCATTGATGCACCAGGCCATCGTGACTTTATCAAGAACATGATTACGGGTACATCACAGGCCGATTGTGCTGTTTTGATTATTGATTCTACCACCGGAGGTTTTGAAGCGGGTATTTCGAAGGATGGACGGCAGATACAGCACGACGGGCAGATCCAACGGTCGCGGGCGATAAAGATGCACGCAGGTTAACGAGCGTGAGGGCCGTACTAAAAGGTGGTTTCGTGGGCTAGCGGTATCCCCCGCACCGCCCACGGGAGGATGGCGGTATCTGTATATGGCCGCGCGATCCAGTCACATTACGACGCGTGGCAGATGAAAACCGCCGCCCCCGCAGGTTAACGCGTATGCAGATTGCGCGATCGGGGCTTGTGACTGCCGTCCGATCGTGCGACGGACAGTCAGATGGCGAGGAATATGCATGATGTTTAACGTGCGGGAAAAAAGGACTGTGACCGTTGGATCACGACGATCAACGGCTGCGATTGCAAATGCGGCAGAGGCTAATATGGGCGCGATTACGTGGGTTTTTGGAATAAAACAGAAACGGCAGGGCAAAAGGGTGTTTCTAGACTTTTATATCAATTTTCTTATATTTCGTTCCTTTGGTTTTCGGATCGCAATGGCAATGGCGGCTTCCACCATGATGAGATCGTTTGTTACAGCGGGATCGTTTCGTGAAAATCATCGTCCTTCTGTGGCGGTTGATGCACAGATCCGATCGAAGATAACCAGCACCGATGGCACAGTTAGATTGCCTTTCGGAAGCTTTGGAAGCAATTTCTTCGGATCCACTGCAGAGTTTGTCTAGGGTTCAGCCTTACAATGTCAGAGTGCTAGGACTTTGCAACCAGTTAGAGCTACTGCAACAGAGGCCCCTCCTAGAGTTCAAAGATCCTCGGGAAAGGAGAGGACCAAGATAGGAATAAATGGATTTGGTCGTATTGGGAAGCTGAAAGATCAAGTGAGTCAGAGGAAACAACAGCGACTGAGGAGGAAGCCTAAGAGTCGGTGTAAGTGGAAACGAATGGACAAAGGCATGGGAATGTATAAAACAGTAGAAACAGAGAACTGTTGGTATGGTTATGGTGGTGAAGAACCCAAGGGTGAGATAGTAGAAGCAGCAGAGGCAAAAGAGGCAGAAAAAGTAGCGGACGCTGTAGAGGCAGCGGAAGCAGCAGAGGCAGAAGAGCAAGAGTGAGACAACCTCAGTTGAATAGAGTGCAGCAGCATACCTATTTATACCAAGGTTGGGTTGGAGGAGCCCAAGAGGTTAGAGCCTCAGAACTTAATAGGACTGAAGTCATTGGGGTAGGTGCTCCTAAGTGCAGAACCACTGCAAAACAGAGTTGGTGCTCTGGAGGTTGGAGCCTCACTGAAGTCCAAGTTGGAGCTTGGCAACTATTCACAATCAGATTTATACTTATATTGTATTCATTTCTTTGCACTGTCTTGAGTTTTAATAAAAGCATTAAATTCAGTTGTTGATTTATGTGTTCTGTGTATACATATACATATCTATATAGGTTGTTGGCAATCACTAGAACAATTAAAAAAAATTAATAGTAAGAAATATTGATTCACCCCCCCTCTCAGTATTTCCAACATATCACTCTCTACGATAACTTCGCTCATCACGAGTGATCTATCGATCAACTGAATCCCTGCATCCCATAGCCAGACCTGCTGCGGCATAGCCCTGTCAATCGATGGAATCCCTCTAACCCTCGTCTCTAGTTCGTGCATGTGATCACTATATAGGCTCCATATATCGTGGACCAGTGTTACTTGGGAGCGGGAGCGGGAGCGGGGAGCGGGAGCGGGGAGCGGAGCGGAAGCGGGAGCGGGAGCGACCATTTTCAGAAGCTCCCGGTTTGGGAGCGAATCCCGGAGCGATTTTTTAAAAATATATATATTTTTTATATTTTTTAATTTTTGATACATATGTGTCAACAAAAACATGTAGAATGATGAAATAGACATAAAAAACATAAAAAAACATAAATTGATCATTGAACCATATCACATCAATCATCTAGAAATTATAATCGTCATCAACCTTAGTAAAATAATAAATTAAAATAACATTCAATTCAATAACATTTATCATCATTGATCACCAAAGTAACAAGTTGTACTTGTAAGCCAAGTTTAACCATTACAAGAAGTAATATCGAAGATATTTCTAAGTCCTAACTTCTAACTGTTAACATGATATGAAATGTTAAAAATTTATAAAATGAAACATGAATAATGAGATGAAATGAAACAACTTTAGTCTTTCACAAAGCATCATATTCATAATTCACAATCATTACCAATGAGTTATAATTGCCAAGGCCCAACTTCAAACTTCAAATTTTCATTGTCACAATGATATAATGTTTACAAAAAATATCATAATGTCATAATGATATGAAAGAGTCAAGAGTCAAGAGTCAAGGACTCAAAACTCAACACTGAACAGTTATGAAAACTAAAGTGACAAGTCTAATAGAAACTAAAAAAGACAAGTAAACTGTAAATCTACAAGTGGCCCTTGCCACGAGAGTCTCCAGGAGTATAAGTAGGTCTTGGCGGTCTTCTAGGAGTCTCCCGCCCAGACCGACGACCAGAACTAGAGCCTCCACGCGAGGGTGTCGATGGAGGTGGCGACAGCAATGGAACAAGACTCGGGCCCCGAGAACTGCTACTGGATGGTGGAGGTGGAGGTGGCATGGCTGCTGCAGCTGCTTCAGCTTCATCCCGTACAAGCTCATCTTCTAGTTCTTCCATATGTACAATGCCATCCTCCAAATTGTCGTCCTCAGGGTGATTGTCCCAAATTTTATATGTGGGATCTTCATTAGCCCGATCACAGTAATGGCTCAACAACCTCAAATTGTAGTGCACATAAACCAAGCTTTCTGCTCGGTTTTCGTTGAGCCTGTTTCTTTTCACATTATGTATATAACTGTAGGTGCTCCAACACCTCTCTGCAGAAGAAGAATTTACAACCTGTGCAAGAACTTTCAATGCCAATTTTCGCAAAAGTCCGTCGCCGCCATATGTTTCCCACCATGTGAGAGAATCAAATTTATCTTTGTCGTCCATTGCATGGAAGTTACCATACAAACCACTGCCAGTGAAGTATCTGCCTATTTCAAGGCGCACAGCTGCACATTCCTCCCTGTCAGGCACCAACTTTTCTAATGCATCCAAATATCCTTTAGTTACCTCTCGATCTAAATGGGGTTTGGTCCTAACACCACCCCCTGCTGCAGGTTTGCCCAACCAAGAATCTGAGTAGTATTTTGGCGTAAGGATATACGCCAAGCAATGTAGTGGAAGGTTAAGCCTTTTCCACCGTTCACACACACAATCGTGAATCAGATTGTACAAGTCGGGATCTCTGTTATTAACAATGTCTTTTATTTCCCCCAACATGGTATCCATTTGCTCATACACCTCGCCAATCACTGGTTTGTCTGTATCTGCAAACCGAATCATGTTATAAATTGGCTTGGTGAAATCCAATACCTGTCTCACAGTTGTCCAAAACTGCCCATCAAGAGCGGCCTCCTCCACCGTTTCAAAACCTGCAATGTCAGCTACATTTGTAGCCCTTTCCTTTAACACCTGCCAATTTGGACTTGATACCATGCTAGCTAAACCCTCTCTTACCTTCAAAAGGCGCCTGAAGGTGAGGTAATAGCTACCAAATCTAGTCCTCGCAATCTTCAGCAACTCCAATCTCGAGTGACTGCGGAAAAGGCCATGGGTATTGCTATGATTTGTAATAAATTTTATCATTTTTTTTCCTCTCTTGTACAAATCACCAATCCATTGGTATTGTTCATTTTTGTTTTTGACAATATCATGCAACAGAAGGTTCAATGTGTGAACCAAACATCCAGACCAAAATATGTTCGGGTATCTATCCTCAATAATTGCTCCCGCTGCCTTACAATTAGGAGCATTATCAGTGATGACTTGGATGACATTGTATGGGCCAATATGCTCAATTGTTTCAAGCAATGCTTCTGCAATGTTGATAGCGGTCTTGAACTTGTCTGAGTAATCATGTGCAGCTAGAAAAATGGGACCACTTCGGGACACAGCAAGAACACTTATCAATGGCTTGCCTTTTACATTTGTCCATCCATCAGATACAATGGACACCCCATTGTCAGTCCAAGAACTTGTCATTTTATTCAAAGAATGTGATATTTTTGCTTTTTCATGATCAAGGCCAACTGTTCTTGCCTTGTCATACCCAGGGCTCTTGTATCCTTTAGGGGCATCATTTATGGCAGAAACCATTTCGTGCCAATAAGGTGAGCGTAGAACATTGAATGGTATCCCATTTGCATAGAGGAACCTGTAAATTTTTGAATCCACATCATTCCTACACCCCTCATCAAGGAAATCTGATATGGTTCTACGGCGTAAAGATGATGACCCTGAGCCTCCATGTCCATATCCACTGCCTTGGGAGGATGCTGAAGGAGTTCTTTGTGAGCTTTCAAAGAAACCCCTTGATCTTTTTGCTTTGTATTGGGCGTCCTCCTCTTCCTTTATGTATTTGGCTCTATCTGCTGTTGACACCGCGTCGCAAGTTCTGATTCCTATTTGTTTCTCTCCATCCCATGCCCTTTTCCCGCAAAGGTGTCTTCTCAAACGGGTGTATGAGCCTGTGAAATCATTGTTGCAATGGGGGCAATGAAATTTAGTGGTTCCACCCCCTCTCCCTGTTTCAGGCCTCTGAACATATTTCCACAATGGAGTTTGGTCTTGTTTAGTTTTTTGACCCTCATGTTCACCCTCCACATCCTCCTCACTGGGGTTTTCACCTATTTGACTTCCTCCGGCTTCTTCATCCACCTCTTCAGTTTCAGGCCCCCTCCGTTTCCTACTCTCCACCACCATAATAACCAGAAAAGGGACCAGGAAGAGGAAAATGCCAATAAAAATCCCCAGGTCCATCGTGTTTGATGTTTGTAGGGTTTGAGTCTTGAATCTGCAAATTAATTTAGTTTATTGGGATTAATTCATTTAATTTATTAATTTAATTTAAATTAATGATCTTTAAACTCAAACAGGTAAATTAAACTAAACAAACTAACTACCTAACCAACTAAACTAACTAAATGATTAAGTTACTTACCTCTGCAAGCTTGCTCCTCGCTCCTTGGCACTTGCTCCTCACTCCTCAGCTCTGGCTCCTTGCTCCTCAGCTCTTGCTCCTTGCTCCTTTGCTCTCAAACTCAAGCTCAATCTCATTGAAATGATTTTGTTTTGGCCCATTGGGCTTATAAACTCAAAAAAATTAGTTAAATTTTTTGTTTTTTTCGGGTCCGCGGAATTTTTTTCCGCCGAACCGCTCCCGGTTCACTAAAATTCGCTCCCGGAGCGTTTTTTAATGCCCGGGAGCGATCAGGGAGCGATCGCTCCCCGATCGCTCCCAGGCATTAAAAAGCGCTCCGGGAGCGCGGGAGCGATCGCTCCCTGAAGCGCTCCCTCACAGACCAGGGAGCGCAAATTTTTTTACGGGAGCGCGCTCCCGAGCCGCTCCCGCCCGGAGCGCGCTTCGGGAGCGGGTTCGAAGGGGGGGGGGGGGGGGCTCCCCCGCATCACTGTCGTGGACTAATCTGATGCATGCTAATATGCCCTGTACCTGCCACTGTGTAGTACCGATGATTGTTGGAAGCCACGTGTGCCAAAGAGCTACCCCCTGAATGCAACCGAAAGATGGGTATCTGATACTCGTAATCGACTCAGGGTATGTGGATCCCTCCTGTCCATGCCAATCATCTCCCCTAGGTCTACCATCCGCCCTCTCGATAATGTGCCAATATAAGATCTGGAGCCCGGACACATATTGGGAAACTATCTCAGTCGTAACCGTTATCCTCTGCTCATGCACAGAGAGACATGCCCTGAGAAAAGAGTGACACGTCTCCCTCGGGACTAGATCCCTAGACGTAGGCTCGGTGATGAACGATATGCCACCCCTGCAAATGATCAACTCATCCCCTAACCTATGGATGTGAATTGATGCACCAACCCAAAGCCACTGCTGAAAAGTCTCCCCCCTAGTGCGCTGAGTCTCACCCAAATATCTCGGGTGAGCTCCTTGTCCCCCATGGCTCATGCCCAAAGTGCAAAAAGTCGACAACAAAATCGACTGCACATGTGAGGGATGTAGAAGAGGGTCAGGCATGTGAGTCTCCACAGATACCATAAAGTATCGCTCATTTGTGTCCCCATCGATCCTGGATGAACTACACCCAAAGGTATGCTCGTGTTTCCGTCCAAGGGTCTCCCTGGAGGCAACACTCCATGACCTCGTTGCGCAGCACTATACACCCCTGCTTGCCATCGATCATCCCAGTACTCCTGGACATGCCACTGTACACCATGGCCTACCCCTGTACACCGTTGGATACCCTCGGCTACGGCTATGCCATCCTATACTAGCCTGCGTCCCGCATGTGTCACTATACCTGTCACTCCCCGCATGTACTCAATGCGATGTGAGGCACTCCCACTCCATAGCGCAATCCAACATACCATGACACACTACCCTACATCTCCATGCTCCTCTGCAGGCCCCTGCTCCTCGCTCGATAGCCCCGCACACCACTGGGTGTTATGGTCTAACATTGGGTCTGTATGCATCAGACTGCATCCCTCTACATAACATCAGACGCTATGACATAACTCTGTGTAGTCCTACATACCACTGCCCACTGTTATACCACCCTGTAACATACAGTATCCTGCATGGGCCAAAATATCGACCTCTCTGCTAGTATGCTCTCCATGATGTGGGCTACATCCCCCCATCTGCTCTAAAAGACCAGAGTGGCCCGACTCCCCACATGCTAACAGAAATGATACTACTGTGCCTATCCTCAATAGTCCCTGCGTCCCATATGCTAGTAAGAGAGCACTCTCTCCATACAATGCCCTGTCTGATAGCTTATTGATGCCACCTCCTCCTACCAGCTCTTCCCAGAGTAAGCTAGTCACCCTGCAACTCTACGCACCGTCAATATGCCAAGACAACTCATGAAATCTGTCTACTCGCCTGTCAAACCATCCGATCACTAGCGCTAACTGGGGCTCTGATGAAGATCTGAAAATTTGGGTGTGTTCAAGCGTCAAATCCATCCTGTAGCTACTACCATCACCTACCAACTCTATGATGTGATGGAAAATCCCATCTGGATCCCAAAAATAGTCTATCCCTCGAGTCCCTTTGATAATCCATCACCTCTGCTGACATGTGGCCATGGATGTATCCAACCGCCTAACCTACTCCATCAAGTACTAGCTCAGTACCTCTCCCCATCCAATCCCAAAGGAGAAATCGAATGTGTAATCCTTTGTGGAAGGAACAAGCCCTCCAAGCTGATGTGGTATCATGCTCAGCTCAGTCCTATTAACCTGTCCACCCCCTCGGGTATGTCTAGACAACTCGGCCTCCCTCAATCCAATGCATAAGGGTGGGTTGAGAACGCTATAAACCCCGCTAGTGGGCCTCTGAAGTGCATTGTGCTGAAAACGCAATGCGTGACCTCTATGTTGCCCCTCATCAATGGCTAGCCCAAGGGATGGCTGCACATCCTCCTCCATCACGGGCTCAACATGAGCCTTCGACTGCTCCTCCATAGACAACCCAATATGCACGATATGCTCACTAGTCAGTTGTAGACGACTGGCATCTAGCAACTCCGTCATAGATCTTGAGGCCTCTGTACCTATCGACTCCTCAACAATAGTGGAGTTGTCTTCCGACACCTCACCAACCTGTGGTGCATTGTTATCACCTGAGAACTCAGTCACAACCCCGAATACCTCATCAATGGATGACACCTCATCAATGGGTGTATGCTCAACTATCTCTTTGCCAACCATGGCCCCTTCAACTACTCTTTCAACTTTTTTCTTAATACTTCTCATCATCCCTGCAAAATCCCACTGAATATCCATTGGTTTGTGCATACCCCTTAGTTCACAGAATTCCCAAAAAGAGAGGGCGCCTGAATGCCATGACTCAATGATTGATATGCCCTCCAGTTTTCCCCCAATAACTCCACATCAGTTGCAATCATGTCTAGATTCCCAACTGAGGAATGAATCAACTTCTTCCTCACATCAATCATCATTTGCTGTATCCTCACCACCTCATTCCATGTGACCGCCATGTTGTTTGATTCTAATCGTTCCCACAAGCTGAGCCAAGATTATGACTCTGATACCACCGTAATGTTCCTAAACAGGAGTATAAGTGATATACAAGCATGCAAACAATCCAGCAATCAAAAAAACGAAATATACATTAAGCACCCATGGAAACACTAGAAATAGAGAACTGCTAAGCCATTTTATTACTTCTTCAGCAGCAAATACAATAGTAAAATAGAATGGTGCACTTGGGCTTGTCTCAATCGATAAGCATGACAAAACCCAGGTGAGAAAATGTTGAACTGAAGGCCGCTACAACTGCTGCACCAAATTGAACTGCATTGCCCCAGAAAACTGCTCTGTCTACTGACTTCGAAGTGCTGGAATCACTACTTCCCATGCTCAGAAAATTATGAGATTCCAGCTCCTTGCTCCTTGGTCTAAACCCAAAAAAACCCACGAAGGAATTGGCCAAATGTTGACCTCAGAAATTTGTCCCAAATTCTCCTTAGCTCCTCTAGCTGTTGGCTGAGTTGGGACCCTTGTTTGACCCCTTAGATCTGCCCAGAAAATTCTATAAATTTAGGAGTGCGATCCTTGCCCAAAACCCAGAAAAACCCAGAAAGGGTTTCCCTTGATTCCAACCTTCAAAAATTGACCCTTCATAACTTGGCCCTCCTCCAATTTCGAATTTTGTTGCTGTGACTGATCTTGTCAATCTCTGCTCTCCCAACTCTAGCAATCCTCCTCAAATGGCCCTCCAAGTGATCTCCTACTTCTCCCGGCCAACTCCAGCTCTACAATTCCTTCCTCCAACTCCCACGTGAGCCTAGTGATGGCGCTCTCCGCAAACCCCGGTAAGTGTAAATCGCACCACTGGGATGTTGGCACTGTTGGCTCCAAACTCGCAAGAAAGTTTGGCCCCTTGCTTCTCTCCCAATCCTCTAGCTCTCCCGGCAAATGATTCATCACTAATAGCTCCAAACTCCCCTTGCGTATTCTCCAACTAGCCAGAAATGCGCACTCCCTGTTGTGGCTGAATGGTAGCGTTGTAACACACTATGGGAACTCCTGAAATACTTATGGAATTGTCTCTCTAGGGCGGGCACAGATGGTCCCCCAAAGTAGAGGTTGAATCTCTCGCTTGAGAGATTCGTGGCTAAACAGCGGTTGACTCAGCTAAACAGCAAAGTGAATAGTCAAGTAATTTTGATTGCAAGATGTAAGAATGAATCCAACATGAGCTTTGCTCCCTCCTTATAACTCCTTAGGCCTCCCTAGCCTCATGTGGGCCCCTCCATCCACCTATTCGACTTTCCCTCCAAGCTATTCGAATGGGCCAATTCGAACTCCCATGTGGGTGGCCCCCACATTCCACTAGCAACCAAATAAAGTCGAATTGCCTCGTAAGTCCCTAAGTCGAAAATGATGGGTTCTCTTCCTTAGCCAAAATTGTGCAAAATTGTGTAGCAGCACTTTGTTACAAATGTGTTTGAGAAGGGACATGACAACAAGCCAGGCAAGAAGTTGAAACCGAAGAAAAAATACAAAGTAGGGGGCTTGGTCTTGATGGACAGAGAGTTAGTTCCCGTCAAAATTCATGGTAAAGTTGGGGATGACTATTACTACATTGCCAAACTCGACGATGAACTTTGGCCTCAACCGGTCAAAATAAGTTGCATCACTCATTTCCTTGATACTTGACATTGTACTATATGCATGTTAGTATAGGATGCATTGCATAATGATTTTTGCATTAGAACTAACCACATATGATGTTTCTCATGATAGATTAGATTGCATATAATAAAAAATAAAAAATAAAATTATTGGTTTATGAGCTAACATTAAGCATGGGTGATCATCAGACACCGTGAAAAACATGTTGCCCCATGGTTTTGATCTTTGACATGTGCAGATAATAGGTCTACAGTGACCAAGAGATTGTTGTAGTTCTCGTGACCTCCCGTTCGAGCAGCCGCCTCCTCTTCTTCGAGAGATCACGTCCCAGTTGGACCCAGATGTTACCCACCACTTTGTGGGTGATACCCCCAGGAGAAATTTTTCTCCATGATAAGCCTCATCCGACAACCCCTTGATGCCTCCTACTAGCTCGTTGTACCATTTCTCTGCCACCTGAGCCAGCCATGTGGTCCCTTACCCACCTGTATTAATCGTATGTTTGAAGGTGGGCCTCTCAAATCTAAAGCTATGTCTTGTCATTTGGTCATTGAGTATTGGATTTACTTATGATGGATACTTCTGGGTATGGATTGATGGGAAAATTTGGCAGAAAGAGTGGGCTTAGTTTGTGCTCCTGTCACCTTGATCTCTTTTGGTTGTTACCCTCGGATTTTAGTCCCATGGGATCTCCTTTATTGACCATTTGGTTCTAGGGTGGTACTACTTGGGAAACCCCAACTTTGGGTGCATGGTCCCGCTCCTTTATCCGCACATATTACTCCCTTTCCACTCACTATACCCCCATTCATCTTTTCTCCCACCTGGGTCCACATAGGGTTAGCCTCCCTATCCCCTTCCCCCCACCTTGGGTCAAGCCTAGAATGATGCCCCGGAGGTTGAAGCAATTAAAAGAAAAAGTGAAAAGCATAAATGGCCACATTTAACAAGAAATTGTACCACAAAATGCAAAAGATGGTCGGGACAAAAATAATTAGCACGTGGGAAAAAGCCATTACATGAGCTCTACCCCAAACATTGACCATCACCCTGATTCCATAGGTCCTAGATGAGCCTCGTTTACTATTCAGGAACCCATGATTGTCACAACCCCTAGAGGGCAATGAACCGCCCTACCTAAAAGGGGGTAATCACTGCTATATCTTACATATCATGTCCTTATCCTCTGAACCCCAAGCAATTAATTAACGAAAATTCATAAAAGGGAAAAGATATATGAAGAAGAGTGGAAAAATCAAGGTCGGGGCACCTCTTACCACGATTGCTCCCTCCTATACATTACATACCCAAGTGTGAGCTTCCCCTTATCTAGCTACCCTTATGCCCCACTATGTGGCCTAGGATTGCCCCTCTCATTCCCTATTCCATTCCACCTATTTGTCACTTGCCACCCCCATTAGAGAGATGTACCTTGGACATACTATCCCCTTTAAGGGCTTAGACCACCTAATAAGGTACATGGCTAACCCCCTTTGGAGCTTGGAAACACTAGCACATGCCAAAGCCCACTACAGAAGGGCTTTGTAAGCTTTTTACCTGATTATTTTAATGACTGGTAATACTAGAAGCCTAGGGAACACATTGGATCTTATGCAGGATTATAGGTGGTTTCCATTTGGGTTTGGTTTCCCTATATGGAATCCTAAAGCCCAGAGGTCTACATTGGCACATGTAGGGTGTGCATAGAGAGCCATGGGCGTCCACAGCAACAGACAACACTCCACGGATCTTCATGGATGCCCATAGATTACTAGAGATCCACTTTTGTGATGATGATGATATGCTTGGTACATTATGCCCAGCAGGCCCCCACAGGAGCCCCACACCCTTGATAGGGGTCCCAGGACTTGTACAATGTCATGGCAGCATTCATTCAACCACTTAGACCCTTGCAGAGGATCTTAGATTCATATGGAGACCCATGGGGTCATGTATATGCCCTCATACCCAATTGGAGCACCACATGTCTACTACTTGGAAAACAAAGGGCCACCCCCTTGTCCATCATATTCCGAGGAATTTATTCCTCAATATGGCATTTCAGGATATTATTGAGCCTTTAGAGGGCCCTACGACATGCACATATCATTATTTGGCCCCTTGTGAGGCTTAATTTTACACTTATGAGCTAGTTTGGTGGGCTTGTCACCAATAGGGGTTTATTTGCACATTATTTTATCATTAGGGGCTAATGTAGGCCCATAGGCTAATTCGAACTCCTTAGGAGGCTATATATTGATGTTAGATACACTCATTTGTATCATCACTTGACTTGGGATCTCTCTAATCATAGAGAATTTCACACTTTTTCCTTGGTGGATATTTTTGGAGATGGATGAATTTTGATGTATGGATTTGGGCTATTTCTCTTGTCTTGGAGCTTTATTGAGCAAACGAAATGCTAGTTGGATATACTCTATAACGTTGTAAGTAAATTTTAATGCTATTATTCTTGTTGCTGCATACTGCTAAAATTAGGGCTAGTTGTTGCATTATTGAAATGTGGAATTGAGCATGTTTTAGCTAATTTAATGTATGGGCCAATGTTATATGAATGAAATGTCCTAGAGATTTATTTATCTCGAGAAGCTTGCATCATTTGCTTTGAAGTATAAATGCTTGAAGGTCACTTTTCTTTTCTTTCTCTCAACATTGGACGAAGTTGACTTTCCAGGCCTCCTTGATCAAAAAACAAGTTCTTATTCATCATTACTGTTGACTCCATATCCCCAAGTGAACTAGGCACTGGTCCCTCTAAAAGGGTGATCATTTGACCCCCCTTTTTACCATTTTCCCCTTCTTCCCCAAGTGTAGCCCCATTAGGTCACCCAGGGCATCAATTTCCCAAGAATTGACCCAAGGAAAAAATTTTATCTCCTATAGGCTACTGCGCTGGTGGGTCCCCTCCCTCTCCTCCAAATTTGAGGCAATTATAACGGTGGAATCCCCGGGAATCCCAAGCCTTAGCTCTAAGATCGAATTGTGCCTAGGCATCCCCAAGGCTAGACCTCAATAGGATCAATTCAATCTTTGAAGCAAGTATTCTTGTTTGGTCCTTCCCCTCACCTTATCCAGGATAGGAGCATCATTGGTTGCTACATTCCATCCCCGAACCTGGACTGGGTCCACTTGGCCTCGTGTGGTCCCACTTCTCAATAAAGATTATTTGTCAAGGACCATTTGAGAATCCAAGTTTCCCAAGGATTATAGGGATTGAGAAACTGATTCATAAGCCTATCCTTTCTCCCTCAACCCTCCAATCCTCACCCCTTATCCCTAGTGGTCCAAGTTCCTTACTTAAGGAGCAAGCAAGCTCCATTCTTCACTCCATCCTTAGGAAAGGGTTTTCAAGGTCACTTCTCACCTATTCATTGACATATACTTTACAAGTGATCCCTACAATAACGAGACTCCTCCCATCGGTGAAAGTCCATAAAGAGTAGAGAGACTTAGTTGTGGTGACAGTGGGCTAAGCCTCCACTCTTGCCCTTAACCTAGCAGTTGCTCTTTGGTTTGAGTGGTAACAAGACCAACCAGAACTACTCTACCCACATTTTTGCCCACAACACCTGGTGAGCAGGGTGGGCATGATGAGATGCCCATGGGAGATTATTTCAAGGAATGACAGTCTATGGGTGATGAATTTTGAGTTGCCCTCTCTTTCAAGGATTATTTCTAGCTCAAGTAGAACGAAAAGGGCAAAGGAACATGGGTTTCCAACATGTAGAGCATGGAGTTATAGTGCACAGTCAGAAGGATGTACCTTCCCACATTTGATGGGTCTTCTAAGTGCACGGCTAGGGCTTAGGTGGAGAAGTTGGACACATATTTCCAACTCAGCCGAATGATGGAGGTAGAAGCCATCAAGATGGCCACTTTACACTTGGAGGGTGCAGCCCAATATTGGTGGTTCCATGGGCTAACTACGCTTGGGCATGCAAGCGTAACTTCTTATGAGGACTTCACATAGAGGGTGATAAAGCGCTTTGATCAGAAGGACCCAGAGGCCCACTTTAGAGAGCTCAAATAGACCGACAGCCCTGAGCAGTACATTTCGGAGTTCTTGAGGGAATCCATGATGGTGCCAGATTTGTCAGAAGCGAGGAGGGATTACACTTTCGTTGAGGGGTTGCTTGAATTCTTATGCGGTTAGTGAGATCTCGCAAACTAGTCACACTACTGGAGGTCGTGACTTGCACACGGGATTTGTAGGACGCAATCCCAAAGACCATATCACTGATCCCACCACGAGCTCCTTTCCCTCCTAGGCGTTGTGACACCAGGGCTCCACCACAGAGAGCTAACTAGGGGCATGGGCAGTTGGATGAGGAGACTAGGAGATACCTTAGACAGAGGAAGCTATGCTTCACCTGTCAGGACCCTTGGGTACCAAGTCACAGATGCACAACGAGCAAGGCCCATTACATTGAGGTCTTCTTTGACAGTGACCAGGAGGATGATGTAGCGTTAGAGGTAGATGGGGGTGATGATGAGACACAGGCAGCGAGGGGACCACCTCCACCACCACCACCTAGGGGAGCACCTTTCACACCAGCTGGAGGAGTGCTTGCTTCATTGCGTGGGGTTCCCAAATTTTTAACGTTGAGGATTAGAGGCACAGTGCAGGGGCAGCGTGTCTCGGTTTTGGTAGTCAGTGGAGCCACCCACAATTTCATTGATGTGCAGATGGTTCAGAGGCGTGGTATCGCTACCGAGGAGTTTGAGGGGTTTTCCATTCTTGTGCCATGGGGATAGGACCATGCAGTGTACTTGACATGTCCCCGCTTTAATGGTGACCATGGGGAACTACGTAGTGACCGACCATTTCTTTGTCATGGATGTATCGGACGCCAATGTGGTGATGGGTGTTCGGTGGCTTTACTCTCTTGGGTGGGTGACCACTAATTGGTGGAAGCTGGAGATGGTGTTTGTAGGGCCAGATGGGAAGATGGTGGTACTGAGGGCATGCACTCATACCCACCACAAACGGTCTCGGCCCACCAAATGGAGGCCGATTTGAGACATGGGGACTTCGAGTCGGAAGTAGAGGTGAAGATTTCAAAGGTTGGGGGTCAGCCTAAGCCCCCCGATCCAAACATTCAGGCCATCTTGCACAAGTACCTAGCAGTGTTTGGAGACATCCCACCAAGACGACCACCTGACAAGGGATTTGAGAACACCATCGAGCTGGAGCCCTGGGCGCAGGCGGTCATTACAACCCCTTACAGACATCCCAAGGCCTAGCAGGGTGAGATTTAGAGGGCCATCCAGAAGTTGTTGGCAATGGGGCATATTAGGCCCAGTTCTAGTCCTTCCACTTCATCAATTGTCTTGGTGAAGAAGAAAGATGGCACGCTGAGGATCTGCATTGATTACCGGGCCCTCAATAAGAAGACTCTGAAGAACCGATACCCCATCGCCCAGATCGATGAATTGATGGATGAGCTTAGAGGAGCTAAGTTCTTCTCTAAGATAGACCTACATTCGGGGTACCATCAAATCAGGGTGTGTGAGCACGACATCTCCAAGACAGCTTTTCGTTGCCACTATGGGCATTTCGAGTTTTTGGTGATGCCTTTTAGGCTAACCAACGCATCGGCCACATTCCAGTCCTGCATGAACCACGTATTTCGTGGGCAGCTGAGGCGTTATGTCCTTGTTTTCTTCAATGACATACTGATCTATAGCAAGACATGGGAGGAGCACTTGCAGCATATGGAGGAGGTGCTCAAGATCTTGGAGGGACAGCAGTTCTATGAGAAGTTGTCCCAGTGCAAGTTTGGGCTCACAAAGATGCTCTATCTAGGGCACATTATTGGAGAAGATGGGGTGAGGGTGCACCAAGAGAAGATCAGGGCCATTTTGGACTGGCCCACACCCAAAAGCGTGACAGAACTGCGGGGGTTTTTGGGCATTTGCACCTACTACAGGAAGTTCGTGAAGGGGTTTTCACAGTTGGCAACACCCCTCATGGATTTGACAAAGAGAGGTGCATTTGAGTGGACAGATGGGGCGCAGGAAGCTTTTGAGAACCTCAAATAGGTGATGAGAAATTGTCAAGTGTTGGCACATCCAGATTTCACACAATCCTTTGTGCTTTAGTGCAATGCATCAGGGGAGGGCGTAGGAGCAGTCCTGATGCAAGGGGGACACCCGATAGCTTTTGAGAGTCGAAAGCTACTTCCCATGAGCGGTTGTACTCCATTTACGACAAAGAGATGCTAGCCATCATGCATGTTATGGCCAAATTTAGACAGTACCTGGTGGGCAACAAATTTCGAGTGAAGACAAATCACAATAGCCTCATATTCTTTCTTGGAGCAAAAGAGTTACAGGAGAGGCAGCAAAAGTGGGTAAGCAAAATCCAGGCGTATGACTTTGACATTGAGTATGTCAAGGGTCGGCAGAACATGGTAGTTGATGCACTGTCTAGGAGGCCGACTACTATCTCACTTATGAGCCTTGCACCAAATTGGAGGGCGCAGTTGCTAGTGGATTATTCCAAGGATCGACATGCATGTGAGCTTCTTGATGGTATAGCTACGGATGACCGATATAGGGTGATGAACGAGGTGATCTATTATAAGGACCGGATTTATTTAGTGCCCAACTCCCAATTGAGGGAGAAGATTATGCAGATTTCCCACGATTCCCCATTAGCGGGACACTAGGGGTTCACCAAAACATACAAGGCCATCAGGGAGCGTTTTTCATGGAAGGGCCTCAAGGGAGATGTTTTGAGGCACATCCAGGAGTGTGACACATGCCAAAGGAACAAGGGTGAGCAGACACACCCCGTTGGATTGTTGCAACCTCTTCCTATCCCTGTGGGGAAATGGGAGAGTATTTCGATGGACTTTATCACAAGGTTGCCTATAGTCCAAGGCAAGGACTGCATCTATGTGGTGGTCGACAGATTGACCAAGTTTTCCCACTTCTTTGCTATTTCCACTCAGTCCTCAGCTTCACAAGTGGTTGAACTCTTTTTCAAGGAGGTGTTTCGACTTCATGGTCTCCCCAAGACCATTGTTAAGCGACCGGGACAAGAGGTTCACGGGAGGATTTTGGCAGAGTTATTCCAGTTGGTGGGTACTGAGCTTACTCTGAGCACTAGCTACCACCCCCAGACCGATGGGCAGACAGAGATTGTGAACAAGTGGCTGGAGGGTTATTTATGCAACTTTGTGATAGGCAATCAGTGTGCATGGATACGATGGTTGCATTTGGGCGAGTATTGTTATAACACAACGTACCACAAGTCCATAGGTATGTCTCCATTCCGATCTTTGTACAGTTATGATGCATTGACTTTTGTTGACGTGATGTTTGGAGACAGCAGGGCCCCAAGTGTAAGGCCCCCGGGTCATCATCGCACGTTGGCAAGTCGGGCGTGCACGGTTGGCGCGTTTAACCGACGAGTTGAGGACGAGTCGTCAGGGTGCGCGACGGGCGAGACGAGTCGGTCGCATAAAGCCAACGAGTTAGCGACGATCATGCCCGACCAACGAGCCAAGTCAACCAAACGAGCCAAGGTACGTGCCCACATGGAGAGTTGGAAAAATGACTAAGTATGGGTGAGTGCGTGTTGGTGAGTTTATAGGGGGAGCAACTCAACATGGGTGTCCCTACACTTGGGCCGATGGTATAAAAATGGCTATGTGTTAAAATGTCTGGGTCGGCTTGGTGGTGGCAAGCCCCCATGCATTGTTGCCAAACCATATAAGTAAACCGGGCAGAGAAGTTGGAGAAGGCATCATCATCATCAAGTCTCAAGCAAAGACAAGTCCGAGTGCTCTTGGGTGGACGAGTCCGAGCAAAGGGCGATGAGCCCGCAGTGCGAGCAGAACAATGAAAAGAACAACGCGAAGGCCGAGTGGGCAGGCAGGCTGTAGTTCGGGTGGGCGGTCGCACCGCAGCGAGCGGGCGAGCCGCAGGTCTACGTGTGGGCAAACACTTGACGGGCGGACAGATTGCAGGGCAATCGGAACAATGGGCAGAATACCCCTGGGTGAGCTGGACAGGTGGACCGAGTAGGGTGGTGCGCCCAGGGCGAGCCAGGCGAGTGAACCGGGTGGGCAATGAGCCCAAGGCAAGGTTGAATAGGCAAGTCGTGGTGGGCGACCCAGGCAACGGGTAAAGGAGTTTGTACAGCGGAAACAGGCACGGTGGTTCAGATAAGCTGGGCAGGCCTGCACGGTGCAACGGCCGAGTCAGGTAGACCGGTCGAGCTGCACGACAACCATCCTTTGTTATGAATTTTATAAACTCGGTTAGTTTTGCTCCCGAGGAAAATGTAAAACAGAATTATTATAAAATATTACTGTTATACATGTGTTTATCCGTCTCTTGCAAATGGTTAAAGATTTGTGTTTATTCCGCAATTTAATAAGTAAAGATGATGAAAGATGAATGTGTTAGGCGTAGTCCGGAAAATAACTTAGAAGATAAAATGTTTAAGTGTTTAGCCGGTGCCGCACGTGGACTAACTCGTGAAAGAAGAGTTGGGGACGTGACACCAAGGGCCAAGAATTGGATACACAAGAGTCAACATATCCTTCATGCTCTCAAGGAGAACTTATAGACGGTGCAGAACCAGCAAAAAATGTACGCAAACAAGCACCGAGTAGAGAGGCAGTTTGAGGTTGGGGATTTAGTTTTCCTGAGGCTTCAACCATACAAACAGTCCACGCTCAAGCCACGTTTATATGGACCATATCGGGACACCAGGTGGGTTGGAGGGGTCGCGTATATAATCTATTGGTGCTTCCCTAATGCTGGAACCATACCTCCGAACGAATCATGTTTGCTTAGTGGAGCTACCTCTAGGGAGAAGAGTCCACAATATATTCCATGTGTCTTGCCTGAAAAAGGTATTGGGCCAGCAGGTGACAATAGCTACAGAGTTACCGCCCTTAGATGATGAGGGGAATTCGGTCTTGGAGCCGAAGAGCATTTTGGACACCTGTGAGAGATGATTGCGGAACAGGGTCATCAAAGAATTCTTGGTCAGATGGAGAAACTTGCCTGATGAGGATGCCACTTGGGAGGGAGAGCAGATACTTCAACATCCATCTTTGCAGTTGCTTGGGGACAAGCAACATTCAGGTGGGGAGGACTGTGATATTCCCACTTAGCAATTATTGCTAAGTGAGAATATAAATTTTGTACCATTTTGACAATTTTGGGCTCTAACTTAGGAGAAGTGGGTTGGAGGACCCCACTTCCAATTTTTGATTGATGGAGGCACTCACACTAGGGAAAAAGGCAAAAATCAAACCCTTGGTGGAATGTGGGGGACACCAAGAAAGAAACACGCTCCACTTAGGCAATTCGAGCTATTTGGGGAGGAATGGAGTTTGATGATGTGACCCACATGAGGAGGAGGCAGCCAAGGTTAAATAAAAGGGGCTCACTTCAGTTTGGGGCTTTTTGACAAATTGACAATTTCTTGCACTTAGCACACTTGCGCTGCTTAGCTAAGTCTGCATCTGAGATTCTCACCCCTTGCTTCGGTGGACTACAAGTGTCAGCCCAAGGAGGGTAATTGATTGTCCCTTGTGAGCATTTTCCCTCTGTGTCACCCTCTTTGCACTGAGTCACTCCTCCTATTGCCTCTTCAGCTCTAGAACAGCGCTATCTCTCAGGACAGCTACTTCTCTGCTGCAAATTCTCAGATTTCTTCGGTTGGTGTCTTCAGTCCTCTTTGATCTACAATCGCTCTGAGACCATGTGAAAATTTATGAATCTAATACATCAGAAACCCCTACTACAATATCTGGTTTACTATCTCCTACTTGTTCTTTACATTAACAAGTTATTTATTAACATAAACATCGAAGTAAACACAATTGCATCCTTCACAAATATACAAATCAACAACTGAAATAAACTGAGACAACACAAGGGACACCGTTATTTTTAGACAATTGTCCCCGAAAAAACACAAGGCGGGGAAACCGGTGCAGTATATATGAGGGTTTTATTATTAAGCAGATTTTTGAATACAACTAGGGTGCCAAAAATGGCTCACCCTTCAGAGAATATCCTTGGCAATAGTACCTCTCTCCGGAGACAGATATTCCGGCAAATCAGCAACTAGATGATCAACCCCATAGCGACTCTAATTGTTCCTTGTGCTAGATAGCGAAAGCTTCTCCATGCACTCCTCTGGAACTGCGTCACCCTCTCCCGGTTGATCTGCTCTCAGTCTGCCCCACAGAACCTCCTCAGCGCAGCCTCTTTAGCCCAGCATCAGCCTCTACAGCCCTCTGCGGCTTTTGCGTTATCTGCGCTAGCCTCCTTAGCCTTTGCGTCAACCCTCCTAGGCTTTGCGCTGCCTCTTCCAGCACTTTGTTGCCTCTCTTATATGTATTCTTCAGCCTTGGATCGAAATCCCTTATCAAACTGCCCCTCACTACCACTGATCTCTAACTCGTTTTCTTCAGCAAACCCAGCACCAGAAAATCGAATTCTTGATCTCTCTTGGTGTGTCTCCAACTCACCCTCAAGCCTCCTCTTATACTTTTCCTATTGACGATTCAATGGCCGAGATTAAGTCCCTAATCAACGGCTAGGATTAGATCTGGCTTGATCCTCATTATTTAGAACTTTCTCACCCATATTATATTAATACACATTAATATTTTAATTTTCCTAAGTTTAAACTTAGGGACCCATTAAAAATATTAATTATTTTAATATCTCTTCATCCGGGTGGAATTTCTCCAAACGATTTATGGGTCTTGGAGATCTCATGTGTCTTAGCCTCTCCACCAAATTTCGTGGCTAGAGCATATCCGATACTACCAAAAATCAACAGTTACAGTGAATCTCCAGGTAGGCCATATTTTCTAGCGAGTGAGGAAGGCATGGTATTTGGGAGTCATTTTCGGAAGTCAAAACTAGACCAAACCCTTTTTGGGTTTTGGTGGGTTTATTGAGTGGAGCATGGGCTAATTTTGCAGAATTTTCTGAGCACCAGAGGACGGACTTTCAGCAGTTGCTTTCCAGCAGAGAGAGCAGTTCTCCAGGGCAGCGTAGGGCATATTTGGGGCAGCACATTCCCACATCTAGGCATTGTATTTTCTGACCTAGGGCTTGTCTAGCTTGCCATTGTGGTAAGCCCAGGTGCACTCTTTCCATACCCATTGTACCATTGCTCCATATATTAAATAAAATGGCTCAGCTGGATGGTATTTTTGGAGATTTTCTGGGTGTCTACTTATATTTCTGAATTTTGTGTGTTTGTATCAGTTTTTGCTTTGTTTATCACTGTATTTGCTAAGTAGGGATATTACAGCTGGTTTTTCTTGATTTAATCTTTTAGCAAGCTAAAAACTTGGAGATAAATGATATAATTGACAGATCTTACAAACATAGGCTACAAGTTTCATTGCATACTACTTTTACACTTGTACCTAAACATTGGCATTCCAGATTCATGGATTTATAAGGTTGTACCAAGCTGGATCTGCAATTTACAACAAATTCTACAGCCATCCAAGTGAGCCTTTTCACTCTAGAACTTTGTCATTTCCTCTACATTGTCTAAAAAACATTATTTACAGTAATTTTCTTTTATTTCCAACCATAAATAATTGCATAATTTTAATCTGGAAATTTCTAGGTGCTTAAATACGCAAGTCTTTCACACAGAAATCTAAAATTTAATTTACAGCTTGCTGGAAATTGAATTTTCAGTCAAATTTGGATAGAGGGGAGGCCCCAGATTCTTGATTGACCATTAAGAAAAGAAGCTAGAGTTAATAATAGTCATCTAGACTAGACATGGACATAATAATAGTCACTTTATGACAGTTTAATTAATGCTTAGTATCGCATTAATGACTTATAGTACACTTAACTCATTTTAGGGTTTATGCATCTAGTTGTAGCCACACTAAACATTAATTAAACATTTGACCACTATAAGTGATCAAATACTAATTAATACAACACTACCGTCAATTAAACATAACACTAGCTACAATGGCAAAGAGTGCCACAATATTGGAGTGGAACATTAGACTGTCATTCTATACGGTAAGAACAAATAGCTTCAGTGGTGTAGTTATTCAAACATAAAATGGCTAGGATCTGTGAATGACAGGAAGTCTACAATAGTTTGTGTGTAAGTACTGAAACAAGAGCGGTTTCTTGGATCAACAAGAAACAACACGTAGTCTCACTTTCCTCTACAAAAAGAGAAACAAAGCAACAGTGAAAGGGTCAACTGAAGCAGTTTGGCATAGACAAAAACTTGCAGATCAGGTTGATCAGAATAAGCGTACTTTCCTTTTCTATGACAACCAAGAAGTTCTCAAGCTAGCAAAGAACCCTGTCTTTCATGTGCACAAAAAACATGTTGACATACATTGTCATTTCATTCGACAAACTTGTAAGAGTAGTAGAGGTGAAATATTGTACACCTCGAGACCAGACTGCAGACATTTTTACCAAGTCTCTTTGCTCATATATATTTGTAGAATTTAGAGACAAAATTGGTGTATTATCTGGACTGAAGATTAAGGAAAGAATCTAGAGTTTATAATGGTCATCTAGACTATAGACTTGAGCATAACAATAGTCACTTTATGACTTAGTTTAATTAATGCTTAGTGTGGTATTAATGACTTAACGTACAGTTAAGTCATTTCAGGGTTTATGCATGTAGTTGTAGCCACATTAAACATTAATTAAACATCTGACCATTATAAGTGGTCAAAATACTAATTAACAATACATTAGCATTAATTAAACATAATACTAGCTACAATGGCAAAAGATTGTGCCACAATATTGGACCAGAACATTAGACTTTGGCATTCTATACAGTAAGAGAAAAAAACTTCAGTGAGGATAGGATCTGTGGATGACAAGAAGTCTACAATAGGTTTTGTGTTAAGTCTTGGAACAAGAGCAGTTTCTTCGATCAACAAGAAACGACATGTAGTTTCACTTTCCTCTACAAAAGTAGAATACAAAGCAACAGTGAAAGGGTCATTTTAAGCAGTTTGGCATAGAAAAGTATTTGCAGATCTACAGGTTGATTAGAATGAGCCTAAACTCCTTTTCTGTGACAAACAGGGAGTTCTCAAGCTAGCAAAGTATGCTGTCTTTAATGTGCACAAAAAACATGTTGACGTACATTGTCATTTCATTTGACAACTTGTAGAAGATGTATAGAGCTGAAATATTATACACCTCAAGACCAGACTGCAAACACTCCTGCCAAGACTCATTGCTGAGATAAAATTGGTGCACTACCTGGACTGATCATTAAGGAAAGAAGCCAGAACTAACAATGGTCATCTAGAGTCTAGACTATAGACTTGGGCATAATAATAGTCACTTTATGACTTAATGTAATTAATGCTTAGTGTGGTATTAATGACTTAAAGTACAGGTAAGTCATTTTAGGGTTTATGCATCTAGAGTTTATGTCATTCATTCCCTATAACTGACAGTTGCTCTCTTCATATGAGATCCAAAAAGTATTTCTCTCTTTGAACCTGTCACTATTCTTCTCAGTTTCTTTGTGTGTTCTCTTTTCATAATATTAATTTAATTTTGGAACTAGACAACCCTAGGATGAAGGCATATTCATTCAGAGTCAAATGACTGAATCTGCTAAACTTCACATTGTTCCCTTCACAATCAAAATTTATAATAATGGCAACTATGGCTTAGGTAAGGTGATGAATGTAGCTAAAAATCTTCCAAATGGCCCTTTGAACAGAAAGAGACCAAATCCCCTCTAAAAGGGAGCCTATAACCAGGTCTTCTGCACACACATGGTTTCTCTGATGATTTTTAGGTGCATTTCTTCAGTTGTCTCATGATGTGAATTACTGTTGTGAGTGAAGGCATGTAACAGAAGTCCTCAAGTTACCTAGACTTCAAAAGCACACAAATTCTGCACTCTCATCTTCTAGCCATCGATGGTTGAATATCACATCATGTATCTAACAATGGAGATAAGTTCAAAATTGGAACCCATTTGTTATAACTAGAAACTTGAACAATGTCAAATGAACAAGAAACATACATGATTTGTTCTGTAGTTATTCAAAAACAGAGATCCATGAAAACTAAAAGTGACTAGGGGGACTAGGAGTTATTGATAGTAGATTTTTTACTTGACTATTGTTGAAATGCAGCAAACTTTTATACCACAACCATCTAGAAGCACTGGCATGGAAGATGCCAGAAAAATGAACATGGCAATGATGAGTGAAATGAAGAATTGCAAAAGCACATATGGCTTACCCTAATTTAAATGAAAATACCAAACTTATGCAAAGAATGGATGCCAACAATATTGATATGGCAATGAAGATCTGCAATGATGATCTACAATTTAAAAAATAACACAATAAACAGAATGTATCACTCACTGTTAACAAACGCTGTGCATACATCAACGTCATCTACTTAATTGTTAAATATGGCCTCACATGATAGAAAAGTCTACTGTTGCGGCCAATGTTGTTTGTTTCATTCTCACATTTGGTTAATAAAAACAATATTCAATATTTTGTATTGTCTTTCTTGTTAGGCTTGAGGTTGTACCTTCTCAGTTTGTTTCTTGAGATGTTCAAATCGTGCTTTCGGATCAACAGGAAATATCTGCAGCCCAGCTACCATTAAGTCAACCCCAGGTGAGGGACCTTGCACATAAACCATTACATTTGATGGCTTTGTCTCTAATCTAAATGATCCTGCAACCTCTCTCCACAAGTGTGCATCAGCCTCAACTTGACCTCCATTAACCCACTTGTTGTCAACACCAAGTGCAACATTAACTTTCTGAGCTCCGCTCCCACCAGAGCCTAGACGAACCCAGGCACTCACTTGATATGTCAAAAACAACTTCAGCTTCTCTGTCAATGTTTGTGCTGGACCTTCCCAGGTTTGTTTGCGATTGGTGACAAGAATATAGTTACCACTGAGGGATTGTTGCCACCCCAGTGATTCCTGTGCTGCCGGAGGAAGTGTGTGAGGTGAACCAGTGGCTATAGTGAGAGAACATGAACCTAGAGGATACCACCCTCTCAGGCCATCAGAAAGATTGCTGTTCTCTAGAATGTTCAGCCCAAAAGCAGGATTCTGCATAAGTCACAAATTTATTATTACTCTTATCATAATTTGAATACACAAGAACCGTGGTAGCAATTATAAATAAAAAAAACTATAATGGTCAAAGCAAATTAACATTCTAACAATGACATGAAACATTCAACTATCTGTTCAAGGGATAAATCAGCAATCAAAATCACTATTTTAAGAAAAGCAGCAGAACAATTATCTAGGTTCACATATACTAGTAAAATGCTATATATATCTTCTAAAGTTTAAACTTTAAATCAAATATCCATTATGAATCAAAAGCTACCCACATATATTAGAAAAATGAGCTTCTAGAAATGTCACCCAAGGTTTCTGTTCATTACGTTAGGTCTTCTTCAAATTCCACTCACAAGCAGATTTTGTTGCTGCAACAAAATTTCATGTTCCCCTTATGGTATTCTTAATTAGCAAAGTTGCCTGTTAAATTAGATTATCATTATAATTTCTGTAGAAGCAACAATGCTGATTTGGTCTGGTAAGCTAAAATATAATTCAAAATCTCAATCCATGTCATCACTAATACAATCCCATAGAGTCAAAACATGCCCCTAGTCCAAAAGAAGATGCAGTGTATTGAGGGATGACAACTATCATCAACTCACTTACAGTTCCTTTTTTGATTATCTTCTAGGCCTTTTTTTTCATGAATACAGTCCAACCATTATGAATAGCATCTGTTAATGCAGTCTAGGAGTTGGAGTCGAATATCAATTAACCATCCCCAACAGCCTTATTTTTAAATATGCATATTTGAGTAAAAGGCATCAATGAAGATTTCACATAGACAATACAGTTTTATAGAAAGAATGAAGACATTTGGCATTGGTCTAGAGAGGACTGACATTACTGTTACCTAGTACCTTGCATCTAAGTAGTCTACAGTTTGCTTGATATTATGAGTTATACTGGGATTCACAATTCTGGCAGAAGGAAATTATGGTGTTTTTTGTAACATCTACCAAAATAATGAGTGAGTGGTCTTAATACTCAGCAAGATAAAGAGAATAAAATAAATAATTTCACCAGCGAGCTGCTCTACACTGTGTGGGTGGGGGGAGATTCATGTTACTTTGTCTGTGAATATATACTAAAATAAGTTGAACATATATATAGCGAATAGTCACTCAAAAATTAAAATTCACCATCAGGATAGGAACTGTTTAATTCTTCTTTCCTTCGAACCTACTACAAGTGATATCAAAGCTTTTACTCTTCATTCTAATCGTTAAATCTATTTCCAGCTTCAGTCTTTTACCCCAAGGTCTTCCTACCTTCCTTATCTACATTTTACATCCATTAATCACATAAAACAAATCAGAAAACTCATATGTGCAGCAAGATACATCACTCCTATGATATGGACACACAGACATTGATATTAAAGCTTTTCATTTAATCTGTCAAAATTCATCTTATTTATTCATTATCAGGATCTTTCGCTTCGTCAATGGTCTATTGTGTTCAATGTACAAATTTCAAATGAGTCACCACATATATACTGATATAGTCAAATCGCTGTGCAGAGGTGGGTCCCTTGTCCCACAAACAAGGGGATCTCATACACCAATTCGGTGTCTGGCTTAGCTGTGACCTTAAAATTTGATTATTATTATTATTTTATTAAATCAACATTTCCAGATAATCACATCAGGTGCAGTCAAGTAGAATCAAATAATATCAATGTAAATAATAGACAATCTAAATTAGGTGAAGAGAATGATTTTGGGTCCTTAGTCCTCTCCTCAGATGTATTTGGCACTGTTTGAAAATCACAGCTTTGTTTGTTCTCTGGAAACTTCAGTGCAAATATGTTTCTGAAAACAAGGTTAGCACTTTGTTTGTGTTTTGTCATATGTGGCAAGAGGAGGTACGTACTACATGCAACTCTTGGCAAAAGGGTTTATGTTGATCAAGGATGCCAAATTGGAAGAGCCTAGTGCCTGTTCTGATGTCATTTCTATTCTTGTCACTCTAAGGAAGAGAATATAAATATCATTGTAGATACTAGATACCCTTCCGCTTTCTGTTTTTTTTTCTTCATGTAAACCTATATTTATGTGAATATAAGAAGTATTTTTACAACAACAACAACAAAAAATATGAAATGGGTAGTAGATTAGTGTGTTAGAAAAATATCAAGTGAGCTGACCACCACGTTAATGAACAGGGGTTAGGAAAGGAAATATACAATCAGACACGGGAACCTCCTGCTCTAGGTTGACTAAACTCTAAAATATAACATTGACGAGGCTAAAAAAGGTAATCCAGGCCCAGCAGGGGCAGAAGAGAGTTTCAGAGACTAAAGGTTCATTTCTAGGTTTTCATGCCAAGTTCTTGACAACCAAAACCAACAATCGAGGACCAAAGGCCCAGTCCTTGGCATAAAGGAAGCTCTTAAAAGAGGCTCCCAGAAGGTTGTTTTGAAGGGGACTCAAAACTGATTATTGATCATATCAACATGACCAAGTCAGTCCTCATGGGATATGAAGAGTAAAATAACTTGCATCCAAAAGGCTTGCAGATGTTTTGAGTAATATGACTTTAAAGTTTAAACACATCAAAAGATCAGCAAACAAAGTCGTTGATTGGTTGGCCAATCGAGCAATTCTTTCCAAGACACATCATTCCTATGACACGGACCCCCGCTGTACATCATAGGGTGGAGAATGGAAGGAATGGATGACTTATTGACTGGGTTTAGGAATGGACCCTTCCATTCCCCTGAATCCCCCTCTATGTCATGTCAATACTAAGGAAAACCCATTTAGAAATCAGTGCATGCCACCCTAGGTGGTACGATGATGAGTTAAGTGGGATAAAGTAGGAAGTGAAGGTTGAATGAAAAACCTGATTTGAATTCCATGTTCTGTATGTTCTGTACTTCTTAACCTGTGTTACCTGGACAGGAAAGCTATGGCTGAGCAAGGAAGAAGATCAAAAATGCCATTAAAGCTATGGAACAAAGGTCAAGATCCTGTGAAGTAGATTTGACACAAGAGAATGGTGGATAAACTTCCTAGCCCAGCAAGGCTTTACCATCCCCAATCAATACAGGAGCTCCTCTAGCACCAGTAAGTCTCTGGCAGATAAGAATAACAATGAATAGATATGCCATGCATTGGTAGATTTTGGTAACAACGGCAGGATTGGTATGCAATCCAGGTGCATGAAAGAGCAGAGTTCAAGAAGATCGCTATCACCCTGTTGGAACAATCAGTGGCTACAGGAGTGAAATAAAATCACCTTAAAGAGGAAGATGGTTTAGTGCCTCGAAATGATAATGAACAAAGTTCTTCACAGGCAGCTTCCTGTCCACATTGAAGAACCACCAGAGCACACCACGGGTGGGAATGGTCAGCAGCCCAACAAGGTCAATTTTCCCAGAACAAAGGTGCCACAAGTATGAATACTATATATACGTGTGTGTGTGTGTAAAAAATGTCTATGGTCTCTTATGAACTTTGTGCAAACTGTCAATAAGTTTAGCATCTGTATGTATTATCAATATAATAAAGTACTTCAGGGTTTTGTTTTGACTCTTGAGTTTGTTTTGATTTTGTTAAGTCTGTTTAAATCTCAGCACATGTATGTAGGGAACTGTGTACAGGGACATTAATTACAGTCCCAATTTTGGCTTGGACAATGGATGTAAAAAGCTCTCTTTGGAAGTGCTTTGTATATATATATATATATGGAGAGAGAGAGAGAGAGGTGGGTTAACCTCAATTGTAGGAGCTGATGAAGGAGATGGCTTTGTTGCAGGGCACATCAAGAAACTGGAAACAAGAATATCAACGCCAGCAGGTGGACCTTCCAAATAGGCTATTGCTTTGGCAGCTTCAGGGTTCAGAAGAAACTTTCCCTGCAATTGCACCCATTCCTTTGAAGAGGCCTGTACTCTGAAACAGTCAAAATCACAGCCACTCTTAAGTACTCACATACAAGCCTGGACACCTATAAATCAAATTGCTACTGTAATTGAGGCAACCCAAAATAGTGATAAACCCACATTCAAGTATGAAAATAATATGAAAAAGAAGTAAAACTATAATGATATCACTTTTCTCAGAAGAAAAGCCAATTTTGTTTCCATGAACAAAGTTAGGAAATCTTACTTGCCCATAGTAATATATTGTTCACGTAGGTCATTGGTTTGAATCCATATGGTGGCTAGCACCTCTGCAGAAGCAAGGTTGCTAGAAATCCGAACCATTGCCGATACTTCATAAGCAGATTTTCTTTCTAGTCTCCCAGTTATGTCTTGTTGGATTCCATGCCAACCTTGTGTTCTACCTGTTGCAGAAGCAAAATGTTGTCCACCTGATGGAAGAACTTCTCCTTTAGCAACATCATGGAGCACAATATTGCAGGCCCTTCCAGTCCAGTGATTAAGCCCATCTTCAAACAGAGCATTCTGTATAATGTCATCATGTCCATCTGCAAGGCTCCTATTGACCTCTCCCTTTATGAACAGTCAAAACCACATCATAATTCTAGTTTTAGTTTGAGACATGAAAATCAGAAAGCACAATGCGATCAATCAACGTTAAAAACACATTGGGGACACTTCTCAACATGCAAACAACTTCGATAAACCCATCAGAAACCATCAATTTTTGTGCTACAGACAAAAAGGAATTTGTTCTAATTATTTAATTCACTAATATGTAAAGTAACCTTGTTGAATACTCCTGCAATCTCAAAATACAAAATGGGAAAAAAAAGGAAAAAAATGATCAGAATAGACAAAATCTTCTCAAATGAATTTTATTAATGATCAATGCTAGGAAATTAGATATCTCTTTCTCACATAGACCCGTGTTTTCTCTTGCATGTCCCAAAATAAGGCGGATTGATGGTCATCCATGATATACAGAGAGGAAGTACAGAATGTTGGAACTTGAGTTATGTTTGAGCCCCCATTGTCAGTGGCTCAACTATATATTGCAGGTTCTTCCACCCAAAAATTAAAAATCTTTATTGTTTAGTTGGGCAATGCTTATATGACATTCTTCAACAACTCCAGAGTCCAGATATGGTTCAGCAGTACTAAACCAATGCAGATATCATACAAGAGAATATCAATATCAGTGAAGAAAAGTCACTCCAATCACAAAATAAAGTCTCTTTCATTGTCAGCAGATATGAAGATAGCTGCCATCGTCATGTTGATAAGAAAAGACAGCTTTCGGGGGGGTACAGAAGGGTCAAACTGACTAAAGAACCTACCTAGCACAATGGATACAAGTTGACGCATTAAGTCAATGATAATCTAGGCACCCTATGGCAAACTTAGTCTGAGATACAAATCCAATTTCAACCCATATGACTGTATAGACCCACTTTTATGATTTTTCATCAGTCTTTTCAAGGAAATTGAAATCTCTTAAACTGCAATGATGTCCTCTCAATTGACAATACCATACAAGTCAGCCTTGTTAGAAAGAGCATTTGACGTACTTTAAATGCAAATCAACCTGGCATTGGATGATTATGATAAATATTTCTGTTTTGGCAGTTCTCACTCTGTTGCTTCTAAGTTCTAATATTGGATGAATTCTGATGTTGACTCTTTCTGATCAGTTTGCTGACTCTTGTGGTATATGGCTACAATCATGCAAACCTGCAGTTTGACTTTCAACTTGATGCAATTTTTATTTCTACCACTATTCTGGGTTGTCTTCAGGTTGCAATTTACCCTTGGATCTATCATTTTGTTCCTTCATGTTGATGGAGCCACTTTAGAAACAAATCGTATTGTTCTGTGAAAGATCAAAACTTCTGTCGATTGTTTGTGACAGTAGAATCATTGTTTTGCAGTGATCACCCTCTAGGTGGCATTTTGAATGGATTTTTGAACCCAAAACTGTCCAGTTTCATAGGAAATTATTGATGCTGCAAAGACATGGCCTAAGGCACATTCTAATTGAAAATTGGCTATGATATCTCTTATCTTTATTATTATGAGATTGAGTTATTCTATGCCTTCCTTTTCTGAGCTGGGTTATGTCACTTTGACACAAGCAACAAGACTGCTTCCATATTTTCATGTAGATTTTCACTTAAGGTTTCATTTTATATTAGGCAACCAATATCTAAATTCTAAACCACCTTGGATATTACAATGACCAGCTCACCAGAACAGATCTTAATCGACTGTTACTACAGTGTATTTATACTCAACTTCACAACTATTCTTCTTGTATTTTTACTAAGTACACAAAATAAATCCCACTATATAGATCCCTTACCTACTGTGACATAAAAACATAACTACAGCAAAAAAGATACAAGTTGGAACATTGTGCACACAATATATACGCTGGGAAACTCCAATGTGGGAACATCTAGCAAGAAATGAAGCCCTGCTTTTCTTCCTAATCAATGGAAATAAGATTAGATATAATAAGACTATTATTAATGTCTAAAGAATGACCATAAGAAGTAGGTCAACAGGACTAGAAAATATATCTAGGATTAGTACATAGCGGGAGTGCATAAGCAGTTCTTAGTGCCATTCAATCAAAAGCAGAAAAAGAGCTAAATACAAAGCTGAGAGAATGAGCATGAAAAGACATTTATAAAAAAAATAAAAATAAAAATGTGACAAGTAGAGAGGATGTCAAGGCATGCTGGAGCTAGAGATCTAGGCTGGAGAAGGAGAGAGATAAGGTGGCTCCTCAGTCAATTCATCAGTCACCATGAAAGAGTTGATGTATTGTCAGGCGCAAATAGAAAGATTATGGAGTTCCTTGCAAAGACAGAAGACACTATGATCTACTGCAGTACTCTAGTAAGTGCTCTTTCTCCTCTGTTCTGTTGTTACTCCTCTTGGTGTTTACTCTGATATGAGACTTCAAATCATTACAATGGGACTTGTTACCCCACCTATCAGCAGGGGTGCATATACTTTTCAGTAGAACATTCATCACCATTGTAAGCCCAATATCACAAGTCAAAATCCATGTAAAAACCATGTGAGCCCATGTGTTTGGTATCCTAGACCTATGTCTTTGTCATTGAGTCTGTATTCAGTTGTTTGGTCGGACCATGCCCTGTCCCTTGAAGTTCCACTTAAGCTTTCTTTGGTCCCTAACCGTATTGGACAGCTTTAGTTGAATTCTCTTGTGGACACATGGCTTTATGGGAGCCTTCATTTATAGGCATCATCACTAGTGTATGGGCCAATCTAGCCCGCATCAAGGTATACCTATGTCATTCCATATGGTTAGAGCTTATTGAGTTGGTATGTGACCTTGGCCTTGGTGCAATATTCATCATGACAGCTCTCAAAGCATAGCAGTCTCTTTTGACAGCATTCACATTTCTCGAGGCAATTCACGGTTCCCAATGCAAAGTGGTCCCGATGGTCAAAAAGTCAACCCAGTCTTATATTGTAAAGTTTGATGAGAGGATTCCACGCCACATGGAATTTTTCAGATCCAAGCATCTAGTGGCTAGTTATAGCTTGGTCAAAGTTGGTCAATGGGTCAAAGAAAGTTTCTAGGGAGGCAAAACAGACAGCGTTAGGCAGAATCAAACATGCAATATGTCAAAATTAATAAGCACAAAGAGAAAGAATACCCAGGTGTCAAATTTCAGAGAGCAACTAAGGCATTACAAATCCATCTCAGAGGGGTGATGATGTGACATACAAAGGGATGATGTGGCAATGCCCTAGGTGATGTGAAAAATTAGAGAGATGCCCTGTATAGATCAGGACCAACAAAGCAAAACCAGGACCCGAAATTGCCAGGTAAGCAAGGGTATTGAACATCCAGCAGCAGAGTGGCTAAGTCGAGTTAGTGAAGGAAAGGTCAAGAGAAAGTCAAGTCGAACTAGTTGTTGGAGGTCAGACTAGCCATTAAGGATGACTCAATTAGTCGTTAAACTCAAGATGGATCGGGAGGTTGGAGGATGGACCAGGGAAATAGTTGTTACAACTAAATTATTCTTCAAGATGACCAAGTTGAGTTCCAAGGAGAAGCCTTATCACCTTTTTGTGCAAGTCAAATTCTAGATGGACCTGTTACCCACCCAAAAGTGGGTAATCATAGGAAGAAAATGAGCAGAGAGGGCTGTGAAACTGCCTGGCTATGGTCAAAGGAAAAGTGGGATTTTATCTTAGAAACATGGGTTTCAAAGAGTAAAATTGAGGTTCCAGAAACTTGCTTGCAACTGATGGAAACCTGTTCTTTAGGTACAAATTCAAACAAGAAGAAGGATCCAGTGAAGAGGCCACGTCCCTCATTATTTGAGCCATAGGCCCTCTATACATATGTTAATCAAGAACTTACTACTATAGACACGAGTCTAACCTGTTCATTGGTAGCAATTATGCATGAACCTTTAAAAGAAGGCTCCACTCAGTTTATGCCTGCTTTAGTGGCAGAGTTGTTGCACAAGGATGGAGTAGGTTGCAGGGGTCTTTCACCTAACATGCTAATGGTTGAATAGAAGGGCCATTTGAAACTGGCTAGCCTCCCGTTTGTAGATACTTCCATGAAGGTTGATTGTAATATTCCTAGGGAAAATTTACAATAAATATGCAAAGAAAACATAGACAAAAGGCCATAAAATAGTAAGCACACAATTAGACCAAGTAATTGCACCAAAAGCTGTGTCGCTGAGCCATTTTATTGATAAACAAGGGTATACAATATGCTGCTGGAAAAAGCGCACCTGGGCTTGCTCAAGGCAAGCTAGCAAAGCCCCAAATGGAAGATAAGTCACCTGTAATGTCCCTCCCGAAATTAAATTGTTACAAGTTTATTTATTCTACAATTTTGACAATTTTGGAGGCCATGGGACCCATGGGATTTTTGGAAAAGACTTAGGAAGGAAAAAGGGGCCGAAATGTTTTGTTGGCATAGCGTGGGGGCCACCCACATGAGGAAATATGCACCACCTTAGAGGGAAGTTCGAATGACTAAAGAGGGAAAATTCAAATTGCTAGTTGGAGGGGGCCCACATGGGAAAAGAGGCCCACGAATTATAAATAGAGGAGGCTTAGCCTCATTTGGGATCTCTTTTTGGCATATTGAACTCAACCTGAGTTGCTCGAGCTGCTTAGCCGGGTTACTGTGTTGTTTAGCACACGAGTGTCTCTTAGCGGAGATCCAATATTGCGAAAATCGCGAAATTATCACGATAAAATCGGAAAATCGCGATTTTTTGAGTTTGGCGATATTATCGCCCGATTTTTACGCTAATTTTTTTTCACAAAAAGTCGCGAAAAAATCGCGATAACTTGAAAAAATCGCGATTTTCTTGGGAAAAAAAAAATATATATATATATATATGTGTGTGTGTGTGTGTGTGTGTGTGTTTTAATCTTTTGTTCTTGATTTTTTTATGAGGAGGAGGTGACCCACGCTACCCCTGTCACCAGTAGAGGACGTGGTCTACCTCGTTTAGCTCCTAGTTCTTCAGCTTCTAGAGCACAGCAGAGTCCACTGCCAACTCCACCGGCATCTACATCTAGAGGGGCAGAGGAAATCAATAGTATTAGACTTTAGTTATTTGGTTCATTTCATTATATATGACATTATGGCTCATGATATGAGATACATTATTATATTTTTTGTTGATATTTTGAGGTTGAGTTGGGACTCAAGAGTCAAGACTTACTATTCAGGACATTATTCACTGTTATGTGTGATGTAGCAGTAGAAATGATATTACACATCTTATATATTAGTTCCTTTATCATATTTATGTGTCAATGTATTTATTTTATGTTGTAGATGCTTTAGATATTAAAAAAAATGAAAAAAAATGAATATTTTTGTATTTTACGAATTTTTCCTGATTTTTACCGATTTTTTCCCGATTTTTATGATTTTTTCCCCATTTTTCCCCTCGCCGATAATATCCCGATAACGATTACTGCAACATTGGTTTTTGGAGACAGATGGGCCCCAAAGGCCAAAGATCGGATCCTGGAGAGCCAAGACATTCTCAAGGCTCTCAAGGACAACTTAATGACAACACAAAATCAGGAGAAGATGTACGCTGACAAGCACTGGACTGAGAGACACTTTGAGGAGGTGGATTTGGTGTATCTCTGATTACAGCCATATAGACAGTCCACCTTGAAGCAAAAAGGGGCCAAGAAGCTAGAGCCACATTTCTATGGGTGGTACAATGTGGTCAAACGAGTTGGAGAGGTGGCCTACAAGTTGGAGCTGCCTCAGGGGAGCAGGATTCACAACATCTTCCACATCTCATGCCTCAAAAAGGTGTTGGGACAACAGATGACAGCAGCAGTAGAGTTACCCCATTGGACGATGAGGGACATTTGGTTTTGGAGCCTGAGGCCATTTTGGAGACTCAGGAGAGGAAGCTGAGGAGCAAGACCATCAGGGAGTTTTTGGTGCGATGGAAGAACCTGCCAGATGAGGATGCCACATGGGAGGGTGAACACATTTTGGAGCACCCAGCGCTGAAGTTGCTTGAGGGCAAGCAACATTTGGGAGGGGAGGACTATCATGTCCCTTCCCAAATATATTTGTAACAGGTTTTGGTCTCCCCACAATTTTGCATAAATTTTGATGAATAAAGGAACCCATGCATTTTTGACTTAGGGATTTAGGAGAAAGAGAAGTTGAATTAGATTGCTAGTGGAAGGAAGGGGCCACCCACGTGAGAAAACACACTTGGGCAATACGAATTGCCTTGGAGGGGAATCGAATGGCTTGGAGAGGGGCCCACATGGGGAAAGGAAGACCTGCAAAGATATAAGGAGGAGGAGCTCCCCAACTCAAGCCATCATTTGCACATCGAACTCATTTGTGTTGCTCGAGCTGCTTACCCGAGTTACCAAGTTGTTTAGCATCGAGTTTCCCAAGCGAGAGACTCAACCTTTCTTCAGGTGTAATATTCCTAATTAGCCATGGCTAATTGGAATTTTCGATTTTGCTCAATTTTGCCTTCTATAGTTATTAATAAATAAAAAGGTGAGAAAAGGGGGGACATAACTCACTTTTTGAATAAAGTCACTCCCTAGTAGCACAACGTTGTGACTTAAAAGGGGAGCCAAGGGGGCCAAAGGACCACGTAGAGGAGGGGCCCACGTAGACACTTGGAGGGACTGCGCAGATGGATAGGAGCACGTGGCAAGAGGGAGGCTACGTTGGAGGAGGTGGGCCTTAGGGTTGAGATAGGCCAACGCTATAAAGGAGAGAGGAGCCTCCTCATTTTGGCATTCGATTATGTGCATTTGAGCTAGTCACTTCGACTTAGAGCACGTTGGCTGTTTGGCCATTCGGAGATCTCACCCTTAGCCCCGGGGGACTTCAAGTGCCTGCTCGGGCAAGGTAGTTTTCAGCAGTCTTTTGCAGGAGGATTGATCTTTGGAGTGAGGAGGAACTGAGCATTTTTGATAACTGCGCAGTCTTGAGAGAGGGACACAGTTCTTTTGGTGGGAGTTCCGGATTGGGGTTTTTGCGGAGGATTTGAGTTGGGAGATTGAGCAAGGGACCAGCCCTTGCATATTGGAGGATTTTGGTAGAGTTTCGGGCAGAGTCTTGGAGGGTTTACTTCAGTAGCAGCGCAGAGCCTTGAGGGACAGCGTAGATCCCCAAGGGGGTGATTTTCGGGGGTCGGCTACTTCAGAAAAGCTTTCTGGGTTTTTCTGGGTTTATTGAGCAGAGGCTGATTCCAGAGTTTCAACATTTTCTGAGGAGGGGAACAGCCCCAAATCCTCACTTGATTCCATGCAGTAGCAGCAGCACAGCAGTTCTCCAGCAGCTTGGACGCAGTTCAGAGAGCGGCCATTTCTTTACTATTCTAGGTGTATTCCTTCACTTGCCTTGTGCAAGTCGAGGTGCTATCCTTCTGATCACCTCCTGTACTCTTTCCATTACTCAGTATAATAAAATGGCTTAGCATTTCTCTCTGCATTTCTTGAGTATCTACTTATATTCCATGTTTACATTATTATATGTTGCACCACTATTATTTTTATCTCTTTGAGCTTCCCGGCTACTATACCACTTGTACGTATTTGGTTGGAGTTTGCTTAGGTTTGAGGGATATCCCGAAAAAGGGATATTACATCAGGGGACTTCGAATGCCACCCTAGGAAGGCATTTCACACTACCTTGGAGGAGAACTGGAGGAGATTTGTAGCCACATCACTCAGCCTTTGATTTAGCAGTATGCATTCCTGGAACACGCAGGAGGGGAACATGCAGAGGTGATTTGGGGGTTCATCCAGGCAGCACTTGCCAGGAAAGTTTGGGAGTTGGAGTCACAGCAAAGGATCAGCCTTTGCGAGGAGTTTTGAACTGGGAGATTGCTGCATTGGGACAACTCGACTTACAGCCATTGAGGACTGTGCAGAGGGCCATGTTTGGGCTCATGTGGGAGTTGGGGGAAAGAGCTATAGAGTTGGAGTTAGCTGGGAGAAGAGAGGAAAGCCATCGGGGACAACATCTTAGCATTTGGGGGTGATTTGGAGAGCCCTTTCAGCCATTTCCAGTCAAGTCGTGATTCCCAGTGTGAGGAGGAGGACATGGTGCTTGGGGGTCGATTTTCAGGAGTCTGAACTAGGCCAAACCCTTTCTAGGTTTTGGTGGGTTTTTGTTGAGCCAGGAACTGAAGTTGCAACATTTTCTGAGCACGGGAAGTGGATTTTCCAGCATATCCTTTCCAACATGCAGTGCAGTTTTTGGGCAGCGCAGATCATCTTTGGAGCAGTAGTTGTGCAGCATTAGGGCCATCATTTGCTCACCTAGGTGTTGTCACACTTGTCCCTTGAGACAAGCCCAGGTGCACCATTCCATCACTATTGTACTTGCTCCAGAAAGAATTAATAAAATGGCTCAGATGAACTTTATTTGCAGTGCTTTTATGGGTGTTTGTTGATTGTGTTACATTGTTGGATGTTAGTTTGTTTATTTGCTTTCTATATCACTAAATTTCCTAGTTAGGAACATTACAGAAAAAGATGAGAAACTTAAATGAAAATGGAACTTGCAAGTAAAATAAGGCTTGTACTTGGAAATAAATATGCTCACATATAATATAAATGATATATAGCATCTAATGGAAATTCAAGATAAGCACATGAGCATGAACCAAATAAGGTACAAGGATATGAATAAAGAAAAGTACTTACAATAAAGTAAATATAAGTGCTCACAATTCAACTTGCATGTATTTGAGAAAGAGCTCAAAAAGAAAATAAGATAACCAATGGTACCACTATTGCATGCAAGATTATCCAAAGTTGTTGGAGTGAGTTATGTGAGGTAAGTGTTCTTGGTTGATTTTATTTAAGGCTTGTTACCCACCACCTGTGGGTAATATATATAAGAGAAAAAATTTCTCCTAGATGGTCCTCAGCCGACAACCAACAGCCCCTTGCAACCACCAAATAGCTCGATGTGTCATTTTCTCCATCACCTGAGCTAGCCATGTGGTCCCTCAACCACTTGTCATGAATGTATGTTTGAAGGTGGGCCTTCCGACCCCAAAGGTATGGCTTTTCATTGGTACAATTGAGTAATTTTCCTTACTTGTCATGGGTACTTTTGGGCATGGATTGGTGGGGGGAATTCGGCGGAAAGAGTATACTAGGCTTGTATTCTTGCCTCCACTGCCCGATTTCTTGGTTACCCTTGTATCCTAGTCTCGTGGGATCCCCTTTACTAACCATTTGGCTTTTGGGTTGGCACTACATGGGAAATCTCGATTTTGGTTACGTGATCCCGCTTCCCGATACCACCTACATCCTTCCTCTTCCACTCATTTTACCCCCATTCATCTATTTTCCCATCCGGGTCCACATGTGCCCATTGGGTCCACATAGGGTTAGCCCCCCCTCCCCTTGTCCACACCTTGGGTCGGGCTTGGAACGATGCCCCGAAGGTTGATGCAGCTAAAAAGAAAAGAAAAAACATAATTTGGCCACTCTCAACAGGAAATGTACCACAAAATGCAAAAGATGGTCGGGACATACAAATTTAGCACATGGGCAAAAGCCAAACATGAGCTCTACCCCTTATCCATGGCCATCACCCTGGTTCCTATGGGCCCTAGATGATCCCCCTCTATCATTAAGGAACCCATGATTGTCCCAACCCCTAGTGGGCGATGAACCGCCCCACCTTAAGGGGGTATTCACTGCTACATCTCACACATCATGATCTCCATCCCTTGGAGCCCCAAGCAGTTATGAAAAAAAATCAATAAAAGGAAAAAGGCATATGAAAAAGGGTGGAAAAACAAAGGTCGGGGTAACTCATGTACCACAATTTGCTCCCTCCTACACTTATATACCCAGGTATGGGCTTCCCCTGTTATAGCTACCCTTGCACCTTGACATGTGGCTTGGATGTTTCCCCTGATCCCCACTCCATTCCATTATTATATCATTTGCCACCTACCACTTGAAGGATGCACCATGGACATGTCACCCCCTTTAGAGGTTGAAACCACCTAATAGGGTCCTTGGCTAACCCCCTATTGAGCTTGGAGACACTTATACATACCAAAGCCCACTATGGAAGGGCATGCCACCATGAAGTGCCCCACTGGTTCCATGAATTGTAAGCTCTTTTACTTGATTATTCTAATGACTTGTTGTATTGGAGGGCAAGGGGATGCATTGGATCTTATGCAGGATTGCACGTGGATTTTCATTTGGGGCTTAGTCTCCCTATACAGGGTCCTAGCCCTCTAGAAGGCCACATTAGCACTTATAGGGTGAGCGTTGAGAGCCATGGGCCTCCACCATAGCCGATATTACTTCATGGATCCCCAGCAGTGTTCATTGATTGCTCCTATTCCACCTTTCTAAATGAGGATGATGCATTTGTTTCACCATGCCCAGTCGGCTCCACAGATGCACCATACACTTGGCAGATGTTCCAGGGTCCAAAGGATTATTCCCCACTACAGAAGCAGGGCTTATGTCATCATTCTAGCCCTTACATATGGTCTACAGGCATTTCCAATCCATTTGGAGACCCATGAGGATGACCTTGTGCCCCCACACCATTTGGGAGCACCACAAGTTTTTGCTCAGAGAACAAGGGGCCAACCCCTTGTCCACTATGATGGGAGTCCATTTCTTCATTATGGCACCCTTTGGACTTCATTTGGCTTCCTCAAAGGCCCAATGATTGACTTTATTGATCATTCGACCCTCTTAAGAGACTTATTCGTGTAATTGAGCTTTTTGGTGGGCTTGTCACCAAAAGTATTGTTATTATGCGCATTATTTTATTTTAGGGGCTCAATTAGGCCAAATTAGCTAAATTGAACTCATTAGAGATTGTATAAATAGATGAGAGGTGATTCATTCTCTCATCATCACTTGGATTGGATCATTATCTCTTGGGAGATTTTCGTTGTAATCTTTGGAGGACGAAATTGGATGGATGGATGAATTTTGATGTTTGGATCTTTTCATTTTTGTCTTGGAGCTTTTATATTAGCATATGATGATGATTGGATAGACTTGTTCTCACATATAAGTACTTTTAATGCTATTTTTTTCTCTTTTTATGTCACATGCATGTTGTTGGGGAATTTCGCTATACGAGGCTGAAATTTGTTGCTTTTCTTGTGTGAAATGGTGGAAATTTGTCTCTTTATAATGTTGCATCATGTCATGGACCGTGTTTGAATAAGTGAATGTTCCTAGAGATATTTTGTTGAAATTTTATCTTGATAAATCATCACATATTGCATATTGAAGTATAAAGACCTTGAAGCAATTGTCCATGCCCTAATTGCCATGCGAAATTGTTTTATAGGCCTCCTTGACTAAGTGAATCCATTCCAATCATTGAAATATCCTTGACTCCATTTCCCCCAAAGGATTAGGCACTGATCCTCCATAGGTGATCACCTTAAAGCATATTTTTCTCACCTTCTCTCTTTCTTTCTAGGCCTAGCCTACATAGGTCAACTAGGGCATCACTTATCTCACAATCTAGCCAACCACATACTTTGATTTTTGGTCCACAACTACGCTGGAGTTTTCTTTTGAGGCCCTCCAAATTTGAAGCAAATCCGAAGGTGGGATCTTGAAATATTGCAAGCCCTAGATCGAGGACTGTTTCTTGCCCTAGGTTTCCCTTGGCTAGTGACCTCATTGGGATTATTGCATCAAATTCAAAGAAAATTTCTCCTTTAATCCTTTTCTTGCCTTCAATTAGGTCAAGCACACTCTTGGCTGATAAATTCCATCCCCTTGACCTAAGTCTGGGTCCACTTGGTCCTGTGTGGTCCCACAACTTATTGAAGCCAATTTCACAAAGACCACTTGGAATCCAAGTTTCCACAAGGATTTTAGGAGCTAAGAATCTTCTTGAAAAGTCATATACTCAAACCCTAGCTCTTAGAATTCCCTTAAGCCCTTCCTAGAGAGCCTTTCATCTTGCTTTCCAAGAAAGCAAGCCATATATCTGAGCCTCTCTTGTGAATAGGCTTCTAGGATCACCCCTCCTCCTATCATTTATCCATTAATTTTCGTGATCCTTATTATATCGAGTCTCCTCCCATCGGTGAAAGTCCATAAAGAGTAGGGAGCCTTAGCTGAGGTGACAATGGGCTATTGCTCCATTGTTTCCCTTGACCTAGTAGTTGCCCTCCAAGGATCCTCTCCTAGGACCCCTGCTAGTTTGAGCGGTAACAAGGCCTATCTAAGGTGTTACTCCTCAAATCCTTCACCCTTGTAAGGATAGAGGTTGTTGCAAGAGGCCTCAAGTGGAGAAGCTTAGCTTCATTAACAAGTATCCACCTAGTCCTTCAAGTCAACTTGCATGCCATCATTCCAATGTGGGACTATGCCAACATCTGAATTGTGTGGTCATGTGTTTTAACCTTTTCTCCAAACTTGTATATATATACATGTACTTGGTCGGAATGATGGTAGCATACAGTGAAACTTGGTCAAGATGATGGCTTTTTGATTTTGTATCATTTTTTATGTATTTATATACAGATATACTCAGTCAAGAAGATGGCAGCACAATTTGTAGTTCAGTGATTTTTTGATGTGCTATTAAGCACCTTCAACATGTAATTTTCATTCCCTTTTATTCATGGAAATTGCGATTTTTCCTTTCAGTTAAAAAATAAATAAATATCCCGGATGCAGGTGTTTAGGCACGCAGGTACTATGCAGTGACCTTGGGTTGGCAAGTGGCAAGGCCACCTGGCCACCCACGCTTCCACTCAGAAGCATATATAGAAAGCCACCGCCAATATTAATGGCACATTAATGAACTGCACGGGTCAAGGCTTCATCAATTTGGTTTTTAAGATGGCCTCTTCAGACTGTCTTCCCCTCGCTCCGCCTCCTCTGAACTGCAATTGTCTCCCTGCTGCTGCAGAGCCGAGCTCGCGCACGACAACGGGGAGACACTGCCAAGTTCTGTGCTGCATTGAGATGGTGGATGGTGCACATTTCTCGTAGAGTCTTCTATGCTGCCTACGGACTGGTTCTTCGGTCTTGAATCTCTACTCTAAACCACTGATTACAGGTCCTTCTGTTCCCATTGACCACTCATTCTTTGGCACTGCTCTTTCTCGTCCTCGTCCGCTCAATTTTGCCCATGTAAGCATGCCTCGTCTGCATCATCGAATGCACTGTAGGAAGGGCAATAGCAGAGGAAGATCGGCCCCCCTCCTTGTCCCTCTCTAACTCGTCCCCCTCTGACTCATCCTCCCCTTCAACGGCTCATTTCTTTGGACACTACTCAGCCACTCACAGCGGTCAGGAGCGGGCTCAGACTACAGGTCCTCGGCCTGTTGACGCTGCTCCCCAGGCTCCTGCTGCCTCTGTATCATCTCTGCAGCCCAGTCATTCTACACAATTTCAATTTCGCTGCATGCTAGAACGTCCTTGCATAATAGTGACTATCTCGGTGGCATTTAGAGAGGAGCCACAAAACCCTAAAGACCCAGCCCACAATACTCAGGTGCGGAACACCACCAGCAAGAGAAAAGGCCCTAGAAGCAACTCAAGGACACATAGAAGCAGCGAAGCAACTCAGGGACGCACCAATCCAGGCCGCTTCAAGAACATGGAAGAAACTCCGAGAGACAATCAGAATGCAGAAGATGACATGGAGACGTACAGGTCTCTGATAGTGGAAGAACCTCCTCCTCCTAACGACACCTAGCTGGTCAATGTTTTTCAGGTTCTGTGTTCCCAGCTCCCAATACTATGCATCTATTCTAGTGTTTTTTTAATGCAATGTTGTTAATTTTTATGATTGTTCAAAAAACTATTCCACTCTAGCACTACAGGTTGTTACCCCTGCCTGGGCAGCAAACTCTTATAGTTTTGGACTAATTTCCCTGGTGTGGGCAGTCTCTTTCCACTCTTTTGTTGTTAAACATGGCATAATTTGAGGCTTGCTCTACAGAGGCCGATGCCTCCTTGAACTACTTTTGTTACATTAATAGAATTAATCTAATTTAAAAAAATAAATAAATCTCCAAACTTGGATTTGGGAAAATTGAAGAAGATTTTCTAAAGTCTATTCAACAAAGAACTATGTCTTGGAGGTAAATTTTAGAAGTGCAAATTTGCAAATTTCAAACGAAATGTAAGTGATGAAATAACTTGCAATAAATGTAGTGCTTCAAATGAGAGATGTTTCAAGATAACAAAATAAAGATACCAATCCATATCAAATGATATATTATACTTGCTTGAAGATGAAATGAGATCAACTTAGCATGAGTGATTTTACCTAGGAGAGGATAAATTAATTTTCCAACTCATTACAAGTCCTAGGTAAAATCAAATTTTCCAAAAGGCAAAATTCGTGGGTCCTTAAAATTCAAATTTTAAAAGGTCCCAGGACTGAGGTAAATTGATTATTTTGCTAAATTTTAGGCCTTTGGTCCCTGGAGTCTAAGTCAAAGTCAAATTTTTATTTTTGAGTTAATTAAAATGCATTTAATTGAAAATTTTGAATTTCCTCAAGAATTTAAAATTTTGACAAATGAGATTAAAAGAAATTTTAATCCTCATCAACGGTCGAAATTGCTTTGACAAGGATCACTCAAACTAGCCTTTGGAAGATTTATCTTTGAATAAGAGGTCATTTGTCAATTGATCCATCCAATCTCTGGATCATGTACTAAGCTCTCAAACTCTCTTGTATATTTTTTTGAATTAATGCAAAAGTCTTTGGGGTTTCAACGTGTTGTGGTGTTCCTCTTCATGAATTTATGGTAACATTGTTTTATTTTTTGCTTAATATTATGTGAAAACTATCAATCAATAGCTCTCTTAGAATAATTTGAATACAAGTACCTTATTCAGTTTGTTGGATCTAGGGTAACATTTTTTAATTTTGATTGAAGTAGCAGGTATCTCTATTTCTTCATAATTTTATTGTTGTTCTATTTCTCTACTTGATTTGATGGTTGATCTAATGTTTGCAAAAGATCTCTCAGATTCTCATTGAGCGTTTGGGGATAGTCTTCGGTTGGACCAGCCAACTCTCAACACATATTTTCTAAAGAACCTACTTCATATAAGCCTCAAGATTTATCTAACGATAATCTTTTCTTTTGCAAGGTGTTTTTGGGCTAGTACCTCTCTAAAATTTCAAAATCTTTTAAATATTTTGTGGAAATTTTGATAGATCTGGCTATTAAAAGCCTTAGATTATCAGATCTAGCGGCAAAGTTGGACTCGTACTCCTCAGATCTGATTATTTGTATAGATCTGTTATTTACGTGTATAGATCTGTAAATTATTTGTATAGATCTGTTATTTACTTGTGTAGATCTGAAATTTTGCATAATTTTGAATTTTAACACTTTAGTTTTTGGGATTTTCTCTATTTTTGTACATATTGGGTATTGGGTTTTTCTCTTTTCACTTGTGCGGGAATAGATCTGAGATATCAGCGAACAAAATTTTCAGATCTGAGCTAGATCTAGACCCTAAAGGACAAGATTTGGGCTCAAAGATTGTTTGCAGGAATAGATCTAAGAAATTAGCCAAGAAAATCTTCAGATCTGAGCCAGATTTAGATCCTAGAGGGCAAGATCTGGATTCATTGATTGTTTGCAGGACTAGATCTGAGATTTTTTCAAGCAGATCTGGGGGTTTTAAAATAGATCTAGGCCCTGCAGGGCAATATCTTGTCCCAAATATTTTTGCAAGGCTAACCATTAAAGATTTTGCAATAAATCTGAAGATGTGAAGCAAAATAATTTTTTTTCAGTTTCAAGTTTTGGGGCTCTTAAGCCCAGATCTGTCTTCTCCTAGCCCAACGCTAGTTCTATTTGGCCTAGTGCTAGCTTTCATTGGCCCTAGATTCCCCTTGCTCCATTTCTGATTTGAATATTTGATTTTCTGAAGCTAACCATTGGTGGGTTTTTGCAGAAAATTTGGTAAAAATTTGTGTTTCAGGGATTGAAATTTTTTGGCAACTTGGGCAAGTGATCTTCAAAGCGTAGAGCCTAAGGGTTTGATTTCTAAACCATCTTTTTTCTCACTGTTTTCTACAAAAGTCATAACTTTCTAATAGTGGTGAAAAACACATCTAAATGGTTTGAAATTAACTAAAAAAATTGCTAAATACATTAATAACTCATTTATGTTTGATGTGTATCAAAACTTTGGCTTAGATCTACATTTTGGGTGACTGTTATCTCTGAATAATTCTATTTTTGAATTCTGAAATATAATAGTGGCAAAATTTCATGTGGGTTAGCCTAAAATCAATTCCTAAGTTGTCTACTACATTAAGGAATTAATTTTTTGAATTGGGCATTCATCATTAGGCTTATTTCATGTTTTAATTGTTGATTGTAATACGTATATCAGGTCTGATATAATTCTGGAAATCACATCATATCAAGCTGAAATTTTTTTTATAATTCATGTGGGTTTGGAAAAATTTCAGTAAATTTTTTGCATAAAGATATCATTGATAGCTTATTGTTTTCATTGTCATATTGTTGTTGTCATAAAGTTTTTCTTACTGTTGTCCTAAAAACTAATTTCTGAAAATTAAATACTCTGTCATGGAATTGTAATAAAATGCATATCTTTTGTTTCATAAACTGAGTATTTTTTGAGCATCTGTTGACATTGATTGCAAAGAAGTTTTTGTTCTCTTTGAGCTATAATTGCATTTGAAAGAATCTAGAAGATTTGAAATAAGCTTGTGGTCTAATTGTGATATTGCTAAGAAGTTTATCTTTCAATTTTTGTGTATGGAAGTGAACATTCATTTTGACAATTAAGGGCTTTGATATATAACTATGAATCAGATCGTAGCATAAGCACTTTTCATCCTTGAATCTAACTTCATCTCATCTTCTAATCATCTCGTCCATTTGCATATTAAGTTAGTTCTGCGAAACTAAAATTTACTTCCAAGCATAAGCTTGGTCGATAGAGAGATGGGTATCCATCCATCTTAGCTTGAGAAGCCTGATTTTAATAGTACTTAAAACAGTGACCTTGCAGTCATCAGAGCCACAGCTCTCTGCAGCACCAGAGGCACCGAGTATGTTAAATTTTCAGGAGAGGTATCGTTAATCACAACTTAGTGTGCTTCACCTTATCTTCTTTCTCCCAATTACTACGAAATCAGGCTCAATACAGAAAGGATTGAAGGGTTAAAACTTAGATAGGCATTTAACTAAAATTAACCAAGATTCTTGCATCTCATATTAGCTTTAGGATCTGCACTTCACATAAGATAGTCATTCATCCAAGCAGCAGTTGCAATCAATTACTTGGTCATAAATTTCCTAGCAAGATACCATAAGGCACTTGCATCAATTGCTTAAAATCTAATCAAATCCTATAAATCTTGCTAAATCTAAATCAAGTACTTGGTCGCTTCACTGTGTCTCCCAAACTAGCTGGTTTCCAACTAGTTCTCCTTCATTCCATTTTCGTAGGGTCTACCCACTTATCCTACTGTAGAGAGGCAGCTTAAACAGAGATATTGGGGATCAGGGTGACAGCCCCCAATCTGAGTCGTTGTCGCGGTGCGTAGACATTCTGTGCGACAATAGGTAGTACAAATCCTTCAACCTTCTATGAGGAATCCTTGCGCAAATAGGAGGGAAAAAAGGTATGGTTTGATCACGAGTTAGGTAGGTAGAGAAAATCTCAAATGGTTGATCCTTGGCTCCTTGATCTTTCTCCTACAAATCTTTTTTTTAAATGATGTCTCAAACCAATTCCTCCAAGCCCCTAGAAGACTGCGCAAGCAAGAGACACAAAGGAAGTGAGATCAAATGACAAAACACAAGCTAAAAGAAGGATAGAATATACATTAATGTACATGTGCAAGACACAAAGAAGAAACTTGCATCCCTCCTTTGTGCAAGTAAGAAAGACTAGTGTCCTTCCACAAGCTCTTGAAGCTAGATGAAATCAATGAAAGCGCATGAAATATGGTAAGTAGATTTGAGAAATGAGGTTGATAGAGAGCTAGGGTGAGAAACCCCCTTTCAATTTTGTTGATGAGCCTATGTGTGTTCTTACAACCTCCGCCTTGAGAGTGAGTTCATTCAACCGAGAACTTAACCCATGGTCAAGCTTCTTTCCAACACATAAAATAACTTCTACACACTTAAAGGAAGTATTAGCATCACAAGGGACTAGATTGAGCAATGAGAGAAGAGGCTAGATATTTAACCGAGATCATTCGAGTGCTCTTCAATCTAGAGCATCTCTCTAGGCCAATAATAAATGTAGAATAGCTTACATAAATCAATCCACAAATAGGGAAAATGAGATAACAATTTTGAGTTCAAGAAATGTAGAGAATGAAGAACATAAATGGAACAATATTACCTCAAAGTTAGAAGAACAACATTACATCAAAAGTGAACCCCCAAAGTCTTTGTTTTATTGATCATATGAAAGAGTGGGTACAAATTTTGCTAGAGTTTCGCTAGCCCAATAGCTCGTCTAACCAATGATATAATGAGGAGCTCTTGCTCATTTAAATAGAGAAATGGGAGAAAATCCCAATGTGAAACCCCATGACAAGTGGAAAAGTGACAATCTCAAGGCAACCAAATTGAATTCCAAGTGTGAGAGAGCCTAGCATATTCCCTTCTTCTCCAGTGTGATATTGTTATGAAACCAGCTCACAAAAAGATAGAAAAGAGAGACCAACAACTTAGAAATCAGCCTCTTCGAGGGGGCAACCTCCTTTACATTACACAAATGAACAATTCTTGGATGATACAAATGACAAGACCTCATTTCTATATATAGGAGTCTAAGGGGTCATAATATAATCAGAGCCGACATAGCAATAATAATGTAAGGGCACAATAATAACAATAGTGGGCTTCTATGGGGCACCATAATAACAATATGGGGACTACATGGACACAACAATATAATAAGGGGTTTGCACTAATAACAATAAGGGGTTACACTAGTACTACAGGGACCTAACATGCCCCTCTCCTTCAAAAAGTGTTGTCGTCAACGCTTGAATAGTCCTTGATGCTTCTGTATAAAATTCTCATCCTCCCATGTGGAATCTTCAGCAAGTAAGTTCTTCCACTTGATGAGATACTCTGAAATTGATTGATTTCTTAGCAATCGATTTCTTGTTTCTGTGACTACTTCAGATTCCAATGTGATTTTTCCTTCCTCGTCAAGTTCTAGCACTATTATTTGAACTAAGATCTTCTGGAACTTTTGAATGAGTGGCCACACTTCGTCATTCTTCCATTCATCCCTTGCTTTGTTTATCCAATCTTGTTGGATAATAGAAATAGCACAAAACAATGTTTCCACATCCTCATCCTTTCTTGAGAGTGCATTTGCAACAACATTTTGCTTCCCTTTTTTGTAGATGATTTCAAAGTCATAACCCAACATATTTGTGACCCATTTTTTCTGTTCTTTTGAAGATAATCTTTGTTCTAAAAAGTATTTAAGACTATCATGATCCATTTTTACCTTGAAGTGTCTTCCCATTAGGTAAGGTCGCCATTTCTTAAGTGCATGTAGTATTGCCAACATTTCCTTCTCATAAATAGATTTCTTGAGGGACATTTGTTTGTATGGATGTAGCCGTAAAAATACCCAATCGCCTACATCAAAACTTCTTTCACTGTGATGTTGATCTGCCTGTTGTTTCATTCGATTCTGCACCAAAGTGGCGTTATCCTTTAAAAGTTGGAGAACTTGTTGTTGATGCTCGATGTGATCTTTCATTGCTTGAACCTTTTTTCTTCTTGATATGCCCTTCTATCTTAAGAGTTCGAGAAATGGTAATTTCTGCCAATGCATTACAAGATATGGTCGGATTCATTTCTTTATGCTCGATGTGATCTTTCACTTCTTGAACATTTTTCTTCTTAATATGTCCTTCTATCTTGAGAGTTTGAGGAGTGGTAATTTTTGCCAATGCTTTACAAGATATGGTAGGATTCATTTCTTCTTTCTCCGGGGTTGGTTCCCGGTGTATATCCTCTTCTTTTGACGTTTCTTGATCCTTTTCTTCCTCATCTTCACAATCGATGTAAAATAATTTCTTCTCAGCACACTTATGATTTTTAATGTATTTATTATCACAATTGTAACAAAGCCCTTTGGCTCTTTTTTCTTCCAATTGTTGTGGTGTCAACCTTGTAGGTTGTGGAAGGCTAGGAGAAACAACACTTCCCTCTTTATAGTTGTGAGGGCTAGACTTCCTTGTTGCCATAATATTGCTTTCCACTTTTCTTGCCAACATGAATGCCTTCTCCAATGAATCAAGTTCCCAAAGACGAACCTCATGTTGAATGTTATCCTTCAAAGTCCCTATGGAGACATCAACCCTCTGCTTCTCTAGAATATAATTTTCCCTTATATTAAATTTTTAAAAGTCCTCAATGTGCTCTGCCATTAAACACTTTTGTTTGAGATTTATCAATTGGCTAAAGAAGGTGTTGCTCTTTGTATCCTCATAATGTGCTATCATTTCCTCCATGAAAATTGGCCACGTAACAAGTGGTTTACGAGAACAAAGCCCTTTATACCATAAAAATTGATCTAGTTCTAAATATGAAGATGCAATATGTACCTTTTGTATTTGTAACAATTGCACCTCATGTAGATCAATATATTGCTCCATTTGTGGTATCCAATTTACCAGATTTTGCCATCAAACTTCCTCATATCGTCTTTTCTTGATTTTAGGAGCTTGATCTTGAAACGACTGTAACTCTATAATTTCAAATCTCCAAGTTCTGAAATTGCATCCTGCAGTAGCCCTTTGAGTCCTCTTTCTAACCCCGCAAGTCTGATCAAGATTGGATTCTGCAAGGAAGAGTTATGTCAAATCTCCCACGATGACCTGATTATAGACTAGTTCAGTAGAGCGAACTTGTACGATGTGCCACGTGTCACTGTTTCGACCTTAGGTTCTGAAACTGATACCCAACAAACTACAGTCTGTCTTCTTTCTGTCACTTTTTACGCAATTTGAATTAGATGCTCTGAGAGAGAGTTATGATGATTTTCCCAAGGTCACTTGTTTGGGATGTAATTCGGGGGCTTGCAGAAACCCTAAATGTCTTGGACCGTATCTCCGAAAATATAGCGAAGAAAAATCTGAAATTCGGGGCCGAGCTTCACCACGATTTCAGCTCAAATGGGTTTTAATTTCAGAATCTAAAACTTCGTAGAAAACAAATTATAGCGAAAAGTCCACGATGACCTGTTTGAGATGGAATTTTGGAGCTTGCAAAAACCCTAACTTCCTCAGATCATATCTCCGAAAACATAGCGACACAATATCTGAAATTTGAACCAGAGGTTCAAAACGATTTCTTCTCAAATGGATTTTTTTTAATCTTCTGAAACGTCACAAAAAAAAGTTATAGTGAAAATGCCACGAAGACCTGTTTGGAGCAGCGAAACCCTAGAATCCAAAGCTCTGATACCAGATGTCATGAAACCAGCTCACAAAAAGATAGAAAAGAGAGATCAACGACTTAGAAATCAGCCTCTTCGAGGGGGCAACCTTCTTTACATTACACAAATAAACAATTCTTGGATGATACAAATGACAAAACCTCCTTTCTATATATAGGAGTCTAAGGGGTCATAATATAATCAGAGCCGACATAACAAAAATAACGTAAGGGCACAACAATAACAATAGTGGGCCTCTATGGGGCACCATAATAACAATATGGGGACTACATGGGCACAACAATACAATAAGGGGGTTGCACTAATAGCAATAAGGGGTTAAACTAGTACTATAGGGACCTAACAGAAATCGATTCTAGAAATGTGGCAGCATATTCCCTTCTTCTCCATGTGCACAATTTGAATCTCCATTGTGTAGATGCCAAGTGTTGTGGAGGTGGGTGAAATGGGAATCATCTCCCTTTAATTTCTCAACTACGGCTGCTCTTTGACACCTCTGCCACTATTGCGCGTAGGCTGCCTCCCTGTTGTGCATAGACTTTTGAACTGAAGTGCGTGGAGCTGAAGTGAGGGGCAGCGTACAAGTTGTGGAGGATAAATGCGTACAAGTGGAGGATGTTGTAATGTTTGGTGGAGACATACGTCATAATTTCCTCAATGAAAATCTTCAATAGATCCTCAAGCAAATGCATTGATCCTTCATGAATAATCAACTTGCCACATAGCAAATAGAACCATTAAATATGGCCCACAAATTGATTTTTCCCATGTGCAATAATCCATGTGATGACATGGGGCCAAATCACCTTCCAACTTATCCCTTTGTCTTGCCTTTTAACTTGAATTTATTTTCCAAGTCATTTCCACCTCATGCTGGCATGTGGAAATTTTTATTTTTCTCCATTTTATTTATTTCTAGGCTATTTTATTGCCACATTTTCCCCTAGACTTAGGAAAAGTGGATTTTGTAGGGTAAAAACAAATTTTATGGCTCGTTGTAATATTCATAACAGAAATATTCAATGAATAACAGAAACATGCACTATGACAACAACTAGGAAATTCAACACAGGCAGGAAATCACAACACAAGAGGAAATGCACCAAAACTCTGAGCCATTTTATTTATTTCTGAGCAAATAAAGTACAAATGAGTATGAAAGAGGAACCTAGGCTTGCTACAACAAGCAAATCCAAACCTAGGTGATGATCAAGCTACCCAAATGTCAGATGAGCTCCCCACCATGATTTTGTGCTAACCCAAAAAATTATTACCACTGCTATTGTAGGTGAATTGAGATTTTGGCCCTCAAATCTACTCCAAAAATTCTGCAAAATTAAATGTAGGCTCTCCACACTAGCTCCAACAAAACCCAAAAATATCTCACAGACCCAAGTGGTGGAAATGGTCCTGGGGTAAATTGCGCCCTCCTCCAACAATTTATGTTGCTAACTGTTGAATGGAACTAGGAATTTTTCCCTCAAAAGTGCTCAGAAAATTCTGTAAAATTAATCCTAGCCTCCTCTCACCAAACCCACAAAAACCCAAAAAGGGTTTGGGCTGAATCCACCGACCCCCGATGACCCCCAACAAGTGTAAATTTACTCAATTTGGCCAAAAAACGCCCTACAGTTTAGATACTACTTAATTTGGCCCAAATCTCCCTCCAAGAAATCCTCCCTAACTCCTGCAAATTTCTCCCCTCAATCACCAAGCAGATCCCAACTCGAATGCTCCCCAAATTCTGAATCTCTGCAAGTGCACAGAAGCTGCCAGTAAACCCCTGTGCAGGCCCTGGAATAGATAAATTCGGTCCTCCAAAATGCAGCACTCTCGGCCCTGCAAATCCCCAAGGAAAAACTTGTCCTCCTTATGGATAATTCTCTGCAAATTCTCTGGCCAAAACTCCATTGTTTGCTAGCTTCTCTCAACCCCTTCAAATTTCCTTCTGCGCCCTAAGAGAAGCACGCTCCAGCTAGAAATAGTATGCAATGTAGCTCCTAGAGAAGCCCTGAGATGGACTCCTTCTTACTCCCCTAGGGTGACACTCGAAGTTCACCGAAGGTAGAGGTGGAATTCCGCTTGGAATTCCTAGTGCTAAACAACACTTTTCTTCTTGTGCTAAACAGCCCTAAGAGAAGATGAAAGGTTAAATGTACTAGTCAAAAGATGATTAGCAAATGAGTCCATCCTCCTTTTATAATTTCTCCCCAGGCCTCCAGACTCCTTTTTTAATTATTATTTTATTGGTGGGGTCCATTTTCCACTAAGTGACTTTTTCCTTCATTTTAATAAAATAATAATTTGCCACCAATATCCAATAAAATAATACTTACCACCTTTCTCCAAAATAATATTTGCCCCCTTTACTTAATATCACCAAAATTAGGAAAAATTCCCATGCTCACAAAATTGGGGATAGTCAAGGAGGAAAGATCTAATTTTGATTAATCATACCCCCTACAACTTCTCTAGACATAACTGATTACAATTTAAAAAAAAAATATATATATATATATATATATATATATTAAAAATCTCACCCTATAGGAAATTTTTAATAATTAAAAAATGACCCCTAAACCAAATCAAATTCCGCGAAATTTTACAAATGATCTAGCATGGTAATATACATTGACTCTAGACACTAGAACTCACCCAAGACTCTACCATCAAGCTGCACTCCAACTTTGGAGGTATAGCTGGGAAAAAAAACTCAACTAGTTATTTAGTGTCGAAAAACACGAATAATTAACTAAGTGAAAAAAACTCCCTTGAATGGACTCACTTGATAGTAAAGTCCCAAGCTACTTGGGCCTGTTACATGGCTTTATTCATCTTGCTAGCATCATATTTACAATATCCCCACAGGGCTGCAAAATCTGAGTACAAAATGAAGAGAGAGAAGAAAGAAGGGGCCTAAAAGCCCTAATGAAATCTAGAACTCTGAATGATCTGAAAGTGCTTGAATGCTTTGAAATGTACTTAGGGCATGGAGTCTTCAAAAAATCTTCAAATGCAAATTTAGTGCTCAACAACATCCATTTGGCATAACAGACAACTATATAAGGACACTTGTCCTCCCACATTTGACACACAACTCGGATACTTTTCTGTGGAAAGTAATTCGGACTTTCTGAGGCAAAGAGAAGGCGGATTTGAGACAGAGACAAGACAGATCTCAAGCAGAATATTGGATGAGTCTGAGGGTAATTGAAGGACCAAATCTCTGAGGAAATACTCTATGGAAGAATCGAATCTCTGAGATAGCAAATCTCTGTGGAAGGGGCGAATTTCTGTGGATCAGACGGCAGCAGACTAAGCTTCTCCAGGCACAATATGAGGCCAAGATTATGACCTAGCAGAACAGACCAGACTGAAGTTCTTGGGCAGCAATTTGACTTGACTAGAAGTCAGATGGATCAGGTTTCAGCCCCTTTGTGGTGACTAATGACTCAATTGAGGAGCCTTCTTCTCTCTTCCCTCATTACGCCTTGACTCCTAGTTCCAGCATAACATGACATCCTTTATACATCTCACAGTTTTATTTCTGCACATTTTTTGTCCTACATTTAGCTATATACTTGGCTCCATTTTTGCTTTTGCTAGAGTAGCATTAGGTGCTGCTTTCACACTCCCACAATGTACTTACAATGGATGTAACTTTGAGTCCCACCGACTTATTTATTGTAATCATTAGTTGGACATCAATAAAATTACCTTATCTCCTCTCCTCTCTCTTTTTTCTCTCTCTATTGTTACATGCTCTTTCTTAGTTGCATGGTTAAATAATGTCAAAGTTATTAGATTACACACTACTAAGTGTAGCGTTCATGGAGAAATTGTTTATAATACACACCATAGTTGCAGATTCCGCTGATCTGGACTAAAAAGACACCATGGTAGCACAGTGATGCACTGATTCTGCCAAGGGAACATTTTTTTCCCTCACACCCCCCAAAAGAATTTGTCGAATTAAGTGCTTCAGTAAACAGATTTTCATGACAAAATTGTAACAAATAATGCTCTAAATGACCTCTTCAATATTTCTTTAAAACACAGTAACTTACTCAGCAAATTTGAAAGCAAAAGATCGTCGAGTAACAACCACTAGGAAAGTAATGCAGTGAACCAAAATGATGAGAGTGCTTTCAAAAACTAAAGCTCACCTTAACTATAGTTGCAGACCAGATATGAACTCTGTCAATTAGAAGATCAAGACCAGGTAAAGGTCCTTCCAAGTAGAATACAGCTCTGTATGGCAAGCTCTTCAAGGAAAATGTCCCTTCAAGTTTTTCCCACCTCTTTCTTGATGCTGTCACTCTGCACAATAGAGATTCTATCTTAGCCCCATTAGCGGCCACTCCAGAAGCATATGTAAGATAGTATAATAGTCGTGAACTTTTGAAATTTGCAAACATCTATAGTTTCAGTGGTCACATTTATCCATTCAATTGCTTTTGTGAATGCATGGAATATTTTCTAATCCAACAAGGTAGTGAGATAAAATTTCAAAACATACCTTCCAACCCTTACAAAAGTTGGAGTTGAATTTGGATTTTCTAGTCTTAATGTTGCCAATACATCAGCTGTTTCTTGAGAGGACCCCCAGATGCGAACAAAAGCTAAAATGTTGTATGTTACATGTGGCAACAGTCTTAGAGTGATATCCTGTTCCAAACCTTGCCAGCATTGTGTTCGATTGGATACAACAGCAAACTGGCTTCCTGATTCTGCTTTGATTTCTTCAGCATAGTCAGAACCATCAGAGAGAAATCCATTGCAAGAATTTGGATGCCAAGATAGAAGACCCTCTGAAAAATCATGGTTTATAATAGCATTGGTCTCTACAACCTCCATTTTGCTTCCCTTCAAGCTTCCCTGTACAAGGACAAAGGGAAATCATATCGAATCAATGTTGAAAATATATCTTGAAGAGATATTTAAAAGCTTTTAACAAACTAATAGGAAACATAGAAAATTGAGATAAAGATGTTCAACATTGATAGACTAATTTCCAAAGTGGGCGGTAAGAGTGGAGTAGTAGACATACAAATAACCTGTGTCTTGAACATGAACAATTCACCTGAATGGAACCGGTGGGATTAAGGGGCAAGAAACAATCTTTGCTACTAAGATGAGGGCTGGTTGGTCTTATCAGATAAAGTACAATAAGATCCACCAAAATAACTTTAAGGCTTAAAGCAACTTCATAGTCTAGATACATTTTGAAGAACATGTAAGGAGACTTCAATGTACAGACAAAAATCCCGAAGTAGATGATCTACATATTCCAAGTCTTCTGGAGTATTTAACTTGAAGTATGAACTTTGTTCGCTACATTTGGTATCAGAGTTGTTTGATCCTCTTCCTACTTAACCACTGCACAAGAGCCCCATTCTCTGATCCAGGTCTTTGACCATCAAAATTCATCAACTTCATTGTCATTGAAGCGGTTCGCTACAAGCTTTTAGAGTTCTCCATTTTCGCCAATTTGCCCTTGGCCATTAAATAAAAAATTAAATTAAAAATTAAAAGTTAATAAATAAAATCGTATTTAGAACCAAAAAAAAATACAAAAAAATCTATTTAAAAAAATATTAAAAAAATATATATATATATATATTAAAAACAAAAAAATAGAAGAAAAAAAGAAAACAAAAAAATTATAAAAAAACCATATATATATTTAAAGAAAAAAATTATATAAAAAAAGGGAAGATTAAAAAATAAAAATAAAAATAAAATAAAGGTGAATTCCAAGATTCAAGGAAGTAATAAAGTTTTGAAGTCTTATAAAAGGGATTACTTTAAAAAACCCCAAGTTCATCTTAACAAAGTAAAAATGGAGTCAATCACTGACGAGAAAGAAATTGAGTGTAATTCAGAAATGAAAGAGGGAAGATTTCCTAAAACTTTTAGTATATGTGTCGATGCGCTATTTAAAATCAAAGGATCACTTGCGGGAAATGATGTTATCATCTCTATTGATCCTACTCAAAATAATAACTATGTTAGTACTAAATGTGCTAACCAATTAGTGATTCCTGAATCAAATATAGTTGAAACGAATTTTGTTGACACAAGTGACAAACAATACGACATAAGCAATCTACAACTAAGTATTGGAGACTATACTTTTGTCTCGCAATTCACCGTTAAAACCTTATTTTGCGACAATAGTGATATAGTTCTGAGTTTGCCCTGGATCGAGTCACTAGGATCTTCACCTCAAGTAAATTAGAATACCACCACACACATGATAGGGGAAAGACAAACCAAAAGAACTATTTATCTACATTTGAATCACAGGAACAAACATCTCAATCAATCTACGAATCCATATCACTCTAAACATAAACAACAAACTTATGTTTCGAAGACTACTAATGTCAGTACAATTCAGTGTTGTGATAACAATTCACACGAAGTATCCAGTAACCACAAGATTCCACAGAAGATTAATTTAGGATGGTCAAATCCATTCTCAATGCGACAATTTTGTTTATCACTTAGAGGATCATATCGTCTTGTTTCAACAAAGATGACCATTTTGAGACAAGAAGACATTCGAAACAGAAAAAAGAGATCAAGCCTTTCATTAGTAAGCTTTGAGGACAAAGCTTTTTGAGGAGGAAGGCAATGTTATGAATAAAATATATATAAAAATAGTAAAAATAATATAAATAATAATAGACATAAACAATGATTAATTAACTAATAATTAGTAAGGAAGAGGCATGTCTCTATAGACATGACCATTCGTGAAAGGGTACTTACCTGGCTATATATACAGGACCCTCACTCTCAATTGTATCATCATTCTCATTCATACATTTTAAATTTTAATATATATTCTTGTATCCTAAATGGAGATCTACATATTCCAAGTCTTCTGGAGTATTTAACTTGAAGTACGAACTTTGTTCACAATAGTAGAGAAAATAATATCGCCCAACCCCACGCTGAAAAAAGGGCATAACTATTACAACAAAGTATAAAATTTGGAGACGGAGAAAAAATAGGTATGAAATAATAGAATCATAGAAACAGTAGAATTTTATTTTTCTGGGCAGATAAACATTGTTTTTGCCTCTCAATAGTAAATTAATTAATCCAGAGATATGAATGGCATGGTAAGAGCAGGGACACCAAGATAAAATTCAATAGACCCAAGGGTCAAGTAAATGTTCAAAAGACGAAATACACAAAAATGCCCAAAAAATTGAAAGACATGGATTATGAGAACTCGGTAACCATCAAATATTTCTCTCATGTGCTAGTGTTAAATCGTCCCATTAAGAGGGTTTTAGACTAAGTTACCAAGATCTGAATATGGATGCAAATCCATAAGATTTTTGAAAAGTCGAGATTTGATACTACAGGGATACATCAAGGACAAAAACCACTAATATTTTTTAAATTCTTAAAAAACATATTTATAGTGAAGAATCAAAACCGATCATGAATCACAGCATTAGAACTGAGATCATTAGATATTGTCAACTAGAAACACAAGGGTGTCTCATATCACTGCTCAAGATTGAGTCAGTCCAAAAAAACAGCATTCAATGTCTTATATTGGAAGTGGGGCAGGATTATCTTATAGAATATTATAAGGGGCTTAGGGTTTGAGTGGAAAAACATGCCAAAAATCTAGAAATAAAATCAAAAAAACTAAAATTACATCAAATTCTCCTTGGGATCCATGCATGTTTAGGTTGAATATCAATGGATCCACCTCCAAAAATCTGGAATTGCCTCCAAACTGTCTGGATACACCAATCTGTATCCATATACAGATCCAAAATGTGGATCCATGGATCTAGGGTCAAGACCCTGCAAATCCAATAACAGAGGTTTTATATCACCTAATATCATAGTATTTGAGTAAGCCCAACTATTGATCAAGGTCGAATTTACTAGTTGTATCCATCATTGCACGAAGTGGGGACGAAAAGGACAAAAAGGGGACATTTTTTGGAAGAGGGGACACAAAAGCATCATTTTCCAAAAATCTAGAAAGCAAAGCATCTTGGAAGCATCTAATATATATATATATATTCAAAACAAACATCCCAAATACCAAATTAGTTGTAGAAGACATGAAAACATGCATATTTTTACATAAATTAAGATAGGTATGGCATCCATGATTCCATTGTACATTAATGATTAATTATCCGAGCATCAACCATCTATATTCTAGCAATTACAAACATACATCAAATTTTTAAGCATATTATAAAACATAAAACATTTAAGCATATTATAAAACTTAAAACATAAAGCATATTATCTAGCAAGTGAGGAACTGTCAACATTAGTCGTTTTCAAAATTCAAATAATAATGTTTACAAAATAGACCACTTGGTCACCGCCAAGAAAAAAAGGTTCAAATTCACAACAAGCCTATAAGTCTAATGATTAATCTATGACAAAAGTAGTAAATTGTGAATATATCTACTAATCTCTACTCCTTCCACCACGAAGAGAACGTGGCGGTGGGCCTCCACGTGGTCGCAATGAAGAAGACAGTGCCTCTGAAAGTTGTGGGAGTGGAACTGAAACTGATGAAGATGAAGCCTCTGTTGTTGTTGTTGAACCATGGAACCTAGGAACCAAGGGACCAGATGGGGATGGCATCTCAACTCGATCATCATCATCATCCTGGAATCGCTCAAAAAATTCATACCAAAAAAACCACTAGTTAACAAAAAAAATAAAAACAGGAACTAGAGAAATGCTTTATAAGCAAAATTCATACCAGACTGGACATATCTGGAGAAGAGCATCCTCTAATTGCTCTAATCGCAACACTCCATTTTCCAAATTGGGCTCCTCTGGATTTCTATCCCAAACCTTAAGGTCTTTGTTGCTCTTTGCATCATCAATAATGGGACAACAATCGCAAGTTGTAATGAACATAAACCAAGCTCTTTGTGCGACCTAAACTCAGCCTGTTCCTTTTAACACTATGGATGAAAGAATAAGAGCTCCAACACCTCTCTGCGGAAGAAGTGTTTACCACTTGTGATAGCACCCGCAATGCCAAAGTCTGTATAAGTGGAGTAGCACCTCCATGCATGTTCCACCACTCAAGAGAAGAAAAACTCTCTCGATCCCTAATTGCACGCATGCTCCCAAATGGACCAATGCTAAGCGTATAGTTGCTCAATTGTTTCCGTACCATGGTAGCCTCCTCCTCATCAGGGACTAATTTACCCAATGCAATCATATATTTTTCTAGAACCTCTGGAACTAGGTGTGGTTTTCTCCTGCGCCCCCCCAAGGAGCTGGTGTTGAAAGCCATGCTAATGCATGCAATGGAACATTTAGAATTTCCCATCGGTTTTCCACTTCTGCATGAATATAACTGTACAAGGTGATATCTCTAGGCTCAATAATGTCTTTGATCTGGCCCAACATGCTATCCATTTGCTCATACACCTCCCCAATTATTGGCTGATTTGAATATGCAAACTTGATCGTGTAACAAATTGGTTTGGTGATTTGCAAAACATATTTAACCTATGACTAAAAGAACATGTCAAGAATAATGTCCTTGGCTACAGTAGCACCATCTTTATTAGTGTTGATTTGCTCCCATGATTCAGAGGTCACCATATTAGTTAAAGCTTGTCTTACCTTCACTAGCCGCCTAAAGGTGAGGTAATAACCTGCAAATCTTGTTTTTGCAAGTTTAAGCAACTACAACTTGGAGTAAGTGCCCTAGAAGTAGTATAAAAGTCTAAAGTTGTTGTGACACTGCATCCACAGAGAGAATAGCTACTTCTTTAGGCCTCCTTGAAGAGCGAAGTTCCTAAATCTTGATCATTTTGACTCCAATCTTCCCAATAGCCAAGCACTGGTCCTAGATCCTTGGTGATCACATTAACTTAACGAAATATCATTCTTTCACCTCTTTTCTTCCTCTTTTTTTCGTCCCCTAAGGATAAGGAGATTTTCTAGGGCTTGGTGCGAAATTTTAGGGAGGAGGAATTTTAGGATTCCATCCAAACAAGTTTCTTCATTTATGTCTCCTCTAGGCATCCTCTAGTTTTGAACGAATTCCGATGGTGGAATTTCAAATAAATTGATGCCCTAGCTATCACACCAAGAGGGAACCCTTGAAGTTGCTTTGACTTGGGGATTTCTTGAAGGTTTACACTTTGTAGTTCATCATTCAAAACCTTTTCTCTTAACTATAAGTGATCATTGGATGAGCTTTTACCATGGTATATTTCTCAACCCTTGGTCTCTTATAGTATTTCTCTCAAGGGGTTTTTCGTGGAAAGTCACCCTAGCTTGTCCCAAAGCTCGCACTTTAATTGAATCTTTCCATTGAATGAGGCATCCTTACCTCATGTTGAACCCTAGTATATATTATAAACACATCAATCACAAGTGAGGGATTTTGGAAGTTTTGATCTTAGGCATTCATCATTTTTTAATATTCCTAAGCCCAAGGTCATCCTTCATAGGCCTTTCTTGGGCAGCCTTTCGGCTTTTCTTTAAGTATTTGAACCATTAATTGAGTCTCTCCTTTGAATGGGCCTAGGAAATCACGTTATACTTTGTCATTGATCCTATCATTCAAGTTGTTTCCTCCATACCAGGACTCCTCCCATCGGTGAAAGTCCGTAAAGAGCAAGGGGCATCGACTGAGGTGACAGTGGGTCCTTGTCCCATTGTTGTCACTTGGTCTAGTAGTAGTCCCTTTGGAACCCCTCCTAGGACTCCTGCTAGATTGAGCGGTAACACAACCACAGGTGCCTCTCCCTTGCCCTTCTTCTTGTTCGAACATTGAACTACATAGTGTCCGTATTTGTGACATGCAAAGCACTTGACTTTGCTCATGTCTTTTTTCTTATCAGCCTGTGAAGATGCTCCTCCACTTGGTTCTGTTTATCCTTCGCCTTGCCTTTCTTTGCTTGCCCAACAAGACCAAGGTTCTCCTCATCGCCACCCTTACGTTGTCCACTAGATAATGACTCCTCCCAAATCCCCTTTTGAGTGAAGTCGTCCCATAGCTTGTTCCAATCAAGAAGCTTGTCATGTGCTAGGATCCCTATCACAAAGGTATCCCATTGTTTGGAAAACCCGCTCAAGGCTATCTTAATAAACTCATCCTCTTACACAACTTCCCCCATAGCTGCAAGCTCATATCAAACTTGTTGAATCCTGATAATGTATGATGCCACTATGCCTAATCTTGGTGTTTCTCAATTTCTCTCTCAACACAATATTACAGTTTAGGTAATCACTCTGCTACATCTTTGTCAAACTTGTCCACATCTCACGGGCAGTCTGCTTTCTTGATATGTGAGGGATCACATGATCCTTCGCAGCATCTAAGATGATGTGTTTAGCTTTCACATCCTCCATATTGTGAGTAGTTTGTGTTGTAGCTTCTGAAATGTTGAAATTTCCTTGCACCCTAGGTCTGGTCTATGACTTAGCTAAGCACATAAACACATTAGAGATGCCCAACAATAAAGCACTTTGCATAGGGGAATATATCAGTAGTGGAATCAACAATAGTACACAAGATATATTGGCCTAATCACTTTCCTTATTAGTCGATCAACAAGAAAATCATAGGGCTCCCATAACAAGGATCATGGCCCCTTAGAAACCCTGATACATTGCTACAATACAAAAAAATACAAGTTTGTCCTTTGACTGTTACAACTAGCGCTGAGGCCTAATCCTTCAGGTCCTCATCTTCCCATGAAAACAAAGACAAAACAACACAACTTACTTGTTGTTTGCAGTCCTTAGCAATCATCCCTTCCAGTGTTCTTTGTCCTCAATATTCGTTGTACTTTGCCACCAAACACCGCCCAGCCAACTCCTTTAGGCTCACAGTCCACTTTGTCCACAGAGACCAACTCCTTTACATCTATGTTCAATAGCTGTAGCCTTCAGCAAACTACTCTTTCAGTCCACTAATCATAACAACCACTGATTAGCCCTCTATAACTCAACCAACCTCCTTATCATCACCTCGATTTCCTTCTAATTAACTCAACCAGCCCTCAAGCCTCCACAAATGTCCCTCGACCAGCCTTCACAATATCTGAGGCCCTTGGCCCACTTCAATGACTGAGGCAGCCTGTAGCCAACCCTCCTTGGCTCTGCGGCTGCCCTAAACACAACATAGAACAGTCCTTAAGCCACAGGTAACCTTAACTAGGCCTTAAACCAGCTGTATAGAAAGGCCGAGATATGTTGGTTTCTCAACTTTTAAATAGTAAATTTTCAGCAAAAAAATAAATAGGAAATCACCACAAGATGACAAAAATTTAGCCCAACAAATTTCCCTTCACTTTTTATTGAAATCTAGAAAATTTAGGCCTTAGACCCTCAGAGAAACTACATAGAAAATACAGGAATACTAGAATCTAAAACAGACCCTAGGATTTTTGGCCCAATGAAGAATTCGGAAAATGGCTGCTCTAGAAGATAATTTGGCCCTTGAAATTTCTCAGCCTCCACCTGTATACCTATGCCCTAGGAAAATCGCAGCTCACTTCCTCATAAAGCACTGGCCAGAAATCTTGGCCTCTCCTCCCAATCTCGGCCTACTCCAAAAACTCAACCTCTCTCCCTCAAATCTCAGACCCCTTCAGAAATATCAGCCCTTTCAAATTCTCCTACCAAAAAATTGTTGCACACTTTTCCTATTGCTCCTCAATCACTCGAGCCTCTCCCTTGGGTTCTTTTTATAATTTCAAATTGAAAAACATCCCTAACCCTCAATCTCCAACGTGATAGAGGGCTAGGATTAAATCCTAACCCACTTAGATCAATGGCTGAGATTAGATCTAAGTCATTTAAATAATTATATATTTAATTAATTAAATTAAATAACGTGTTTTTTTCTAAATTAAACTTAGAAGAGAAATCATATTAGTTGTTCCTCTCAAACAACCACCTAAAGAGGACTTCTTCGTTAGCATGTTAGACACAAGCCTATGCAGAACTCCTTCCAAAGCTACAAAATCAGCACATGAAAGGCATTAAAACTGCTAGAGATCTTTTTGATGTTTAAGCAAGGGATTGGAAGAGCTAGCCTACTTTTAACACTGAGTTCAACCTGATCAACCTTGACAAGCATATCAGGTATGGAGATTGGGATCTCATTCTTAACAATCTTTTTCGCAAACTCACCCTGCAAGAATCACAAGCTAAGTGACGCAACTAGAGATGGGATAGACTAAAGGGTTTCAAGAAATACACATTTGTTTACGGTTATAATGCTTGTTGGCTAAGCCAGTTTTGGATGGTAGATTGAATAAAATATAGAGGCTCAAATCTAAGCAAAAGACTTCCTTATATAGAAGCCCTGTTTTACTTGGCCCTTTGTTAAAGGCAACCTTCTTATAGGCCAACACTAGAAGAACTTAAGGGTGACACCACTACAATGACCCTTCATAAAGGATTAAACATTTAAACATTTGCTTTGGTTCTACAAATTTTGCTATATCTGCCTAGGTATGGGCCTTCAAGCTCTGTAGCCATTTGCTTCTGTCATCCACATCCTGGAAGTCAACCATATTAAGAGGCACCTTCCCATGGCCCGCTGAGCTTCACACAGCATGGCAAATGATTAAAGTGGATATCTTGCATGACAATGCATCATTGGAAAACAAGAAAACAAGATATAAATGCCTATTCACAAATGCATAGCACTGCACATCTTTTACTTGGTATGATAACCCTCTAAGATGGCCCTGTTTGCACTTGCAGATCCCAAGGCAAATGAGGAAGATGGAGGTGGAGATGCCACACCTGTGCCAATTGATTACGTTGATACCATGCACAATGCGTAGGATCCCCCTTATGAATCGTGAGCACTCACCAGCCTGTTCAACCCATTATAGAGCTTCTGCTAATCATCGCCCTCGGCTAAGCGATTCATGAGGACCAGGAGCAGCGCAGGAGTTGGCCACTGCCTCAGCTCCCTAAGTCCCACGCTTTGATATGTTTATGACGCTTCCACTGGCTATTTTTTAGTCAGAGCAGCCTGAGGAGCCTGAGCAGAGCAATGATAGACGGGAACCAATTCTGGCTGATCTGGAGCTTGCAGCAGATAGATGGGGGCCAATTCTGGCTGATCCAGAACTCGCAGCAGATAGATAATGGGCAACCCCAAGGGCAAAGACCCTCCCCCTGATGCGGGCACTATTCCATCAGCTGCTTGATATGACAATCTGCTATGGCCATCTTACCTGTTCAGTTTGATTATGATTTTGCTATGTTAACCTGTTTGGCCTTAATTGCGTTTTGACTTCTTGGCGTTGAGTGGCTTCATTTTATTTGCTGATAGAGCTAATTATCCGCTCTCTTTACATGAGGCGGCTGTGCCGGCCTTTTTCTAAATAAAATGCATGTTAACATTACTGTATAGAAAGTGAAGCAGTTTATAAGAAAGGGGGGAAAACGCTCTCAGATTCACTCTATGGTACGCTTCTATTCACTGTCTGAACCTGAGAACCCTGAGTGAATGTTTAGGTGTGTTATCCAATGGACCACTAACCGTATATCGCTATCATTTCACCGTGGTCTAATTGATAAACGAAATGACGAAATGGTTTTTTTAATGTGCATAAATTTATGTCGTTTAAGACGCTGAATCATTTATATATTCAAAATTGTATTTTAATAGAAATAAATTCTGGAAATTGTAGGAAGTGCTGGTGGAGGAATAGCTAGAATCTGGGTAAAAAAATTTTAAAAATGTGACATAGTATTCCATCAAAAACTTCTGAAAAATCCAAAATTTTAAAATTTAACAAATATGACCTAGATTTCTAATCAAATTTTATCATAAACTTGGAAACTTGCTAAATTTCCTTGATTTAACAATCTGGTTAAACTAACTACGGCGAAATTGTATTGCCAAATTCTATTAGTTAGACTGCTCCATTATCCTTCCCAGTAGCATTAAAAACCGTGTACCAGTTTTATTGAGATTTACATTTTTCATCACAGTCGGGGTAATTGGTTCGAAGCTTGAGAAGGCCTTATAAGGGAAGAACAATGCTTCACTCAGTAGAACAATGCCGGCTCTTGTCAGTCAAAGTGGGTATTCATACTAAACAAGCCTGCTTGAATTCAGATGATCGTAACACTTGACAACAGATTTGGAACTGGTATGCTACGAATTAATTTACCAGTACGGTGTAAGGATTCTAGAGATCGTCGCTTACTAACATACATGAAGCAAATTCAAACCGAAAATTTGAGAATATTAGTAGATGAGATGGAAAATCTGACCTCTAACCGCTTCACGTTCTGTCAGTTCCCTCACTTGGGTTGCAGCTCGCAGGGAAATAGGGTGTCTTCATTGCATTATGGATGAATTTTAATTTATATGGTCAGGCAAGGGGAACGTCGTTTGACTTCACTCCATGCTCGGTCGAGGAAACCATGGTTATGGTTGAAGTATGTATGAAGGTGTGGTAGGGTTGTCTGTTAGATATGTTGCGTACTTGCAGGTCAATGGTAGAAACAGCCAACATTTTTTAAGGGTAAGCTTGGCTTTCAAGTCACTATTTAATGGATTTTCCACTTAAAAGGTTAGAATGGTTTTTCTATGCGACTGGTACACTTTGTCGGTATTTTTTCTCCACGGCAATCGAGCATGCGTTGGGCGTTCGGCTTCCTGGGTGGTTGTGACATGAAAGTTCATTCGTTGGGTACTAACTGGATTGTTATTTACGTTTGACAAATTTGTTCCAATTTTCCAGTGCCCTCCAAAATGTTTGACTTGTCTTATTGCTTGGCCGGAAAGATGATGCTAATAAATTTGTTCCATTTTTCCATTGCCCTCCAAAATGTTTGACTTGTCTTATTGCTCGGCCGGATAGATGATGCCGATAAATTTGTTCCATTTTTCCATTGCCCTCCAAAATGTTTGACTTGTCTTATTGCTTGGCCGGATAGGTGATGCTGCCCAGGAGCAACAGCTTATGTAACGCGTGCACTTTTTTCGACATCTCTTATTGCTGGGCTTGATATATCAGGAGGACCAGAAACCGTAGGGTTATGTAACGCGCTCATTTTTTATTTGTTTTTTCTCAACTCATTGCTTTAATAACTTTGTTGTGTGTCTATGTTTTAAAGGGTCATTACCCTACAATGAACGTATGATTTCACATATAGTTTTATAAAGGTAAATATTTACATTTTATAATAAGATTAAATATATTTTATAAGTAGTTTAAGAGTCAGTTTAATGGGTGATCAAAGTGATATGAAATTTTAAAAATTATGTTTTAAAAGTAGTTTAAGGGATAGTTTAATTGGTGATTAAAATGATATGAAATCTTGAAAACTAAGAAATTAAAGGTTCAATTTCTTAAAGATTCAATTCTTTTGTTGTAATCTGGTCTATGAAGAGGAAGATAGATCATAGGTCCCAGAGATATAGTGGTAGTTTCAACCCCATGTCATGCGAGCAATTATGGATTCCCCTAATTACTATATATATATATTTCCAAAGCCATATTTTAGTAAACAATTATGAATAACTATAATATAATTTGGTGCTAACTAGATTTATTTAGAGTTATTAGGAAAAATGATTGTGATTCTCCTCATCTAAATTCAATTTTCACAAGTAACATAAAAATTAATGTAATATGGATTTAATGATTAAAAACATGTGTTTACCCTTAAAATGTTATAGGTTCAAATTTAGATAGGAGTATAGTATGTACACCTCCACCAAACTTTAGATAGTATTTTTTTTAATTCTTTAATAGCGTTTGTTAAATTTAACTTTCCTTCTCCAAACTCTTCTATATAGCAAAGTACCTTTAAATATGGTATAATATATAAACTTTGTAGTAATGTTAAATATTTTTATAATATTTGGTTAATGATTATTTTATCTTTTTTTAATAATATTATTTATGGATTAATTTTTTTAAGGGAGGTTAATAAGTATTATGTTGCTTTTTAATTAAAGAAAGTTATATTTATAAAATAATGTAAAGTTTATATGTAAGTATTCATTAATGAATGAAAGTGATGTTAGAAATGTCATGGGACTACTAATATTAAATATTTATTTTTTTAAAAATCATAGTATTTTAAAAAAACCATAATATTTTTGAGTGATCTACTAGACTTATGGTTGATATTGTGTCTATATTTATTTGTTCTATTGTTTCACTAGTACCCATCATCAAGAAGATGTGTTAGTCTTCATCACCCGTCATTAATTATATCTATTAGACTAACTTAAATATCCACTAGTACCAATCGTTAAGAATATATGTTAGTCTTGCTTATGAATGTATCGTGCTCTCCCATTAGCTCTCTAAAACCCTAGTCGTCTACATCTATATCTTGCTTGCTTGCTATTACTAGCCTGGAGGGGGCTCCTCCCCCTCCAATCGACGATACAGTCACCTTCCAAGCGTTGATTACCTCCCTCCCGACGAAACAATGATCAAAAGAAAATTCGTCGAAGTTCGTTAAGCGTATGGAGGAAATCTCTTCGGTGGTGATGCCCCCGGTTTTATATCGCTTGACTTTGGTATACTCTGACCGCGCTATGGTGGGGAAGTTTATAGGGATGTGGCCTTCCCCCAAATCAATGGAATCCTGGACGAAGAAGAATTAGAAGGATAAAATGAAGGGCAACTTGGGTGTTTTCGTTGTTGGGAATGGATTCTTTGCCTTCTTGTTCGAGCTCAAGGAAGTCAAGGAGGTCATCTTCATAAACGACCCCTACTTCTTTGGAAACAGGGGAATATATCTCAATAGATGGTCCTTGGACTTCGACCTGGCTAAGGATATCCCTAATGTTGTGTTAGTGTGGGTTAAGCTCATCCGCCTCCTATTGTCTTGCTGGAGTGATGACTATCTTCAGGCCATAGCCAATGGAGTTGGAAAATACATTGAGAGGGTTGAACCAAGAGGACAGTTTTCATGTGCTAAGATCTGTGTCAAAGTCGATCTGGAGAAGGGGTTGCCTATAGAAATATTTCTCACGATGGGAGGGTGAAAGCACTATCAGATCCTAGACTACGAATAGTATGTAGGCTCCGTCACAAGTATGGGAACTTTGCCAAAGACTGTAAAAAGTCTCAGACTGAATCTCCTGAAGGAAATCAATCTTATCAATGGCAGACTCAAAAAAAAGGAGGGAAAAAAAAGGTCATATAAACAATAAGAAGACAACACAGACATCGCAGAACATTAGTGTTCCATCCTCTTTTGTGAACCCATTTGGTGCTCTTATGTCCTTAGAAGCCTCTCAGCTAGATGCCTAAGACAATCTGATGGAGAATGCAGAGGAGATCATTGCAAAATACCCTCTCAAAGAAGGAGAAATAAATGAGGTCAACAAGGAGATAAACCCAATAGTGACCCAACCCCAACAATGTCAGAGCAGTCCCAATGTGGATGGGGGCCTTGTTCTTTGCTAGTTGGCCCAGCCTCTATCCCTAACAAAGAACCACAAGAGCCCCAGGAAGGTCCAAGGAAAATAATAACCAGGGACTTGTCACAAGCATAAGGAGGCAATGAGGAAATTAGCAGTCAAGAATTTGGGAGCAATGTTAAGAGAAAGGGACGACACTCCAAGAAGGAGGTTAGGGAGATCAACGCCGAACAAAACAAGAAGTTGGGGAACCAATTGCAGATCTCAGATCTATTAAAATCCTCCAGGCTCAAAGGCATAGCAAGAACATCCGAGGGCAATCCTAAATCCCTTTCAACCCCCACCTGATGAAGTTAATCGCATGGAACATAAGGGTTTTGGGATGACCCTTTAAAGCCCTCTTAGTAAAATATTTGATCAAGTAGGAACAACCAACAATTGTTCTTCTACAAGAAATGAAAATTGAATAAGATGAATTAATGAAGGCATCTAAATTGTTTTGGAAGGACAGTGAAGGTGTAGGACAGAGTTCAAGAGTAGCCTCAGATCGACTGGGCATATTTTGGCATAGTGGAAAATTCACCTTGGTCGACAGTGCCAAAACGCCTAACTAGATAGTGGTGGAACTAGAAATGAAAGTATCAAAGGAGAGGTTCAAAGTAATAAATGTCTATGCACCCTCTACATATTTGGAAAAGACAGACTTCTAGGACAAACTTTTGTCTCTCAAAAAGAATAACTGGAATCAAAATGGCATTGTGGGTGGAGACTTCAACACCACATTGCTTCCCTCTGAGCGCAAGGGTGGGAACATCGTTTGGGACCCACGTAGAGAGAACATTGAGGATATCATTATAGAGTGGTATATGTTGGATGTTAAGCTTCGAAAAGGAAAGTTCACTTGGTCAAATAGAAGAGTTGTAGTTGGACACATTGATGCAAGGCTAGCTCGATTCCTCATACATAGTTCATGGATCCTTCAAGGATTGGAACCCTACTCTTCCATTTTGGCTTCGGGAGAGTTAGATCATCGACCAATCTTGTTGGTTCTGGAGGAAAAGGAGGATTTAGGGCCAATCCCCTTTCATTATAACCTAGGTTAGTTGTCAGAGGCAGGGATTGGTGAGCTAATCACTCAAGCATGGCAAGTAGAATATGTCGGATCTCCGACCTTCGTATGGGAATCTAAAATAAATTCGGTTAAGCAAGCATTAAGGAAATGGGAAAAATAGGAGTATGTCTGGCCTGGAAAGAGAAAAGAGGAATTGATCAAAGATTTGGAGCACCATATTAGTATAATGGAGGACGACATGGTGGAGGATTGGCACATTGAAAGGTAGAATAGTCTCAACATACAAATCTTTTAGGAAAACATGAAGGAGGAGGAGTTATGGATGTTCAAATCCATAAGCATCTAGTTAAAAGCAAGAGACTAGAATACCTCATTCTTCCATAAACATACCAAAGCAAGGGAGCTTCGAAACAGGGTGTGGGAAATCACTCTAGAAGGTAAGCCTCCAATCACCAATTTTTCTGAAATAAAAGAGGAAGATTTTATCCACCTTCTGTCTTTGTACACATCAGAAGCGAATTTGAACAACGATAATATTGAGGAATTCTTAGCCCCCTTTGCCTCAGAGATCTTAGAATATGAGAATCACTTTCTAATGTAAGAGATCAAGGAAGATGAGTTAATAGAAGCAATCTGGTCCATGGATCTTGATAAGGCCCCAGGACCAGATGGCTTCCCCATCAGCTTCTATCATTCATTTCAGTCTTTTATCAAGAAATATATGGTATGAATGCTCAACTAAACCAAAGTAAAAGGAAAAGTTAGGGGAGGGACAAATTCTACCTTTTTAGGGCTAAATTCGAAAGAGTCTAATGCTACATCCTTCAACAGGTTCTGCCCTATCTCATTATGCAAAACCTCTTATAAAATTTTGACCAAAATAATAGCGGGAAGGTTAAATCGGATCCCACCGAGAATGATCTTAGAAAACCAATTTGAATTTCTCAAGAATAGATACATATTGGACAACATCATTCTGGTTCATAAGGCAATCCACTCGAGTCAAGAAAGTGGGGAACCAGGATTTGTTATAAACTTGGATATGGCGAACGCGTTTGATCGGGTAAGTCATTCTTTCCTTTTCCGTATCATGGAAAAGCTTGGTTTCAGTAAGGATTTTGTCAATTGGATAAATGCTTGTATCATCCTTCCCTGGATTGCTCCATTGATCAATGGCAGGCTAGCCCTTTTTTTTAAAGCCTTTAGAGTCCTTCGACAAGGTTGTCCTCTCTCACCCTTGCTTTGCATTCTAGTAGCTAAAGGTTTGAGCGGAAATCTCGAAAAATCCTGGGGATCTGACGCCTTACCATGTCTCTCCATCGCCCGGAATGTCAAAGCAATTAACCACTCGCAATTCGTCAACAATATCACTCTCTTGGGTGGAGCCTCCAAAATTATTGCGACCAGGTTTAAAAGAATTCTAGACACTTATATGAAACTCTCAAGGGGTCTGGTTAACAAGAGAAAGGGCCACCTCTATGGTTGAAAGTGTCGGATTCAATGCTTTAGGAAATAACAACAACCTTGGGGTTTTTTTGTATGTCTGGGATGGAGATCTTTTAAATATTTGGGAGTTCCCATATACTTAAGTAACCCACATAAGGAAGACTGGGAAGAAATTTTGCAAAAATTCAAAAAGAATATCAAGGGATGGGGAATCCATTAGATGAATTAGATAGCAAGCTAATTCTAGTCAAGTTTGTGCTCTTGACCCTCCCAATCTATCTCGATTATGGGCTTTTAGCTCCAATGGGAATCCAAAACCAAATCAGTATCATGCTCAAGAAATTTCTCTGGCAAGGGAGCAAAAACAATGATAAGAAGTTTCACTTCGTCCATTGGAACATAGAATGTCTTCCCAAGGAAGTTAGGGGTTTGGAGATAAGGGACCTTGCCATGGTTAATATAGCCCTAGGAGCCAAACTGGTTTGGAAGTTGGTCATTAATTCTAAGGAATAGTGGAAAGAGGCATTCTTAAAAAAATACTTTCATAAGTCTCGATTATTAAGGGTTGAAAATTCATAGTGGACAGGTAGCGGTTCAAAAATATGGAGACTTTATAAAAAGGCATCCCCCCTTATTATTGAAAATTTGGGGTGGCATGTTGGGAATGAGGCCCGAATCAACTGTGGAAAGACAAGTATCTACCTGGTACTCTACTCTCTTCTTTTGGCGAATTTAGGCCTCCCATTGATTTGATGTAGGACAATGGGGTTGTAAGGTTGAAAGATATTTCGATTTGGGATGATTCGGGCACCTGTAAAGGATGTGCATGTCATGGTTTCCCCAAATACTTACAACAAAAATGGGAAGCAATGATCCCCCGTTTGAAATACCTTTCCCCCACTCACAAGTCTTCTAAGTACACAATAAAAGAAGGATATAAATTCCTATTGAGGAGGCTTCCCTTTCCTACCCAATCGAAACTATGGAAGGTGATTTTGAACAGGGATGCAATTCCAAAAGTCAATGCTTTATGTTGGACCTTAGTCCATGGGAGTATTCTCATTGCCGAAAATCTAAAGCGCGAAAGTATTTAGGGTCCCTCTTGTTGTGCCCTCTGTAAGGGAGAAGAAGAGTCAATTCCCCATTTATTTCATGAATCCCCTTTCTCTCTTGCAGTATGGAGACACTCATTTGAAAAGGTACATTACATGCATGTCCTTCCTCCAAATTGGCACGACATGTTCATCAACTGGATGCACCAGAGTATATCCCATTCTCCTATAATAAAGAGGGCATGGCAAGCACTGCCAAAATTTTTATGCTGGGTCATATGGATCATAAGGGACAAAGAAATATTTGAAGAAATCCCCCCTATGTCATTTGAATTGCCAACAAGGCAATATCTCTGCTCTCTGAATCACTCTCCTCGGGAAGTCTTCAAAACTCTGATATAGAAGGATTATCAAAGTTGGAGAGGAATTGGTTAAACATAACAACCTCCTCGAATCATGCTAGAAGCTTCATAGTACTTCCTAAGACAAGAAAAGTTTGGTGCTTAAGATACAATCAAGAAGAATTTAGGTCCTGGAAAGGCAAACAATCCTCTGCAATTCTCTTATTTGAAGGTGTTGCAAAAGGGAACCCAGGGGCAGTAGGAGTAGGAGGGGTAATATTTTTCCCTAATGAACAAGTTTTATTTAGATTTGCATGGGGTTTAGGCACAACAACCAACAATAAGGCATAACTTCTAGCACTTTAGATTAGCTTGGACATCGCTCAAAGTCAAGGAATCAAGAAATTCACTGTCATTGGGGATTCTCTACTTGTGATCAAAATGTTTTCAAACTCTAACCACATCCAAGATCTCTTGACCCTAACCATAGTGAAGATGATCAACCTTTATATCAAAAAAAAATTGAAAATTTGACCCTATTCCACGTACTTCGCCACCTTAATTTCGAGGTCGTGATCAGAATGTTTTCAAACTCTAACCACATCCAAGATCTCTTTACCCTAACCATAGTGAAGATGATCAACCTTTATATCAATTTTTTTTTTGAAAATTTGACCTTATTCCACGTACTTCTCCACCTTAATTTCGAGGTCGATGAAATGGTGAATAAAGGCACAAAATTAGGGGAGGGAAAACTAGAATTAAACGGAAGTGACATGGGGTTTGTCCCCATCCCATAATTGAACCATGACATACCTGGAGTCCATGGCTATCAATGATGGCACCGACAGGATCACAACAGTTGGAATAATAATGTTTCGCATGGTGAACAGGTGGGCTAAAGACCGTGCCATATATCTATTTGGTCGTCATTTGGAGTTTTGAGGCAGCCTGATGCAAATTCCATCGGGTTTCATATGGCTATATGAGGGCACCATAGACAGTTGTGCTAACAATACCCTCGGGAGGACGACACATCATCCGATAGTTTTAATGACTAAGAGACGGAGGCCAATTCCGCCTCGCACCACTGCAAATTGGCTGCAAGGTTGGTTTAAGAGGTCCCTTGGGAAGGACAAATCTTTAATGGACATGGAAATCGAAGATTTGCAGGCATTAATGGAAAAAGCAGAGCTCACTTGCGGGAGAAGGAAAGTCAAACTATATAAGCATACCTCATCTGCCCATGTGGCATATGTTCACCTCTCCTTTGAGCGTCTTCCTAGTAGTCATGTTTTGTTGCGAGGTTCAGTGATGGCACCTTTAGGTGAGCAGTCTTCAGAGACCAACATGGAACGGTGGAAGAGGGTTGTGTAATTTTTATTTAAACTTCTTATTGTTGAAATTTGGTACTGGAGGACAGGTGGTTCCCTTAGGCTTTAATCTTTGGCCTAGGGAAAAGTGTCCAAAAGAATTTAATTTTTCTCCTAAAGTGACTTTGTAATTTTTTTATAAAGTTAAATCTAATTTAAAAGTGACTTTAAGTGATAAAGTTATTAAGTCTAATTTTAAAGTGACTTTTATAAAGTCAATGAAAAATTAGAAAGTAAAAGTGACTTTGGAAATAAATGACTAAGTGGGTCTTTATTAAAGTGGGGTGAATTAAAAAATAAAAAGTGAGACTTAAATGAGCATTTAATCTCAGCCTTAGATCTCAATCTATTTCAGCCATTGGATTTAGGGATCACCCAAAAGTCACTTGAATCACCCAAAAGTCACTTGGGGTTAGATTAAAGGAGGAAAAGGAGGAAAAGGTCATTCATTCTTTCATGAGCAGATTGGGAGAAGGAGAGCAAGAGAGCAAGAGAGATTTCTGAGCAGGGAGGAGAAGAAGACAGCAGCTTGGCACAAATTCCAAGGCAGCAGTTGAGCAGATTTGTACAGCTGGTTCAGCACACAGTGAAAGGCAGATTTTGGCACGATTTTCGAGGAGTGGTTTGCACAAAAATCGAGGAGCAGTTTACTGGTTTTTCTACACGCAAAACTAGGGCCGTACAATGCATTTATTGCAGGCCGTACAACACATTTAATGCTGTCCGTACATCTGCATTTAATGCTGAAAGCGGGCACGAAAATCGAGGAGGCCGTACAACATTTATTGCTGTCCTGTTTGCTGTAATTTCCAGTTTGCTGTGAGGCATGGGAAAAGAGATAAGTTGTAAATTTGCTTGCTGATTTTTTTTCTAAATATTTCTCACTGTAAAAAGGCAATTTTCATAAATAAAGAAGAGCTCTCGAACTAGTTTTCCCCAAGAGTTGTAGGGGGTTTTTCCATGGTCAAGTTGACCAAAAATCTCAGTGTTTAAATGTGTTTTAATGGCTGTTTATTATTGCTGGTTTTTTATTTCTGCAATTTCCAACATTCTATAAAATTTCCAGAATTTGTGTTTTCAGCAAATTTATTTTTTCCAGCTTGTTAAATGTATGGTTATGGGAAATGGCATTTAACTATATGGGAGAAATAAGGAGAAACTGAAAACCGGGGTGGGAAAACAGAAATTACTACATGGTATCAGAGCTTGAGTGCTGAAGGGCAGTTTGGGACAGCAAAAGGAAAAATTACAGCTGCTGATTTTTCACTCAGAAAATTCCAGCAAGCTGATTTTTTCATAAACAACAGTTTTATCTTTACTACAGCAGTGCTATTTTCAGTTTTAGGACAGCAGGATGTCATTGGGATTGAGGGTGGAGGATAGGCTAGATGGGCATACAAATTACAGCGTTTGGAATGAGAGAATGCAGAGTATCTTTGAGGAGGCAGAAGTCTGGGATATCATGGTGCATACCACACAGAACCCTGTTGTTGTGCCTACTGATGCTATTCAGTTGACAACTTATAATAAAAAGAACAATAAGGGTAAGAGGCTGATTCTAGACGGAATCAAAGACCATTGCATTCCTCATGTGAGAGGAAAGAGCAATGCCCATGAGATGTGGACAGCATTGTCCAATCTCTACCAGAGTACCAATGAGAACCGGAAGATGGTCCTGAAGGAGAAGCTGAAGAACATTAAGATGGGTAATGATAGTGTAGCTGGATATCTCACAAAGATTACTAATGTGAGAGATGAGTTGGCAGCGATTGGAGAGGCCATTCCACCCACTGAGTTGGTTCGGATTGCAGTGAATGGCCTCCCCCGTTCATGGTTGAACTTTGCTGATGGGGTTTGTGCACGTGAGACCCTTCCCACATGGGAGAGGTTTTGGGATGATTGCATTCAGACAGAGATCAGGAAAGGTCAGCTTGGGGCAGCCAAGCCAGTTGAGCAGGATGAGGATGTAGCATTGGTGGCAGGAGGCAAGAAAGGCAAAGGGAAGAAGCGGGCTTCCACAAGCAGTGGTGGGGGCAAAGGCAAAGGTAAAGGTAAATAGGGGAACACACAGAAGGACTATTCCAAGGTGAAGTGTTGGAATTGTCAAAAGATGGGACACTATGCAGTTGTGTGTCCGGAGAAGAAGAAGAAGAAGGGGAAGAACCAGGACGTGGCAGCTTCAGCAGAGATTGAGGACTTTGCAGGTCGTTTTGACCGGGAGTTTGCGTTCACTACGTGTGAGTCCTCTAGTGCAGGATCACCTACCACACAGGTTTAGAGGGAGCATGCTTTTCCCTCAATTAGCGGAGCATCTTCAGGTATCTGGTATGTGGACAGTGGGGCTTCATGTCACATGACAGGAGTCTGTGAGTACTTCTCAGAGCTTTCAGAGAGTGGCACTGATATAGAGGTAGTACTCGGTGATGACAGAGTTGTTAGAGCAGTCGGGGTGGGGACACTGACATTTCAGAGGGAGTCCAAACCTCCCTTGAAAGTGTCAGATGTTCTTTATGTGCCAGGGATGAGGAAGAACCTCATATCCATCTCAGCTTTGTAGGACAGAGGATATGAGGTACTGTTCAGGGGAGGACAGGTGTTGATGTATCCCAGGGGCACTCCAGCTAATTCAGCTAGAGTGATAGTTGTACGCCATGCAAAGGTGTACAAGTTTGCATTCCAGCCCCTTTTGGCATTGAGCAGTAGTACCGACAACAGAGCTAGCAGTTCTGAGTTGTGTGAGATTTGGCACCGCAGGATGGGACATATGTATCATGGAGCCTTGAGGACATTGTGGGAGATCACTACAGGTGTGCCAGATTTCAGTACTGATCACTTTGATACTTGCAGAGGTTGTGCGATGGGCAAGTTTGCCAAATCCCCTTTTCCCAGCAGTGACAGCAGAGCGACTGGGATACTTGATTTGATTCATTCTGATGTGAGCAGTCGGATGTCTCATGTTTCCTTGAGTGGATATGAGTACTATGTTTTATTCATTGATGATCACTCCAGGAGGACCTGGATTTATTTTTTGAAGACCAAGAGTGAGGTCTTCAAGTGGTTTCAGGAGTTCAGAGCTCTTGTGGAGACACATACAGGTCGGAAGATCAAGTCCCTGAGGTCGGACAATGGAGGAGAGTACACCCTTGGAGAGTTTGTTGATTATTGTGCGGAGGCAGGCATTAGGAGGGAGTTCACTGTTCCTTGCAACCCCTAGCAGAACGGGGTTGCGGAGAGGAAGAACAGATCCATCATAGGGGTTGCCAAAGCCATGTTACATGATCAGGGGTTGCCATTGTTCTTGTGGGCAGAGGCCTGCAACATAGCTGTTTACTTGCAGAACAGGAGTCCGCATCGTGCCTTGGGGCACATGACTCTGGAGGAGGCTTTCTCTGGGAAGAAGCCTGATATTGGTCATCTTCATATCTTTGGATGCATTACATACTCCTATATACCCAAGGAGAAGAGGACCAAACTAGAGCCCACCGCAGAGAAGGGTATCTTTGTGGGCTACAGTGAGACCTCAAAGGCCTTTCAGATTTACATTCCTTCACAGAGACGAGTTGTTGTCAGACGGGATGTGAAGTTCGAGGAGGGCAGGGCCTTCAGGAGGTCACGGGAGTTAGAGTATCTGGATCAGCCAGACCCTCAGCAACAGTTGAGTCAGTCGTAGGGATCCAGTGGGCAGGGATCAGGAGGATCAGGAGGTACATCTATGAGGATGTCAGGTCCGTCAGTGAGCAGTGGCTCGCCGAGCCAGAGGGGTGGTGCTCCGGGCAGCATGCAGAGCAGTTCACAGAGCAGTTCACTAGGGAGTCCACTGATGGACAGTTCACACGATACCTCAGCTTCTACAGGTTCAGGTGCAGGCAGGAGGACAACAGACAGACAGTCAGGAGTTCAGGCTCCTGATGATGATGAGGAGGAGGAGTTTCATTCTCCGGTGGGAGAAGTGGGCTCAGGGAAGAGGAAGCCCAAGTGGCTTCAGGACACCTTGAGAGATGCCTCATCTGTTGCTGAGCCGAAGAGGCCGGTCAGAGAGAGTAGACCACCTAAGAGGTTTTGTAGCTATATGGCGATGGTTACCAACATCCTTGACTCTGAGCCTTCTAGCTATGAGGAGGCAGCTAGCCAGCAGGTCTGGAGAGAGGCCATGCAGGAGGAGTATTCTTCTATCATGAAGAATGATGTTTGGGAGGTGGTGCCGAGGCCTGAGGGCAAATCCGTGGTTACTTCCAAATGGCTTTACAAGGTAAAGCATGCTGTAGATGGCAGCATTGAGAAATTCAAAGCAAGGTTGTGGCTAGAGGGTTCTCCCAGGTAGAGGGAGTTGATTATGAGGAGACCTTCGCTCTCGTGGCTCGATATACTTCGATCCGCTCCATTATATCGACAGCAGCAGAGATGGGTTGGAAGATCCACCAGATGGATGTGAAGACTGCATTTCTCAATGGCTTCATACAGGAGGAGGCGTACATTGAGCATCCATAGGGCTTTGAGGTGCATGGGAAGGAGTCCCATGTGTGCAGACTGAAGAAGGCCCTTTATGGCCTAAAGCAAGCTCCGAGAGCTTGGTACTCCAGGATAGATACATATTTGCAGGGGATGGGTTTCACAAAGAGTGAGGCAGATCCGAACCTTTACTTTATTGTGATTGGTGAGGAGCCTCTCATTCTGGTGCTGTATGTGGATGACTTGGTCATTACAGGTGCAGAGAGACTCATAGAGCACTGCAAGAGAGATCTTGCGACGGAGTTTGAGATGAAGGACATCGGCTTGATGCATTACTTTTTCGGCTTGGCGGTGTGGCAGGAGGAGGGGCATTTCTTCCTGGGGCAGGGGAAGTATATTGTGGACATCCTTAGCAGATTCCACATGGAGGATTGTAGACCCATGTCGACACCGATGATCACCAACTGGAAGAAGCTTCATGCTTCGAATTCCGAGTTGGTGGATCCCACATTGTACAGGCAGCTGATTGGTTCCTTGATGTATTTGGTCAACGCTAGACCAGATATCTGTTTTGCAGTCAACACGATTAGTCAGTTTATGTGTGACCTAGGAAGGTTCACTGGGTGGCTGCAAAACACATTTTGCGATACTTGCAGGGGACAGTGGATTATGGTCTGGACTACAGGCAGGGAGATGGAGTGAGATTGGCAGGATACACTGATTTTGATTGGGCAGGTTGTGCTTCTGATAGGAAGAGCACTTTAGGGTGTTGTTTTGGGTTGGGTTCAGCAGTAGTGTCATGGTTCAGCCGGAAGCAGCAGTCAGTAGCACTGAGTTCAGCGGAAGCAGAGTATATGGCAGCCAGTCTAGCTAGTTGTGAGGCTATCTGGCTTCGCAAGATGTTGTTTGGCTTATTTGGTCAGTCATTGAGACCTTCAGTGATTTATTGTGATAATCAGAGTTGCATTAAACTCACGGAGAATCCAGTTTTTCATGACAGGTCAAAGCATATCGGGATCAGATATCATTTCATCAGAGACTATGTTCAGAAGGGAGCTGTGAAGCTTGAGTATATTTCCACTGATGAGCAGGTTGCAGATATTCTTACCAAAGCCTTACCACGGGGCAAGCATGTCTACTTCAGAGACAAGATGGGTGTGGTGAGGAACACCTTCCTCAGTAAGAGGGAGTGTTGAAATTTGGTACCGGAGGACAGGTGGTTCCCTTAGGCTTTGATCTTTGGCCTAGGGAAAAGTGTCCAAAAGAATTTAATTTTTCTCCTAAAGTGACTTTGTAATTTTTTTATAAAGTTAAATCTAATTTAAAAGTGACTTTAAGTGATAAAGTTATTAAGTCTACTTTTAAAGTGACTTTTATAAAGTCAATGAAAAAATTAGAAAGGAAAAGTGACTTTGGAAATAAATGACTAAGTGGGTCTTTATTAAAGTGGGGTGAATTAAAAAATAAAAAGTGAGACTTAAATGAGCATTTAATCTCAACCTTAGATCTCAATCTATTTCAGCTATTGGATTTAGGGATCACCCAAAAGTCACTTGGATCACCGAAAAGTCACTTGGGGTTAGATTAAAGGAGCAAAAGGTCATTCATTCTTTCATGAGCAGATTGGGAGAAGGAAAACAAGAGAGCAAGAGAGATTTCTGAGCAGGGAGGAGAAGGAGACAGCAGCTTGGCACACATTCCAAGGCAGCAGTTGAGGAGATTTGTACAGCTGGTTTAGTAGACAGTGAAAGGCAGATTTTGGCACGATTTTCGAGGAGTGGTTTGCACAAAAATCGAGGAGCAGTTTGCTGGTTTTTCTGCATGCAAAACTAGGGCCGTACAGTGCATTTATTGCAGGTCGTACAGCGCATTTAATGTTGTCCGTACAACTGCATTTAATGCTGAAAATGGGCACGAAAATCGAGGAGGCCATACAACATTTATTGCTGTCATGTTTGCTGTAATTTCCAGTTTGCTGTGAGGCATGGGAAAAGAGATAAGTTGTAAATTTGCTTGCTGATTTTTTTCTGAATATTTCTCACTGTAAAAAGGCAATCTTCAGAAATAAAGAAGAGCTCTCGAACTGGTTTTCCCCAAGAGTTGTAGGGGGTTTTTCCAGGGTCAAGTTGACCAAAAATCTCAGTGTTTAAATGTGTTTATTGGCTGTTTATTACTGCTGATTTTTTATTTCTGCAATTTCCAGCATTCTGTAAAATTTCCAGAATTTGTGTTTTCAGCAAATTTATTTTTTCCAGCTTGTTAAATGTATGTTTATGGGAAAGGGCATTTAACTATATGGGAGAAATAAGGAGAAACTGAAAACCGGGGTGGGAAAACAGAAATTTCTACACTTATGGGGAAGCTCGACCTCCTTATGAGGAGTGAAGTTGCTGGAAAAGGATCGCGCAGCCAATGCAGACCAGACCACATAGATGTGAAATTTTAAAGTTTCAAGGTCAAGATGGAAAAAAATAAAAGCGGTAGTCTAACTAGCCAGAGGAATTGCCCACAAAGTTATGGAAATTCAGGTTATATTTAGATAAAATCTGGCAAGGATTTTTGAAAATCTAAGTGATAGTTGTTAAACTTCAAAATTTTAGGTGCCCTAGATGTTTTTGATGGTGCTGAATCCATTTCCACCATCAAAAACACGATTCAAACACTGCTTCTACAAAAAAATTTGAATTTTTTTTGCCGAGATTCCAACCACTTATGGCTAGAATCCAGACAATTCCTCCGCCTAGCTAGACGACTCCAAAATAAAATATTATTGAACTGAAATTTGATCTCATGTCAAGCAAATCTGAATTGATCAACAACAGTCTGTTCTCAGAGGCATATGAGATAATTGCAAGGTTGTTTGACCCCGCTCTCAATAGCTAGAAGTTCAACCCTGGCGTCAAAGATAATGGAGCAAGAATGCACGGGGAAAAATCGCTCCAGCGAGGAAGTCGATCCTTCAAATCCCAGTTAATGTTGTTTTGTTATGTACTACAAATATGTTTTGATTTTGGGTCAATTTTGGTAGGTCTATAGGAAATTTCATTGTAAAATCTTAGCTCATAAAAGCCATTGATAACACTGAAGCAAGTTTTATCTTTCATGATGTAAACGGTTATACGGTTATGGCCATGCAATGCAGGCTTTTTAATATAAAGTAACCATTAACACATTAATAAAAATGTGTTAGTCTTCATCACTAGCTATTAATTATATGTGTTAGACTAACTTAAATATCCTTGACAGTGAATGTTCATGCGTCTAGCTTTTACTAAATTTTTACTTTCCTTCTTTAATCTCTTCTATATAACAAAGTTACTTTAAATATGCTATAATATATATCCTTTATATAGTAAATTATTCATTAATGAATGAAATTCATGTTAAATATGTTATAGCTATTGACTTTAGTATTAAATATTCATTTCAAAGAATAATATTTCATAATATTACAAAAAAATTCCATAAATTTTTTAACCGATCTACTAGAGTTGTGATTGATGTTGTATCTGTATCTGTTTGTTGTATTGTTTCAATGCGAGGCACTAGTACCCATCATCAAGAATATGTTTGTTAAGTTTCATCACTCACCATTAATTATATGTGTTAGACTAACTTAAATATTTTTGATAATGAATGTTCGTGCACCTAGAATATGTTAGTGTTCATCACGCACCACCAAGGATATGTATACAATATGTTAGTGTTTTAGTGTTCATCACTCACCACAAAGGATATGTATTAGACTAACATATCTTTAAGAATAGATTTAGGGTGAGAAATATATAAGGATATGTATTAGACTACATATCTTTAAGAATAGATTTAGGGTGAGAAATATATATCTAGAAGCTTGATGAATAAACATGCTTTGTGTTATGCTCCACTATCTTAAGGTAGTTATCTCAACTAGTGTAGTTTAATATATGTGTAACATTTATATTAATAACATTAAGATGAATCATTACATAATGTATATATTATTTACAATGGCTATAAGTAAATTTTCATGTTGAATGCAATAGATTGGATAGTGAGGACATAGGTGTTTCATTCTCTCTATCCAGTTTCAAACCCCAAAGTGTATATTATTTTCAATGGTTATAAGTAAATTTTCATGTCGAATGCAATAGATTGGATAGTGAGGACATAGGTGTTTCACTCTCCCTATCCAATTTCAAATCCCAATAATATTTGTGTGAGCTATGATTGGATTGGATATGAATAAAAAACCTGAGAAATATCCACTGTCATACCTAAAATGTGGCACTACTCTTAATAAGAATGTCGACATGGATTGGATTAGATATGAATAAAAACTATGAGAAATATTCACTATCATACCTAAAATGTGGCACTACTCTTAGAAAGAATGTTGACATTCACTACGTAATGCATCAATTTCATCACCAAATTATACACATGACAATATGTACAATTTCATACATAACATTACTTTTACTTCACACCTATTTATATGGAAGAATACTAAGATATATATTATCAAGTAATATTTATGAAAATCCATAACATAATATTTAAACATAATCATTCTTGGTTAGTCTTATTAGGAAATCCATATCTCTCTCTATCTCTCTTTCTTTCTCTCTCTCTCACACACGCATATATATATATATATATATATATATATGGGATTCTTAATTGTTAAGGATATAAAAATGATTAAAATAATGAGCATGATAATCTTTATTAATCTATGTCTAAATTCACTTTATTTTGTTGGGCTTACCATATAAATATGTTGAATATGCATCACAAATAAATAAGATATATTTTTGTGAATTAGTATACAAAATACACACTTAATGTTGAATCCTTAAGTTGTTATTTCATATCATAAGTCTAATAGTTGTGGGGTAAAATTGTCAATTTCTTATATTTAAACTATGATATATTTATAATTTCATACTTTTAATACACGACTACTCAAACCAATATAGCTAGAAGTTCCGTTTAATCCTATAATCTAAGGATGTATGTGTCATGAACACATTATTTCAATAATATACCTTAAGGATATATCTAAGTTGTATTAAAGTAAAGGTACAAGAGTATGATGTCTCATAGATTGTGAATTAGGATAAGTCTTCTTTAAATCCTTGACATGCAATTACTAAGGACAAGTGCAGTTGAAGGATATCTTTTATTTATTTGTTTATTGTGGAGATATACACCATAAATACACTTTTAATACACATATAATAAAGGAGTACTTTTCATCCAGAGGGCTAAAAGATATAGGAGTGAATTTGGCTCTTAACATAAAAACTAGGAAATATTTTCCCCAATTAGAAAGATAAGAACAAGTATTTAATTGTACTCATCAAATAGAAATTTTGGCATATTATTCATCACATTTAGACAATATTTATCCTAATTACGTTAGCGCAAAGACATAAAATAGAAGCACATAATCCATTTCTCAAAGTGAAAAAAAAAATCACAAATTTCTTGAAAATAAACAATTTTTTTTTTCTTTCTACTTTTCATGCAAATAAGTTAGTATGGAATGTGCTTGCACACTACCTTAAATTAAGAAATGAGCAGTTTGATATTGTGCCTTTTGCAAGGTGTGGGTGTCAATGCACCCTTAAGAGAAATATAAGCTAAAAGCTTTTTCATGCACTTTTCAAGATTAGGGTATCTATGGGATTAGACAATTTTTTCATTCTTAAAATGAAAGTCCACTAGATATTTTCTAAATAAATTGAAAACCAAAGAGAGAATAGTTTCCAAATTTCTAAAAGTAACTTCCTTTTGATTGTAGGATGTGGAAGCTCATATGCTCCAAATTTCTACTCCAATATTTATCCAAGGAATTTCTCTAATAGTTTTCTCCAAGCTCACTCCTTGCAAATTAAATTGAACCTAAAGGTTGACCACCTTAACAGATCTTAAGGGTAATATTCTTCCCCTTGAACTCCCAAGCTATGAAGGTTGTGGAAGGATTGCACAAATAGTAAGTGTGAAAGGGTTTTACCCTCTTCACCAATGGACTATGTAGTCCTTCAAATGAGTATGTGGAATCACCACCATAATAAAACCAAACCTTATCGATATTTTGCATAATCAAGCTACTCTCACCATTTCTCTATGTAAAATTCAAAAGTATTGCATCCATGTAGCATTAGATTGCGTTAAAGGTGCCTCTCATTGCCACATTTCCTCTTTGTTCATAGTATTCATGCAAATGCCATATGCATCTTCATGCACAACTCCTAATTTTTAATTAACTCATAAACCTATAAACTCCCCTAGCCATGTGCCACTTCATGCACAACTCCTAATTTTTAATTAACTCATAAACCTATAAACTCCCCTAGCCATGTGCCACTTCTTGCATAATTCATAGTTTTTAATTAATAAATATGCTTATTATTCACCCATCTCCTAACTATTTTTCTTCTTTTTTCTCACCCACTTTCCTTCCTATCTTTTAAAACTCAAGTGTGTGAGTGCACATAATATTACATTTTTAATTAAATAAATGTCAAGTTACAAAGACAGTGATTCCTATTAGATGCATATTTGTGATGTATGTGTACTATTTTCTAATTGCATAATGATATCAAATCTATTTTTTCCCATATATGTCCCTCTTAAATGATTGCATTCTACTTACATGAACAATAATTTCATGAATGCACTTATATTATTATGAAAGTACCATTTCTAAATGCCCTACATATAAAGGATACTTTCATCTCATAATAGCAAATCTCAACCAATACCAATCCAAGGTTGAGGCCATGATTACCCCAATCCTTCTCAACCAGTGCCAAGGGTAAGGTTGTGATCACAAACCCTTTTACACATATTTACTTGAATAGGGAATCAATGTAGCATGGGTGTGAAATCATTAATTATTCTATCTTATATATTATTGGTTAGAGGCTTGTGGTCATTGAGGAATATAGGCTCAATCCCGTTATTGCATGCCCCTTAATTAAACCTTATGAACATCTAAATTTTTTCCCTACCCACACAACAACTTGTAACCTCCTAGGTGAGTACACCTCTTCTCCAACATCAGTAGATAGGGAAAGCTGCCAGTGGGTAGGAATAATATTCCCCCTCTCGCAATAGTGCACATGTCACACCTCCTACATACAACCTTTACCCATATACAGACTAAGTTGGAAACTTTAACCCCTATCTTTGCACACATCAAATATCATTGTCCAAATAACCAATATAAATCATAATAATAGGTTTGCAATATCATATCTAAATTGAGACAACAACCTACTAACCCCAAATTGGGTACATATAACTCAGTTCACCCTAGAGTCCATGTACCTATAAATTTTTCATATCACACTCAGCATATCAACTATAACATTGGATTATTTAAGAATTTAGTCATGTGCATTGTACATAGCCATCATCACATCGAATAATAATACATGCATGGAACGATAATATTTAATCTCATAGAGTAGATCTCGTTGTGATCGTGATTCATAGATAATTATCACATCATATAAAAATAATTGATCATATCAATCCAAAAAAATGTTTAAAGCATAAAACATATCAAAATGTATCCATCAATAATATTGGATCACCCACCCACTTAGAAATCCCTCCAAGTAACACTAGTAGGTATGACTCAAAATTGGGCATAGACGCTCACCCACTTTAGAAAGCCTCATCTTGAAGTTATTATGAAGTTACAAGAATATTTATGCTAAATAGGTTTGATTATAAATAAAGTTAAACCATATATGCATTTAATATAATATCATAAGTATTCAAGCCTAAGTTCATATAAATTCAATATTTCAATTTTTTCTAGAGTTTGAACATTTCATTACCTCATATAAGTGCCCATTGTACAATGCCCTAACAATAACAATTAAAACATAAAGAATACATATTTCATCTACATACCAATATTAAACATGAGCTAAAAATAACATGTCAATCTTGATGGTTACTCAATCACCCAATTAGTCACTTCAAATTAATTAATGGTTTTATCTAATTCCACATTTTCTTATTTTTTAATCTTAATTGGAGGATACTCTTTTTAGGCGTCATATTTTCTCCCTTATTTTCATTAAATGAGATCACACTTATTCATTCAAATTAAAAATGAACATTCATTTCATATGTTCATCATCATCATCTTATGGACAATTTGATTGTTAATTCGTCATCCTATAGTCGCGTACTATATATTCTTCATATAGTTACATTTAATAAGTGCAAAAAATTCATACTTCCAAAGATCATGCATTGTTCAAAAACCACATGAGCATGTAGTTAATAACTTCCAAGGCAAAATCTCACCTAAGCATATCACAAGTTATGCTAGTCAACCATCACAATGAACACATGTTTTCATTATCATCCAATTAATTGTAAATTCAAGTCCTTAAACTTTAGATTTTACTTTAATTTTCACATCCCAATATTCATCTTGACTTATTTCAAACAATCTTGACATCTAGAAATCTAATGAAACACTACTTCTTTTGGTCGAATTCTTAATACCAAGCATAGTTACCAATATAATTACTTAGATTATACTTAACTAAATAGAGTTTCATATAATATCTCATTCCAAAACCATCAACATATTTCAATCCTTTCCCCAAGTTCTAATATCATAAATTTTTACTTTCTTTACTCTTTTTAGGGACCGCTTCACTCAATAACATGTTAAATATCTTGTCAACAAGTCATTACTCTTTCAATTTTTTTGTCATGATTCATCTACTTGTAATAATGAATGTTTCAATCATAACAATTTATGCAATATAGCAACTTATGATTCAATTGCCTACAAAACTCTTAAGGAGTGACATAATATTCCAAACTATCATAATTAAACCAAAATCTTAGCATTACTTATTTTGTGTTGACCCAATACTTCTTCATTCACTCACAATTCATTTGCGCCCATAATTTTCTTTTTCATGCCAACTGACTCAATATGGTTGTCATGCTTACAACTCCTTGCATACCCAACTAACCAATTTTAGTTACTTTCTCGCATATATCAAAATGAACACATGTCTAATCAATGTTATGTAGGATAATGTCTCATACATAAAGACTTGGGTTATATCATTATTAAATCTCTTCCTAACACTAGTAACCTCAATATGTCATGAAGATTCTCCTACTTCACAAACGAGAGAACAAAAATTACACAATACCTAACCATTTGGAATCTTTAATTGAATACAACCTTGACAATTTTCTTCCATACTTTCATCCACATTGCACTATATCACCCTATTATTGTTATATACTTCAACCATAAGTTCATGATTGCAAAATCCATTATCCTTATTCTATAACACAATGAATTTGTCAATCACTCAATTATGTTCTCCTTTTAAAAATCAATCCCTTCTAGTAAATGCCTACCTTCTTGCACATAGTGATATGCAAGCATCATTCCATATGAATGGAATAATCAACTCATCCTAATCCAAAATTAACAATCTCACATAGAAATAAAAGCTTCTTATTTTTCATGCCACACATTATTTTTCTCAATTTCAAGCTACCTTATGATCTCTTCACCTTTCCTTCAAAATTCTATATACCTATATTCACACACCTGTCAAGTTTAAATCTCTTAAACCTTGACAAAAATCTACAAAACTTTGTCATCACCTCACAAATATGAGCACCTTAGTTTAAAATTTAAAATATATATCTTGACATCTTAAACTTAACTTCATCATTCAAATTACACTAGTCTCTACTATCATTCTTATGAGAACAACCCTTAACATTATTTACACTACTCAATCCACTTATCAAAATCATTAAGATAGAGAGTTTTCCACTCACTTTCAACAATTTATCACCTTATAATTACAAAATCTTTCCATAATTATCGTTACATCATCTTATTATGTAGGATTTCCATAATTTCATAACCACACAAACTGTACATGATCAAAACTCAATTTTGTCAATCCTGAACTTCTTGTGGATCATCAATCACACACACACATAGTCATTCAAGAATCATCCATGCCTAATGAAGGGTCAATTACTACATTAATATCCCCTTAAAAGTGAATCTTCACTTATACTTCCATATTCCTATCATCATGGACAATTCACATCTAAGTCCATTACCAACCATTGTTTGAACCAGGAAAACTGTGCCATTTTGTAGCATTCTTGTTACTATGCATCCACTTAAGACAAACACTATCCTAATATTCAACAGAGCATACCCATGCATTTCTCTTTCACACTTCTACACTTGTCACCAGTGTTCTCTTCTAAGAAGATCTACCCAACAATGTTCTATCACACATAAGAAAGAGTTAATAATTCACCTTACTAATAGGATTATATTAATATAAGGCCAACAAAAATGTAATGCCAAAAACAATCTCTAAAATTTTCAATACCCCAAACCATCACATTAGAAGTTTCCCCTAAATTTGACCCTCCATGTCCATGGTTTCCATTTTCTACTTAATAGTGTTAAGGTAGATGAGCTATATAAGGATCGATTTCAAATCACTAAAGCATAAGAAGAAATAAGTAAATAAATCTCACTTAATACAATAGACCATATATGGCCCTATTTACAACAGTACATATTAGGTAACATGGAAATATTCATTAGGAATTCATACCCTAATTGTGACATCCCCTGGTTAACATTTCTCTCTTGTAAATAATTGTAATTATTTTAAAATGGTTGAGAGAGGTACACATATTCCATTGCTTGAGGAAGGAGGTTTCTTAAGGAAATGGTTGTTTTAAATATCATTCATGGTTGGTTGAAAAGAATTAAACGTGCTAATTGTTCATTAAATTAAACTAAAAGAGGAAGGATTGGTCCAAGTGTCCTTCAACTCAAACAACAAGAAAAGAAAGGAGAAAACATTAAGGCAACATGGGTTGTGTTGTTAGGACATGTATTGTTGTGCAAATCATGGAGAAGCGAGGGTAGTTAATATGTTTTTGGAGGGTGGAGGTGATATTCATCAGGGAACAATTCATACCTGCACTCTCTGACACATGCGGGGGGGGGGGGGGGGATTGCAAAAAGGAGGCAACATTATTGCGGCATGAGAACACAAAACCAAAGAGAGATCAAGTGATCAGTGATATTGAATCAAATCCTAGCAAAAGGGCACCAGCTGAGGAACCTTCTAAGTGAGGCTTTATGGGTGAATTAATTCATAGATTGTGGCTTGGTTGCAAGGCTGAAGAACCCACTAGAATTTTGTGGATTGATGAACCTATTGAACTAGGAAGAATCACTCAGGTGTTTGTGAGGGTTGATGAATCACCAAGATTTGCCTTGGGGCTAAATCTCTGGTGCTTGTCTCACTGAAGAACCACTAGGATAAGTGATTTATTTACCCATTAACAACTTAACCACAGAAGAACCTTCCTTATGGTGGACTCCCTTCTCCTAAAAGTGAGCTAGCATTCTCTATGTTGTGAAATGCTTGTAAGACTATGAATATGATTGAACAATGTGATTGATAATGAGCATAGCTAGAGGATGAAGGCAACATGGCCTCGTGACATCATGTTTTAGTTGATTTGGGGCTGGTTAAAAGCCCTCGGAAGCACCCCACCTCAAGCTTTGGAATTTGGCTCGGGGTGACAGTTGCAAGTAAGGCTTGGTTGTAGCTATCTAGGTTGGGTGGAGAGTTGTAGTCCCAATCTCAGTTTCCAAACACTCCAATTCATAAGATAAGTGAATGTTCTAACTCTTATCATTATAATGTCTGAAATATGGTCTTTGTGTTGGCTTCAGGTCTGTATTGATGTTTAACTGTGTGGTTTATGCACACAATTCAACTGGGAAAGAGACTCCCTGTTTAACTCTAAGATGATGATCTTCTTGTAGTTGCCTTGGGTATTGTATGTTTTTTGGTTTCTTTTGTAAGTTTTGTTATGCATATTTATCTCTCAAAAGAGACCTATAGGTCTATGGAATGAGACCGATTTTTTTTTTTTGGTAAATCATTAAGCATAAAGGGACCACAAATCTTTGAGACGTTGAATGGACAAGTCTCGATACTACGCCTTATATTTCAGCCATCGAAAACATAGGATGGGTAACCCGTTGTAAGCTCAGGAGGGATAGCACCAATATATGCCTCATATAACCTTAATGGTGATGGTCGATTTCTGGCGCAATTCCAAACGATTATAGAACCATCGTAGTTGAGCCATAGTTGATTTCCTTCACAAATGGCTCATAATGCGAATATAGGCGAAAACCCTAAGATTTGGCATTTTTAATTTCTTGCATTGCGACTTTCCTATTGACTGAAGTCTTAGTGAGAATAACCCCGAGATCCTATCCCGAGATGGAGAAATTCCCATCAAACATTGTGACCAGACTTTGTCACACGTTGGAAATCTCAAAGGAAATACTCTTGCGGGAAATGGCTTGGTGGTAAGGTATTTTTCATTGATAATGACTCTCATCGAGAACCCACCTGAGAAGAAAGGAAGTAAGAACCAACTTGGTGGAAGGAGGAATTCTCAGTGATATCGTTTTCTGTGAGAATTGGTCTCAGAGGAACCCTTTGGTGGGAGGAAGGATCTCAGTGGCAAAGAGGGTCTCGGCAGTATAGTTCTTAGTGAGAACTTGTCTCAGAGGAAAACTCTCGACAAAAGGGTCCTTGGTGAAGGAGGATTTCTCGGCGAGGAATTAGTTCCAAAATGACATAGTGTAGGGGGGACCTGCACTGTTAGCCCTTAAGCATCACACATGTTTTGTAGTGGAACCGTGCAGACCCCGACAAGTTAAGGAAAGACCATCATGAACCAGTCAAAAGCCAATACACCAACACCAAGTGGCAATGAGGAGTCTGACTAGGAAATCAATGTTGGTGCCACGTGGTAGAGTGATGATGTGGCACTAAAATTTAACTGGCCATAACTTCTGATCCAAAGGTCGAAACATGACAAAATTTATATCGCCAAAATCATCATGATGAGATGAATGTAATGAAATCATCCAAATGAAATCTTAAGGAAGTTGAGAAAGATAAAAAAATAGACCATTTCCATAATGCTACCTTGGATCTTGGGTCAACATAGTAGCCACCTCCCTCTATCATGTATTTTGGTGGGAATTGTTATAGAGTGGTATTAGAGCATCCAGGTTCAACAATTGGACAGGATGGGATCTATCATGGGAAAAATAAAGGTTAGCTATTTTCCAAGTATTTGGGAATAAGTTGGTGCTATGTTACAGAGTTAACAGAGAAAAGGAGCTTCGTATTGATAAAATGAATGTTAGGTATTAAAATCCAGTCTATAATTGATCGATTACATGAATGATTGCTATGCTCACCTTATGGTTGTGTGACTAATAGTTTATGTTGGTTGATGTATTTGTCACCATGCATGCATATATCGGGTAGTGTTAATTATCTGATGTTTGATTGACATTGATGTACTAACATGAATGGTTGTTTCAACTAGCTCCACCATAACAACTCCACAAAAGTAAGTTCTTGGTCATGGCTTGTTGTTTATTCATGTTGTGATGTACCTAAAAATTGTGTGTGAATGACAACACATCCCAAGCAGCAAAGGACAATGAGAAGCAAGGGAATGAGTAGTGGGATGGTTCAATACAGTTCTGACAAGTCACAACATGGGCATGAGGAAGCTTCAGTGGAGAATTGGGGAGGAGAAAACTCTCTTGATTGGATGGATAACTTGAGGAGCCTAAGGGTCATGTTTAGAATTTGTAAGGTAGATAATGAAAGGTTGGTAAGGGTTCAGGAATGACAAGTTGAGGTAAATGTATTCATACTGCAAAACCTCTCAAATTTGCAAAGACAAAGGAAACATGAGTTGGCGGCTGATGTTAGGTACAAGCAGAGCCCTTTGGCATCAGAAGAGAGAACAAATGGGTTAGATGGTAGTAGGTCTAGAAAGAGGCACATAAGGGAAAGTGAAGACACTGTGAGAGGGATTGCACTACTGAGTACCCCAGAGAGAATAACTATCACCCATGGACATCAATTTATACTACCAGGAGGCATCATCATTATTATCATCATCATCATCACCATTGAGGAAAGGGAGAGAGGGACCATATTCCTGAGGAATTTAAGAAGGCCAAACCACCCACATTTGATGGGGAAATGAAGAAATCTAAAGATACAAAATCTTGGTTGCTTGGAATAAAGAAGTTCAAAAGAATCCATAAATATTTTGAGAACATGAAAGAAAAGATAGCCACCTATAGTATGAAAGGAAAAGTAGACATATGGTTGGAAGATTTGAAGAATGTCAAGGGCATAACTAAAGAGAGGTTGTCATGGAGCGAATTTGAAAGGTTCTTCAGACAAAACTATTTGTCAAACAATTACTATGGTAGCAAGGAAAAATAATTTTATGAGCTCAGAATGGGAGCAATGTCAGACGAAGAATATACCACTAAGTTTATGGAATTGTTAAGATATGTGCCCAATCTTAAGGATGGGATGGCAAAATTTCAAAGGTTCATTAGTGGGTTACCTCTATCATTCAGAGATCGAATTGAGATCCATGAGCCTCAAACATTAAATGATGCCATTAAAAAGTTGAAACATTGTTATGCTCAATCCAAGCGTAGGACAGAGTTCAAATCTGATTGAAAGTAGAAGAACAATACCAAGTTCAAAGGAAAAAGGTAGAAAAAATTTAACAAACCATGTACTTCCCCTACTACTCAAGCGAGACAAAAAAGGCTCAACAATGTAGGAAGAGACCGTTCTTCTGAAGGAGGAGCCAAGAATCCAAGAATTATGGGAAGGGCCCATATAGGTGTTGGACGTGTGGAGAAAATAATTTGAGAAAAGATTTCCCATAACACAAACATGCTAGTCTGAAATTGTATAGCACACAGGAAACATATATTGTGGGAGAAGTGGCATGTATGCCTAGGATCTATGCGACATTGGACAATCAACAAGCATATCATCAAGCTTCCATAATTGAAATGGAAGGTAAGATTTGTAATCCAACTATTTCTGTTTTGATTGACCCCAATTGTAATTATAGCTACGTTAGCCCTAAGATTTTGAGATGTTGCCAATTGAACCAAGAACCACATGAAGAATTCTGGCTAGTACAATTAGCTATGGGAGTAAATAAGAGGGTCGAGTATTGGGTGAAGGTTTTCCCAATTGAATTAAATGGGATGCCAACCATGGCAAACCTCAATGTGCTACCATTGGGTGTGTACAACATATTGTTGGGGATGGATTGGTTGTATGCACACAGGGCCAAAGTTGATTGGTTTGAAAAAGAAATTGAGTGCTTGGATGAGCGTGGAGAAAGAAGGATATTGTAAGTGAAGCGAAAGCCTACTTCAGTAAAGTTGATCACAACCATATAGGTTAAGAATAATTGTCGAAAGGGGTACCATTTATTTGTTGTGAAAATTTCAGGTGATGAAGAAGCCAATGCCAACATTGAGGAAGGAGAGAGTGAACGTTGAAATGATATCATGTGCTACAATAGTATGCATAGGTAATTCCAGTGCAAATTCATGTATTACCTCCTCATAGAGAGGTAGAATTCTCCATCAAATCGATGCCTAGAGCAACACCAATGTTGAAGGCACCATATAGGATAGTACACTTGAGTTGGTTGAGTTAAAAATTCAGCCAAAAGAGAGCCTTGATAAGGGCTACATGAGGCCAAGTGTGTCTCCATGGGGAGCACCAGTCTTGTTCGTAAAGAAGAAGGATGGTACACTTAGTTTGTGCATTGATTATCGATAGTTGAATAGGGTGAGCATCAAGAAAATGTATCCATTGCCACAGATTGATAATCTATTTGACCAACTGAGAGGAGAAAAAATATTCTCCAAGATTGATTTGAGGTCATACTTTCATTAGGTGCATATAAATGATGAGGAGATCCACAAGACAACATTTAGAATGAGGTATGGACATTATGAATCCGTTGTAGTGCCCTTTGGACTTACCAATGCAACTACAACCGTTATGTGCCTTATGAATAATGTATTGCATCCTTATTTGGATAGGTTTGTTATAGTTTTCGTGGAAAACATTTTGGTCTATTAAAAGACTAAGGAGGAGCATGAAGAGAATTTGGAAATAGTATTGCAATTAATAAGAGAGCATAAGATTTATGCAAAGCTCAGTAAATGAAATTTCTTTCAATCATAGATTCCTTACTTAGGACACATTGTCCCAAGGGAGGGGGTAGCAGTTGTCCCAGAGAAAGTTAAGGCTCTCATGGAATGGCCAACACCTAAAAATGTGGCTGAAGACATGTCCTTTATGGGATTGGCAGGCTATTATATGAGGTTTATTAAAAATTTCTCCAAGATTGGTTGTCCAATTACTGGTTTGCAAAATAAAGGGAAGAGATTCAAGTGGAAAGATAATTGTGTAGCAAGCTTTGACAAGTTGAAGCCATTGTTGACCAATGCACAATTATTAAGGATAACAGATCCTGAAAAGGATTTCATTGTGTGCACGAATGCTTGCAAGGAGGGACTCAGTGGAGTATTGATGTAGGAAGGATAAGTGGTGTGCTATGAGTCTCGAAAGCTAAATAAGTATGAACAAAATTATGTAACTCATGATCTGGAATTGGTTTCCATCATCCATGCACTGAAGATGTGGAGACACTACCTTCTTGGTAGGAAGTTTACTCTAATGACTGACCATGGAGGGTTGAAGTATTTATTTGAACAACCCAAGTTAAATGCACGACAAGCCCATTGGATTGCCACACTCAATGAATTTGATTTTGAAATCAGATATATAAAAGGCAAGGAGAACAGAGTAGCAAATGTACTCAGTAGGAAGATGCAATTAAATCATTTAGTAGCCATGAGTTCTGATGGGATTGACCTTGAAGAAAAGATCAAAAAAGTGTGGCAACATGATGAGAAATATCAACAGATAAAGGTAAGGCTACAACAAGATGATGAGGGTGGAAAATATGAGGAATACCAACTAACAAGTGAAGGTCTAATTAGATTCAAGAACATAATCTATGTACCAAACAATGAAGATATGAAGAAACTCATAATGAGAGAGTTTCATGCTAAGTTGTATTTTGACCACCTGGGATACCAAAAGACTCTCACGACCATCAAAAAGTTTTATTTTTGGCCTAATTTGAAAAGAGAAGTGGTTGATTTTGTTGCGTTGTGCATGGAATGCTAACAGGTGAAGGCCGAATGTAAACATCCAACATGGTTATTACAACCCATTCCCATTCTGGAATGGAATTGGGAGGTGATCTCCATGGATTTCATTACCGATTTGCTAAGAACCCCTAAGAAACATGATGCAATTATGGTGGTTATTGACAAGTTAAGCAATGTGGCTCACTTAGTACTTGTTAAATCTACAAATTGAGCCAGTGAAGTGGCACAAATATTCATAAAGGAAATCGTAAGATTGCAAGGGGTTCCTAAGAAAACAATTTCAGATAAAGATACCAAGTTCACTTTAAAGTTTTAGAGGGAGTTATTTGTAGGCTTGGTGATAGAATTAGCCTTTAGTATGGCTTGTTATCCACATACGGATGGACAAACAAAGGACAAAGAGAATCCTCGAAGACATGTTGAGGATGTATGCGATGTACTAACCAAGGAAGTGGTAAGAATACCTTGCACTTATATAGTTTTCCTACAATAATGGATACCAAGAATCTCTAAAGATGAGGTCGTTTGAGGCACTTTATGGAAGGAGTTGCATTACTCCTATAAGCTAGAATGATCCAATGAGTAGGGTCCATATTGGGTATGATATTATAAAAGAGATGGAGCAACAAATGCATATCATCGGGAAGAATTTAAAGGTGGCATGAGATATGAAGAAAAGTTATGCTAAACAACATAGGGTGCATAAGGAGTTCCAATTTGGGGAACATGTTTACTTGAGAGTTAGACCCAAGAAAATTTCCTTAAATATTGGGTCATGTACCAAGTTGGCACCACAGTTCTATGGGCCTTTTGAGATACTTGAAAGAATTGGGTTGATGGCCTATGTTAGGCCTCAAATATGCCTATTTTTCCATCATACAGTACCACTATTTCATAACCTAAATTCTGACATTTTAAACTCATTTCGTACCATAATTCCACAACTTTCCACCAATTCACGTCTTACACTTTGTGGTTAATTATCATTAGCTTTCTTGAATTTTCAATGACTAGAGATGATTTTTCCATGATTTTCTAATGACGGTTTTGCTAAGTTCATTTGTCACAGGTTCCATTGCTGAAATTCCTCACAAGTCAATTAAACTAGTTGCTACAGGTTAAGTACGAAATGCAAATTCTTGTAGGTGAAAATATCAAATTTGTGATCAAGTGGAGAAGAATATTGAGATTCTGACACACTAGTTTTGTTCAGAGTAGCCTCATTCATGTAACTCAAAAATTGTTTGTCAAAATTCATCACCAACAAGAAGTTATGTTCAAAACAATTTTAAGTACAGAATCAGTGCATGTGTAAGTACAAAATCATTGAACGACTTGGGTTCGGGTCTGAATGGTTTCGGGTTAGCCACGTGGGTCAGCCACGATTGGGCCAGTTGGTTTCATGTTCCAAAAGATTTTTTTTTTTGGCTTAACTCCAACGCTTTTTTACTATACGTAGCCTTAATCCATTCCTTGACTTATTTGTCATTTTTTTTACAACAACTGAACTATATAAAGCCTGATGCTCTCTGCATGTACGTGGCAACAACAATAGTAGAGACTGCATGATACGAATCTGCGTGGTTTTGCTGCATGGAGATTTGAATAGGGAGAAGACTGTCAAGGAGTTGAAGCTCCGCCCTCAACAAACATTGGATGATGTTGTATTTTCCATTCGAATTTTGAATTTTAATACATAACTTTGCTTTAGCGTTTAATTAGATGTAAGTATTATGGTTTGTTGTGATTTTTAAAGTAGATTGAGTTAATATAGGCTTGCTCCAGGAGTGGCAAGGGGCCACCACCACTGGAAACAAGTCCTGTAGCTGAATTAGATCATAGAGATTTTGTTGATTTGAATTTAGAAGTATAATCTTCGTTTGAAATGTTGTTAGTTAGATCTCAGAGTTATCATTTCATTATGTACTTAAAACTTTTATTTCATTTCTGTAATCTTGAACAAAATGTTGTATATCTCGTTTTCAATCGTTAGAAATTAGCAAAGGTTGTGTTGAATGATGATTTCCCATGTATGAATAGTTTCTTTGATATATTTGCATGACTCAGAACATTCAAAGATTGTTTCAATTCTAAATATTGTTTCTTTTTAGATTTGAGTAATGATATTGTCATGAATCGTTAAGGATTATGTTAATGAATTGTTTTGAAGCATGAAGGATGTTTGAATGCAAATTCTGAAACCAATTATGTAATCGTGTATAGTCTTGCATTCTATACTTATACAGAGTTATTTTGTACTTATACAGGTCATGTAATATCATGTTTTATATATGTCCAACGATAATATGATGAGATGTTGATGGTTGTAGCTTACTTATGAGATCCATTAGAGTTGAAGTATGGTTGGATTGAGAGTTGTAGGTTAATGCTTTCTAAGTTTATTTGCTACAATTTTAAATTAGAATAGACTTTGATCTTTAATGTGTGGGAACATCAATTTGAAGTTTTTAGTTTCCTTTGAGTGTTTGAGAGTTGAATGTTAGGAAGGATAAAAGACTAGTTTGAATTCTTGTTGGCTTGCATCCCAAGACTTAGACTTAGTGATTAGAATTGGTTTTGTTGGATTGTCTATTTTCCTTAGTTTAGAATTGCTTGGATTACAATTAGTTTTGTTTAAGATTGAAATTAACATAAGCTTGATATCGAATGGTAATTAGTCTTGTTTTATTTCAGATTTCAAAATTTTATTGTTTGGATTGCAATTACGTTTTACTTGCATTGAAATTAAGTTTTGATTGATTTACTTTACTTAGATTGAGGTTAGAATTTTTCAATGATTTGTATTATGTGCTTAATTCAGGAATGGAAATTTCGTACTTAATTTAGGAATCAATTTTAGATTTCATAATGTTAATTTAGGTTATATGCTCTGATCCTGTGTTACTTGCTCTTGTTCCTCAAAGATTACGAGCCCCAGATTGATAATTTAATGTTGGAATTATAAAACTTATAATTTCCCTAACATTTTTAGTGTCGTTGCCGGGGAGGTGCTAAAGGGATTAGAGCATAGGTTCTTTCACAAGTTTTTTTGTGTGATCTTAGTTGCAGGGCAATCAAAGGGCGGAGAGTGTATAGTAAGACATGAGTGAAGAGCCACACATCCACTATGGTGGGGTTGCTCCAAAGTTTGGTTGTCCAATTGAGCAAGTTTGGTGAGTTTTATTGTAATTAGTAGTTTTTATTCATTTAGATTACAATTTCAAGCTATATAAAGATAAAACATTTCTGGGGTGTTGTAAGAACCCCTTTTTACTAATCCATGTTGTGAGACAGGGATCATCAACCAACAGAAGAAATTCAAGAATGATTGAGAGCTTGAATAATGTCCCTCGAAGCACTTTCTCAAATCCTAGTAGTAGTTGGGGTATTTGCCTCTTAGGAAGATTTCATCCTGACTGCATTCAGGAAATTATCTATCTCTCCACAACCAGAAAAGGATTTGGAAGTCTCCCTTGATTCCTCTTGCCTATCTACCAAGGAGATCGAGCAATCATGTACCAAATCTGATGAGGAGTACCCTTATGAACCTCAGATCAAGGAGCTTTCACCATGCCTAGCAACAAGCCTTGTATGCATTCCGGAGACCAATTATCCAAGTTTTCCTGGCATGACCGAGGAGGAATTTTAGAGTGGTCCAAATGAAGAAATGGGCCAATACCACCAGGATTACATCGAGCATTGGTTCTAGATCACAATCTAGTTAAATTATCACTCTCATCTTCAAATACTCTTTGTATCACATTTTTCAACGCTGTTGATTTTTCATGCTCATGTACCTTCTAAAGTTTATATGTTAAATCTAGGCATGAATATATCTTTGTACCTGATCTGCACATGGGTTCATTGGAAGTACTCTTTCACTTAAAGGAGGACTTCTTTTCTGTAGTAGAGTAGGAAAGTTTGCATTGTAATAAATAAATAGAATAGTAAAGAGAAAAATAAGCCTTGTTGTGAAAACTAGCTTGTCTGGCGTGACTTGGCATGAACCTTGCTTGAAAACCAGGTAACTGGTGGGCAAGGTTCCCAATAAAGTTTGTAAATTTGTATGAGTTCTTCAAATCATGTATATTTCAAGTCATTATGTCTTGTACTTGTGTTGGTTGATGTGGGATCCCTTAAGGCCCACCTGCCAACAAGCCTTGTCCCATCGACGTTAACAAATTATCTGGGACCAAGGTTAGGGTTAGATAAGGTACCTGGGAGCTTGCATGCCTTAATGGAAGGTATCCTTCTCGTCTACTGAGGAAATACATCAATGTTTCTTGGTGGATGAATTCTATAATCCATTCGATTTCGACAAATCCTTTCATGGCTAGTAGAATGTACCTAGTGCCTTGATTCTCATTGACATCAAAGGTGGGATATCTCACATTGGTTGACGACCCTCCTCAATTGTTGGTAATCCAATGATTCTTGCTTATGTTCAACATTGAAACCATTTATTCACATATGCAAGATTGCACATGGGTGTGTAGCAGTTGAAGACTATATGGTTTTGTGATCCCAACATAGATTTGCAGCAGTTTGGAGTTTTGTATAAGCATTTACATTTTCATTTAAAGCAGTATATTCATTTCAGTAAGGGCTTCCATATATAAGTCTAGCCATTCATTTGTAGTAGCAACTACATTTCCTCAGTTTTTTGGGGACATACAACTCCTTAGGCATGGGGGAGAAGGGAACCTTCTGTTCAGTCCTTCAGCCTTCTTTAACAGATCAGATCAACAGTCAATTCAACTCTAGCCATTCCATCCTCCACTTCATCTTGCAGCACCAGGCACATCAACAATAAAGGTAGAATTTGAGGTAAATTTGGCTTAATATTCCCTAATTCATTAGAAGGTTTAAGAAACTTAATGATTGACCACTTCTTATTCCATGCATTTTATCTTTCATAAACCATTATCCTTTTGTTTTCCCTCCATTCATTACACATATGCTCTTATTACAAGACCAAGTTAAAAGAAAATTCTTATGGTGTATTAATAAAGGCAATCTCTATAGTGTCTTCTCCTTCCACGATAACAAGCATTCTATTCAGAGGAAGAAGTCATTACTGCCATGACATGATAAAGGAAACCACCTATAAACATTGGCCTTGTGATGACAGAGTATGCAAGAACCCATCCACAACCATATCCATTGCCACCTCATTTCATCCATCATCTCTTCCTCATTCATCCCTTTCTTGTCTTCAATTTGTATTGCTCAGTAAATTAGTATGATATGTTAATGTGAAGGGTGTTGCTCCACAAGAACTAGCACCTCCAAATATTCAAGCAATGTTGCTCCACAAGAACCAACATCTACAAACAATGTCAAGAATCTATTAATGAGCAAGGGATCTATTTGCATGAGGACATGAAAATCCACAAACATGGGGGGATGCTAGGCCTCGAATATGCCCATTTTTCATCACACAGTACCACTATTTCATAACCTAAATTTTGACATTTTTAACTCATTTCGTACCATAATTCCAGAACTTGCCGCCAATTCATGTCTTACACTTTTTGGTTAATTATCATTAGTTTTCTTGAATTTTCAATGACGAGAGATGATTTTTCCATGATTTTCTAATGACGATTTTTCTAAGTTCATTTTTCACAGGGTTCCATTGCTGAAATTCCTCACAAGTCAATTAAACTAGCTGTTATAGGTTAAGTACGAAATGCAAAATTCCTGTAGGTGAAAATATCAAATTTGTTATCAAATGGAGAAGAATATTTAGATTTCGACACGTTGGTTTTGTTTAGAGTACCCTCATTCACGTAACACGAAAATCGTTTGTCAAAATCCATCACCAACAAGAAGTTATGTTCAAAACAATTTTAAGTACAGAATAAGTGCCTGGGTAAGTATAGAATCGTTGAACGACTCAGGTTTGGGTTTGAACGATTTCGGGTTAGCCATGTGGGTCAGCCACGATTGGGCTAGTTGGTTGCATGTTCCAGAAGATTTGTTTTTGGCTTAAATCCAATGCTTTTTTACTATACGTAGCCTTGATCCATTCCTTGCTTTATTTGTCGATTTTTTTACAACAGTTGAACTATATAAAGCCCGATGCTCTCTACATGTACGTGGTAGCAGCAGTAGTAGAGGCTGCATGATATGAATCTGCGTGGTTTTTCTGCACGAGAGATCCGAATAGGGAGAAGACTATCAAGGAGTTGAAGCCTTACCCTCGCAAACATTGGATGGTGTTGTATTTGCCATTCAAATTCTTAATTTTAATACATAAGTTTGCTTTAGCGTTTAATTATATGTAAATATTATGGTTTGTTGTGATTTTTAAAGTAGATTGAGTTAATATAGGCTTGCTCCAGGAGTGGAAGGGGCCCACCACCACTGGAAACATGTCCTGTAGCTAAATTAGATCATAGAGATTAGGTTGATTTGAATTTAGAAGTATAATATTCGTTTGAAAGGTTGTTAGTTAGATCTCAGAGTTATCATTTCATTTTGTACTTAAAACTTTTATTTCATTTCCATAAGCTTGAACAAAATGTTGTAGATCTTGTTTTCAATTGTTAGAAGTTAACAAATGTTATGTTGAATGATGGTTTCTCGTGTATGAATAGTTTCTTTGATATATTTGCATGACTCAAAACATTCAAAGATTGTTTCGATTCTAAAGATCGTTTCCTTTTAGATTTGAGTAATGATCTTGTCATGAATAGTTAAGGACTGTGTTAATGAATTGTTTTGAAGCATGAAGGATGTTTGAATGGAAATTCTAAAACCAATTATGTAATCGTGTATAATCTTGCATTCTGTACTTATACAGGTCCTGTAATATCATGTTTTATATATGTCCAATGATAATATGACGAGATGTTGATGGTTGTAGCTTAGTTATGAGATCCATTAGAGTTGAAGTATGGTTGGATTGAGAGTTGTAGGTTAACACTTTCTAAGTTTATTTGTTGCAGTTTTAAATTAGAATAAACTTTGATTTTAAATGTGTGAGAACATCAATTTGAAGTTTTTAGTTTCCTTTGAGTGCTTGAGAGTTGAATGTTAGGAAAGATAAAAGACTAGTTTGAATTCTTGTTGGCTTGCATCCTGAGACTTAGACTTAGTGATTATACTTGGTTTTGTTGGATCGTCTATTTTCCTTAGTTTAGAATCGCTTGGATTAGGATTAGTTTTGTTTAAGATTGAAATTAGCATAAGCTTGATACCGAATGGTAATTAGTCTTGTTTGATTTCGGATTTCTAAATTTTATTGTTTGGATTGCAATTAAGTTTTACTAGCATTGAAATTAAGTTTTGATTTATTTACTTTACTTAGATTGAGGTTAGAATGGTTCAGTGATTTGTATTTTGTACTTAATTTAGGAATAGAAATTTTTTACTTAATTTATGAATCAATTTTAATTTTCATGATGTTAATTTAGGTTAGATGCTCTAATCCTGCATTACCTGCGCTTGTGCCTCGAAGATTACGAGCCCCAGATTGATAATTTAATGTTGGAATTATAACACATATAATTTCCCCAACAGCCTATATTAGTCTTACCTCCATCAATAAAGGTCCATGATTTTTTGCATGTTTCATTACTTAAAACATATCTACAGGACAATAATCATGTTATTGATTAGGCTATGTTATAGGTAGAACCAAAGGGAGAGTTCTAGTCAGAACCTTTGTGAATCGTCGAAAGGGGATAGCTCATGCTCTATAACTGAGTAATAGAGCAAGCAAAGTATATTGGAGGCAAGCCCAAGGAAGCCACTTGGGAAATGGCTAACTAGATGAGGGCAACATATCCTTTCTTATTTGTTGAGTAAAACAAATTGTAAATACATTGTAAGTGTGTACATAGTTGTGTGTATAAAGCTCCATATTAGTTGTGTTTGTTTTGTTTATGGTTATTGAACACTAAGGATGGTGTTCCCCCTCAAGGGGGAGGGACTATGACATCCCCTGGTTTACATTTCTCTCTTATAAATAATTGTAATTATTTTAAAATGGCTGAGAGGGGGACACATATTCCATTGTTTGAGGAAGGAGGTTGCTTGAGGACGTGGTTACTTTTAAATATCATTCATGGTTGGCTGAAAATAATTGAATGTGTTGACTATGCATTAAATTAAACTGAAAGAGGAAGGACTGGTCCAAGTGTCCTTCCGCTCAAACAACAAGCGAATGAAGGACAAAACATTAAGGCAACATGGGTTGGTTGTTAGGACACGAATTGTTGTGCAAATCGTGGAGAAGCGAGGGTAGTTAATCTATTTTTGGTGGGTGGAGGAGGCATTCATCAGTGAACAATTCACACCTTCCCTCTCTTATGCATGTAGAGGGGGGAGGAGAACTGCAAAAATAAGGCAATGTTTGGACTTGTGGTGTGAGAACACAAAGCCAAAGGGAGATCAAGTGATTTGTGATACTAAATCGAGTCCTAGGAAAATGGCACTAGCTGAGGAACCTTATGAGTGAGGCTTTCTAGGTGAATTAATTCAGAGGGCATGGCTTTCCTGTAAGGTTGAAGAAACCATTAGAAGTTTGTGGATTGATGAACCTGTTGAACTGGGAAGAATCACTTAGGTGTTTATGAGGGATGATGAATCACCAAGAGTTGCCTTGGGGATAAGGCTTTGGTGTTTGAATTACCAAGGAACGACTTGGAGAAGTAATTTCTTTACCCATTAACAACTTAACCATTGAAGAACCATCCTTATGGTGGACTCTTTTCTCCTGAAAGTGAGATATTGTTCTTGTGTTGTGAAATGCTGGCAAGACTATGAATATGCTTGAACAATGTGATTGATAATAAGCATAGCCGGAGGATGAAAGCAACATGGCCTTTTAACATCTTGTTTCAGTTTATTTTGGGTTGGTTGAAAGCCTTCAAAAGCACCCCACCTCAAGCTCTAGAATCCGACTCAGGGGTGACCATTGCAAGTAAGGCTTAGTTGCAGTTGTCTATGGTTAGGAGGAGAGTTGTAGTCCCGATCTTAGTTGTCAAACACTCCAATTCATAAGATAAGTGAATTTTCTAACTTTTTTCTTTTGAATGTCTGAAATATGGTCTCTGTGTTGGCTTCAGGACTATATTGATGTTCAATTGATGTTCAACTGTGTGGTTTATGACTACAATTCAATTGGGAAAGAGAGTCCTTGTTTAACTGTTGGATGTTGATCTCCTTTTGGTCTCCTTGGGCTTTGTATGCTTTATGGTTGCTTTTATGAGTTTTGTTACATTTATTGGTCCCTTAGAAGAGACCTATAGGTCTATGGAATGAGATCGGATTGTTTTTCTATAAATCGTTAAGCATAAAATAGACCATAGACTTTTGAGAGGTTGAATGAAAAAGTGTCGGTACTACGTCTTACATTTCAGCCATCGAAAACCTAGGATGAGTAATTTGGTTGTAAGCTCAGAAGGGATAGCGCCAGCGCGTGACTCATAAAACCTTAATGGAGATGGTCGAGTTCCGGATAAGAAAATTATTAAACAATAAATATCATAATATGCCATATAGATGGGAACAAACATATTGTCATCTATTACTTCATAGATTCAAATCAACCTATAAACATACTTCTATGACTAAGTTCGCTTCAATTTGATCACTCATGATCTAAAGTATCCTTAATCGAATTGTTGTAATGATATTCCAATTGACGCGTGTTGCCAAACTTCATCTCCTAACTTAATAATTCCTTCCACAAGAGAAAATTAATCCACACTTTCACAACTAGAAAATGCATCATATAAATAAGAATAATCGTATGAATTAGTATAAAAAGTTATGTACCTAATAATGGATCATTAAGTTGTCTTTGAAAATCACAAAGCTATCAATTATGAGGTCATATCATCCAATTACTAGATTTTACAAAAATTTATTACCAATTTCAAATTCTTAACATACAACTACTCAAAATAATATAGGTGGAAGTCCCATGTAATCTATTCAACCTATGGATATATGTATCATGATCACAATATTTCATTGGCATATCTTAAATATATATCTTAGCTATAACAAAATAAAGGTACAACAATAGTTTGTCTCCTTGGGTTATGCACCAACACAAGTTTTCTTCAAATCCTTGACAAGCGATTATGAAAGAGAAGTACATATAAGAAATTTTTTTAATTTGTTTTTAATTTTTATTTTTTATTGTGAATATATGCATCATAAACACAATTTCAATTCTCATAAATGAAAGAAGGATTTGCATTTACAACATTAAAAAGATATATAATAGCCAATTTTGATCTTGATTTGAAAACTAGGAAATTATTCTTTAAATTAGGATAATAAAAACAAGGATTCAATGATAGTCATGGAATATAATTTATGGTATAATATTCATCATATTTAGATAATATTTATCCCAACTACACCAATGCTAAGAAACAAAACAAAATAATAAAACCCATATGCCAAAACACAAAAAAGGTTTCACAAAATTTCTTGAAAATAGGTATTTTTTTCTTACTTTTCATGTAAATAAGCCACTACAAGAACCACTTATGAATTGCCTTAAGGAAAGAAGCATGGATATCACTATTGTATTTTCTACAAGGAATGAGCACCTCTACACCCTTAAAATAATACAAACTAAAAGATTTTACATGTAATCTTGCATGCACCTTCCAAGATTGGGTTTTCCTCTAGGGAAACAGATTAATCCTAAAGGTTTAATCGATGTCTCTAATTATGGATTAAATTATTCAATGCATAAAAGAAAAGTATTCCACTCTTGAAATGAAAATCCATTGGAATTTTCTTAATAATTTGAGAATTAAAGAGAGAATAGTTTCCGAAAATTTTGAAATTGACTACCTTTTGCTTTTAGTGTGTTGAAGCTCCTCCACTCCAAATTTCCACTCCACTTTTTCTCCAAAAACGGCTTTAAGGATTTGCTCCAAAATGTTGGAAATATTGAGAGGGGGTGGAATCAATATTTCACTTCAATTAGTTAATTTTAACTTCACATAGCATTAATTATCATTAGCATTAGATTAAATCATAAATCAACAACACCATTCAACAATGCACAACATCAAAGACAAAATATAAGATATTTTTAGGTGGAAACCATTCCCAGAAAAAAACCAATAAATGCTTTTAATATAGTTGTTTAATGATTACATAGGAATGTCCAACTTCTAAGATTTCTCCAGTAACCACTGGATGGAGGTTTCAACCCTCTTATTTATCAGCTCCAACTGAAAGGATGCTCCAACACCCTGATTTACCAACTCCAAATGGAAGGATGCTCCAACTCCTTGGTTTTATCAACTCCAACTAAAAGGATGCTCCAACACCCTGATTTACCAGATCCAACTGGAAGGATGCCCCAATGCCTTGGTTTTATAAGCTCTAGCTGAAAGGATGCTCCAACACTCTGCAAGCTCCAACTTGCCTTAATACCACCATGTCACCCTAAAGTGTTCTCAGGCTCCAACCTGAAGGAGACTCCAATCTCCACCTTGCACCACCTAACCACCTTGAATATAAAAGATAAAAGAATAAGATTGATTATGCTAAACGCGTTTCCCAACACTTGATCATTGTAAAATACAACCTCTACTATGATCACTATCCAAGTGCATCAAGTCATTTTCTCAACATGTCAAACCCTAACAACATAAAAAATAAGGTTATGATCATTAATAGTATCAAGCACTCGCAACAACATAGACTATTATTGTCAATCCTGAAAGCATACATCTTTTACTCTTACATTGTAAAAGCAACACACATAACCCTGGTCTCTCTATAATACAATGTTAACATCACCAACAGTAACATATTGACAATACAAGGCTCATCATGGAAATTGTGTCACCACTATAGACTAGAAGTCTTGCCACTCAATCATATTGCCATGAGAATTTCTTGTTACAAACCTTGAACTTAATTTCTAACTTATACTTTGATCATTTTCATCATCATTCTTAAGCAATATCTCTCGACATGCATCACTTCCTCAGATCAACCCTAATACTTTGTTCAACAGTGCTTGGTCAATGTAATATTGCCACAACAAAAATGCCTAATGCAGTCATCCTATAGCCACACAGACATATTAAACGACAACCTGTATCTAGAAAATGCACTGGTCATAGGTACAATGGATTTAGCTTTCCAATGCACAGATTTACATACCTTAGATTGCACTCCCAATCTCAATGTTAGCTTTATATATCAAATCACTATGTTCTTGATCCTTTGCCAAATGCTATAGGTAACACACTTTGTGTACATAACTTTTTCATCGGCTTGATATTACACACTCTAACGAACAACAAATTGAATACAAATTTAACATTCTCTCCAATAAGTAGTCTACTCAATCAAACATTTCTCATGTAATAACGTCATGAAAATACATAAAACATCAAGTTTTGACATTAGTATAACAATCTCTTACAGATAACCATACTCAACTATGCTAGTGCAGGGATATACATTCAACCAACATGAATAAAAGGCATAGGTATGAGCTCTCAACCATTTAGTACCTCTATCATTAATCTACAAAGACATTGACAACATAAATAATACACAGTATCTGCCCCACATACACAATAATGCCAGCACATGAAAGTTGTGTGAACACCTTGTCTTCAATCTCTACCAAAGTCTCCGTGTTGTCTTAGCCAATCAATCTCCATAATAGCCTAATGGTGTATCTCTATTACAACAAACCCAATTATTCCATTGATCAAATGACAATAAGGTCTAATTAGATTTGCAATGAATGTAGACAATATTCTTGCCTTCAAAACAATACTTTTGTCATCAACATAGATCTTTCACTTCAAGTACTGGACAATTTCATACATACTCCTTTGTTCTTTTCACAACTACAAGACATACATCACTATTCATCACTCATACTCTACCCCAAAGTATTCCTATGCTTCAATAAGTTAACACACTACTACTTATGATGACCTTCAATCTTTGCTACCTTTTGAAAGTAGACTTAAAATCCTTAGATCAAGCCCTAACTAGGGAAACCAGTCACATGAAAACAAACCCTATATTTATGATATTGAGCAGATTTGTGTTAGTGAAAATGATTGCCATGGCTATGAGGCCAAACTTGTGCTTCTATAATAGTTTTCAAGAGGAAAAAACAACAATCTAAACCAACAAAAATCCTCCCAAAAAAATGCAAAATATTTGTGCCCAAAAACTTTGTTGAAAACTCAACCTAGAGTGAATAAGCCACAAAGATATCACCACAATTTTATTTCTGCCTTAGGTCTAAAAGAAAGCCTTAGGGTAGGATTGGATTAGGGTTAAAATGAATTCATAAATACATTGGATTAAGCAAATATTAGCCACAAATTATTCCTTGAAAGTATTCCAAAATAGGTATGACAAAAGGTGTTTGGATCTACCTTGATAGTCCAAAATAAGCCTCAGCTAAATAGGTCTAAATTACTCCATTCAAGTCTGCAAATTAATACACAGGAAAGTCTTCAAAATATTCACAAAATCAATGAATATGGCTTGTAATTTTCAAAACATAGAGGGCCAAAATGCTTCAGACGATCATTGCATATTAATGAAGTGGACACTCTTATCCTAGGGCCAAAATTAGGCGGCAGGCCCTGCACTTCTGTCATAATAATTGCCTTAGAGGGGGCTGAAATTCGGCCTTTGAGGTAGCCAAAATTCCACATAAATAAGCCTCATATATATGACTTGGAGGGTTGAAAGTGCCTCTGGCACCCGACCAATGTTTCCATATAAAAACTCGACTTGTAACCAATAATTTAGAAATAAAAATTAACCCTAAATTATCTCTATAAACTAAGCCTCCACCTTCACTTCTGCGTGACTATACAAGGCCTCAAGAAATCATATCAAAGGATATGTATTTGCTTAATTGATTAATACCTCCCAAGAAGAAATTTGAGTTCTATATATACTAGAAGGAGGAGACTTTTAAAGGGTCTGACGTGGACATCAAATCAAGGAGCCAACTATACAAAATTTGAAATTAAAAAATTTGGAGCCAAAACCTAATCACCATTAAGGCCGACTTAAAGTAGTTCTTAATCACTCAAAGAAGGGCCAATTAGAGCAGCTTAAACCTCATACAAATAATTTTATATTAATTCCATTTTTAATCCCAAACCTTGACCAAACATCAAGTTTCCATCATCATCTCACTTTCGGGGCACAAAATTTGATTAATCATATCTCCTCAGCTGTGAGGAGTTATGAGACGTGCCACTTACTGTTAGAATTAACACAATGAGGATAATAAAATGAATATGGTATTACTTGCAAATACATTGATCTCCATTGTCATTTTCTCCATCAAAGGTGGGCTTCATGAACACATTGCAAGGGTTTGCTTCCTTCTATTCCTTTCCTGACATTGATGCTTCCAATCAGTGAAATCCATAAATGAATATTAAAATCATTTGAAGATGACATTGACATCAATGAAAATGCTATTCAACACAATATCTATCCCTACTAATCGAATTAAGCTTATTATTTGACCTCCTTGCTGATCAGGTGCTTAAAATTAGGCTCAAAACTCAAAGTGGCAGAATCTCGATAAACTTAGCTTCAGATCGAAGTGCTTATCATCCTGATTCCAACAGTGTGAATGACACTCTAATCCGAGCTCATATGAAGATGTTATAGCAAGTCAAATTTCATGTTTGACTTGGTCACATGGCAGGAGTGGATGACGCGAAAGGACCCTTCAGCAAATGGGGAAGCGGCAAGTGGCAAGCCGCCATTGGCCCTGCATTTCGCAAATCGCATGTCGCAGGTGGGTCGGCATTAAGAAATCGGCTCCAGAACAAGCCAGGGTGTGATGCGATGAATCGGACCCCAGCGTACCCGAGTTGTGATGCAATAATCACAATCGCACATCGCAAAAGTGCAAAGTCCCATATATATGTTACCCCATGACTCCGCTGATTGCGAATTGCGATGATTCCTGGATGCGATAAGATTATGGGTTCCAGTTAATAGTTATGTCGGCTTCACCGTATCATAATCGCACATCACCTCGCCGCGTTCACAGACCATAAGAACGTCGGTTCTCTGCCGATTGCAATTTGTGATGGAACAGTCGGTGCCGATAGATTATGGATCGTTGTGCAGTGAAATTTTCACCCAGTTAACACACTTTTGTATCGAAATTGTAGATTCATGCCGGAAATGGTGCAATTTGTGGAGCGAATATTGAGAGAACTAGGAGAGGTAATAAATTCTTCAGTTTTCCACCAAATTGGATGCAAAAAGAGGCTAGATAGCCCTTTTTAGACATTCTAGACTAATTGGAGCAGGTTTTAGAAGCATTTGAGCATTGTAAGCACATATTTTTACACTTTTGAGCATAATAGAGAGGTCAAAGCCATTGGAAGCTAGACCAAGGAGATGTAGCTCAAGAGGGGTGAACTCCTTTATCATGCTCCTATTGTAATGTGTTTTTGATGATGTTCTATACATGTTGATGCTGTTGTTCAGTCTCTTATCTATGTTAAATTTCTAAAAAAATAAAGTTAAAAAAATTCCTCTTTTCCAAAAATTACTAACCTTTTAAACTAGCTAACTTGAGCCAAAGTTACTTTATGAGAATAGAGATCTTGGATTCAAGTCTTTCTTTTTGTTGAGTTACTTTTTCAAAAAGCACATGTGACTTATGTTTTAAAGTTACTTTATGTAAAAGTGTTCTCACCCATTATAAAAAGTTAGCATTATGAGTACATTTTTTTATTAACATCAGATATACATTTATAGTACATTATGTGACTCTTATGTTTCAGATCCCAAGGTCTCTTGGACTGCTTTTTTCCATTCGACTTCCACAGAAATGTGTAAGGAAATGAAGAGTGTATAGATTTCTGGGCACTGGAGGCATCAATAACATGGTATCTGCAATATTGAATCACCAGGCGCAGGATCTTGGCAGAGATTGTAGGCAACTGAAGGATATTTTTTGGTACCGAAGTCCTCCATCTCCATCTTTATGAAGCCTGAAGCCGATGCCACCTCTGTCTCCACCTCAAATATTTCGCCATCGCAGCTCTGCAATCTCACTGTGTCAGTATTAGTCTTGTTGCTGAACCGAATCTCTTTCAGTTCGGTGTATCTCTCTCACTTAGCCATGAGTGAACCAGAGATGCCCACGGCCGCGGAAAGCAGCAGATAGTTGCTCCAGACGCTGGAAAACTTTTGAAAGTTTAAGGCGTTGCCCTTCATCTACAATCACTGCTTCCCAATCAAGGCATATCAAAGAGTCCAGATCCGCGGTGACAACATCAGAGGTTGATAAGACAATCTGAACCAGCACACATCCACTTTCTTCTGAAAATTCAAGCTTCCGGATAATGTCTCTTGACTCTCTATTACCACAATAAGCCACCATATTTATAGAAGAAGCCCACCTCAAAAATTCCGACTCCCAGCAATATATTCCAGCAGTTGAGAATAGGTCTGTCATTATTGCAATGCGTTCCTGATTAACTTCATCAATGACAAGAGCATTCCTGTGGTTTTGCCAGAACTCTCGAAGTTTATTGACAGATCTAAGAAGAGAAGAATCCAGTAGCCCTTTCATCCAGTCTGGAGGTCTTTTCAACCTTGAAAAAAGGACTGTTCCGCAAGCTTTTTGCCTTAACTGCTTGAGTAGGACTAGCTCGCTGGTGTGCCTCATCATAGCGAAGTTTGTATGCTTTCATTAGTTCCTTAGTTGAAGTTCAAATTTCAAAGAAGGAAGAAGTCATTTAGTTGTGCATCCATACCTCCAGCCAAGCGTATCTTGGTATACCTGAGCCTTTTAAGGGTGAAACATATCTATTGTATCTGTGTTGGAAGGACTTTGAGCCTCTCATTCTTGCTGGACACAAATCTGTTAGTGATTGGCTAAATTCCTAGCTGGAATCTCTGTATTTTGAGGGCAGAATACATAATAAAGCCCCACTGAAGTTTTTAACACATTGCTGGTGGTATTTTGATTTGTTTATAAGAAAGTTGAAGTGCGAATTGATTGAAATCAACCTTTGCAACAATATTAAGAATGTGTCATCCAGGAATGTTTTCAAATCGATGGCAAGATTCGACCAAGAAATTTTGACCTAGATATTGTTTTGTTGGTGATATTAGGGGCGAAAACGTTGCAGCAGACAAAGGATGTTGTCTTAAGGTTTCAGAAACAGTCCTGGTTTAGTACCAAACTTCGCGGATTTTGTATTCTTTTTGCATTCCTGAGCTTCCAGAAGGGATATAGAGGCAAGTTCTATAAAGTTTGAAGGAATCAGCTACGTAACTTAAAAATTTCTACAGAATTTAAAGAACAGAATCTCTGAAAGTCTGGTATTGGACAATGTATTTTTCAAACTGATATTCTTAATTTTTGAAATCTTCAATAGCTGGGGTTTGTCTAGACTTGCTGAGTGTTCATTTCTTTGTTGAGACAATGGCTAGATTTGATGATGTATTAGAGTTACTGAATACACTAATACACTCCACTATTGGTGGGAAGGTAAATGTTAGCAAAGACACTCTTTGTGAAATTCAGACATGCTTATATAATGCACAGGAAAAGATTGATTTTTCACAGCTTGAATCTCAGCTTCAGCAAGAAGAATTAAAACAAAGGAGTCATCATTCTGAACCTGTTTTTGTTCAGAACAGTGAAACAGACTCCCATAAGCAGCAAGTTCATTCAGAATCCAATAAAGCAGCAGTTGTATATGCAGATGCAGAAACTCAGTCTGCACTTCCCAAACCCATCATCAGACCTTGGGAACAGCTTGTCCACAACAAGCACAAAACTGGTCTTGGATATGATAAGGACTTGTCCTTTCATATTCCAGACTACTCAAAGCCCATTCAGTTTCACAGCGCTGGATTCATTCATGACAGTTCATCTACTCTTCATGACAGTTCAGATTCAGCTGTTCCAGACTCTGCCCCTCTTCCACAGCAACAACAACAACAACAACAACAGATCGTGAAATGCCAACACTGTGACCGAGTTGGCCATCTGAAAGATCACTGTTTTGATCTTCATCCATGTGAGCACTGTCATAAAGCCAGCCATTCTTCACACAGATGCTTCAAAAACAAACGTCTTGCAAGAACAAAGATTCATCTTGGATGGATCGCTTCTTGGCAATGGGCATCAACAGCCAAGAAGATATTCCAAACACATGTCAGAACTTGTTCCAGAATACTGAACAGTCTTGCAGTTGAGTTTTCTCCATCATCTCACCTTGTATCTGACAGGGGGGAAATGATGGTCATCTACAAGCTTCAAATTCACATCAAGCGAGCCTGAGCCACAACCTGCCACACCAGTTTCAGAGTTGTAGCCAGAGACAAAGATGCCTGAACATGCCTTTAGTTGGCAATCTGGGACACTTTCTCTAGCAGAAGACTTCAACTTCTTGCCAGTTTTGAAAGAGTTCCGGGAACAAAATTGAGAACACTTCCTCTAGCAGAAGACACCAGCTTCTTGCCAGCTTTGGAAGAGTTCCAGGAATTGCATTAAGCATTCCAGAGTTGTTGGTCATCCTTAAACCATCACAGGTTGAGACCTCCCTTTTATGGTTGAAGGTTTCCCTCTTTAAAACAATAGGATCACTTCCTCTAGCAGAAAACTTCAGTTTCTTGCCAGTTTTGGAAGAGTTCCGGGAACTGCACTAAGCGTTCCAGTGTTGGTGGTCATCCTTAAACCACCGCCCTTTATACCAACATTTCATAGAGCACATTCAGCCTAGTGCTGCCATGCATTTTTTGCACATTTTGTATTACAGCTCTCTTCTTGGACTCATACATAACCCTTCGGATTAAGGGGGGGAATGTTGGACACCTAATCCTAAATGGGTTAGTGTGGAAGTCGAATGGACAAAAGCAGTCCAAGAGACCTTGGGATCTGAAACCCAAGAGTCACATAATGTACTATAAATGTATATCTGATGTTAATAAAAAAATGTACTCACATGATTTATCATTCCTATTCTATGTTTCCCATGTGTGTTTAACAACTTATAATTCTGAAGTCACTTTATTTTTTATTTAAGTTATAATTTAGTGGATAGCTCATAAAGTACCATTGTAAAAGTGACTTTTACTTATTTATAAAAGTTGGTCACATAAATTCTTTTTTTTTTTTTAAGTGAGCTAATTAGATTAAGTTTGGAAAGGGGGGATTTTTTGTAAATATAACATTATCATTCACTTCCGAACATTCACGTACTTCGTCGGCATCTTCAACAACTTTTCTTCAAAAAGCCATAACTTCTTCATCCGGAAGTCATTTTCAGAGCCGTTTTTTTTTAATCGGCCTAATTTTTCGAGATTTTTATTGGAACACTTAGTTTCAACATCTACAACTTTGATTTCTGTTAAAATGGATATTCCATGCCAAGTTATTCTTGACAACACCAACTACTTCCAATGGTTGTCCTACATTGAGGATTTACTTAGAATTAAAGGTCTTTATAGAATAGCCTCAAGCCTAGAGGCTAAAACTAAAGATGAAGATAAGCAAGTAAAATGCGAAAATAGGCAATATCAAACACATGGGTTGATAGAGATGTCTATTTCTCAAGTCCTTAGATTCCATATCGCAGAACTTGATACCCCTGATGAAGTAATGAAACAACTCAATAAATTTTTTGGAATTAAAAATGAAATTAGAGCCCATCAACTCGAAAATGAGTTGCTTACGTTGGAGCCCAATAATTTTTCTTCCATTGAAGGTTTTTTGTCCAAATTCAAGACCCTTAGGCTTCTCTTGGAAGGTGTTAAGGTTAAGAAAGAAGATGGTAGCCTTATATATTCCATTCTTACTACGTTGGGACCAACCTACTTTGTGTTTGTTTCCACCTTCCATTTTACTAGAGAAGTCTTTATTTCTCAAGGACAAGACTACAAGTCCCCTCTTTTGATTCCTTTCGTGACTCTTTAATAAGATAACAAGAACAATTCTTACATCTTGGTCTTCTTAATCTTGGAAACTCTTCTAAGAAAGCCTTAGCCGCCCAGTAGCAACCAAGTTCAAAGAATCCTAAGAAGCTTCCTAAAAATAATGGTCCTAAACCAACCAAGGGTCCTAAGCACTTCCAGTCTCAAAATGAAAAATCAATTCAACAAAATGATAAGGCAAATAAAAACAAAGGAAAGAAGACTGATAGACATTGCAACTTTTGTAATCGAGATGGCCACTTAGAATCCAAATGCTTTAAGAAGATGGAAGTATTAGAAGCAACAATGAAGAAGCATAACATCCATTTGGAGCACTCTTCAACTTCAACTTCATCTTTAGGAATAACACTTTCTGCATGTGTTTGTCAAGCATCTCGATCTGGTTATGCACTAAATGTATCTTCTCCTCATTCTCATGAGTGGCTCATTGATTCTGGAGCTTCTTATCACATGGTAAAAAACAAAGCCATGTTTTATTCTTTAAATGATTGTAACACCAAAAATATATATGTTGGTGATGATAGATCGTACTAGAACTATTCATCTAGACAATGGTCAATTTAATGATGAATTATGTGTTCTTACCTTATCCTACAAACTTCTATCTGAATATCAGATAACTCATTCAGGTGAAGGTAAAATCGTTGAATTTTCACCTCATGATGTTGTAATTAAGGACCTAAGAGACCCTAGACAGATTTTAGCTACTGACATTGTTGATTATTCTACAAGTTTGTATAAGTTTAACAACTTTGGGTCATCAACTCTTCCCTCGGTATTTGTTCCTCATAATGATGAAGTGAGAAAACTTTGGCATGAGCAATTTGGTCACTTAAACTATCGCTCCCTTCAAAATATATGTAAGGAAAATATGGTGACATGTCTTTCTATGGTATCTTGCAGAGATGGTGTTTGTTCCGGATGTGTACTCAGAAAAAATCATCGGGATAGTTTTGAAAAACATGCCTCTTGGCGCGCCTCAGCCCGTTTACAACTTGTGCACAGTGATTTATGTGGTCCACTTCTAGTTGTTTCATTCTTTGGCTACAAGTATTTCTTAACTTCATTGATGATTTCTCTAGGCACACTTGGGTATACTTCTTAAAAGTCAAGAGTGAATTCTTTAACATGTTCTTGGCCTTTAAGGCCTTTGTTGAGAAACAATCTAGATATCAAATTCTTAAGCTAAGATTTGATAATGGCGAAGAATATGTTAACAACAAATCCATCAACTTTTGCATTGAGCATGGAATTCAAATGCAACATATTGTTCCATATACTCCATAACAAAATGGTGTCGTTGAAAGGAAGAATTGCATCTTAAAGGAAATGGCTAATTGTATGTTTCAATCTAAAGGACTTGTCTTAATTTTTGGGAAGAAGCAATTAACTGTGCAAATTACATAGTAAATCATACTCCTGATAAGGTTTTAAATAATATCACTCCAGAAGAAGCATAGAGCTCAATTAAACCAGATGTAAGTCACTTTCATGTTTTTGGAAGTGAAGCATGGGCCCATATTCCCAATGAGAAACATAAAGCCTTAGAACCTAAGAGTGAAAAATGTATTTTTTTGGATATTCTGAAGATGTCAAAGGATATAGAATTCTTCCACCTAAATCCAAAAATGTAATCACTAGAAGAGATGTAAAGTTTGTTGAAAATATATTGGCCGACGAGCCTAGTTCAGTGGATGTGCCACCTCTCTCTATCCCTTCTAATTTTGAAAATATTTATTCTTCAGATGATGACAACGAGGATGACAATCCTCACCCACCTTCTCAGGATCCTCCTTCAGCTCCCGAGCTTCCAAAATGGGTCTGTGCTACTTGGGATGCAATAGGTGCTCTTGTAGGTGATCCTACAGATCATCGACGTACATGTTCTCAGTTTGATAGAGCCTCTTCTTTACTGGCTCAAGCTTCAGCGAATTATGATCCTGATACCTTTGCAGAAGCTTCAGGCATCCAGATTGGGATGCAGCTATGAATGAAGAATATCGTTCATTATTGGAAAATGATACATGGGATCTTGTTCCTCTTCCAAAGGGACAAAAACTTGTTAGATGTAAATGGGTTTACATAACTAAGTTTGGACCAAATGGAAAAGTTGATAAACATAAAGCTCATAATGTTGCTAAGGGTTTTTCACAAGTTACAGGCATTGACTATACTGAAACCATCTCCCTTGTTGCCAAAATGAACTCTATCCGCCTTGTTCTTTCCCTTGCTGCCTCTTTCAAATGGGAAGTCCATCAGATGGATGTTAAATCTGCCTTCTTGCATGGGGACTTGCATGAAGAAATCTATATGGAACAACATCCTAGCTTTATACAAAAATACTCCAACCTTGTATGTCGGTTTAAGAAATCCCTTTATGGTCTCAAGCAAGCCCCTCAAGCTTGGTATGCCAAAATGGATAGCTTTCTTTTAGATACTGGCTTTTCTAGGTGTCATTCTGACAATATTGTCTACACCAAGAAAGTGGGTAAGTCTCTTATCATTCTTGTTCTTTATGTTGATGATCTTATCCTTACTGGTAGTGATCCAAACCTTATAAACCATGCGAAGTCCAGTGTTAAAAAGTAGTTTGAAATGGAAAACTTGCATTATTTTCTTGGTCTTGAAGTCTTGCGATCCAAGGAAGGTATTTCCCTTTCCCAATCCAAGTATGCCTATGATCTTCTACGCCACTTTCACATGGAACACTGTAATCCATCCCTTTCTCCCTTTCAGTCTAGAGCCAAACTTTCGGTCACTTGTACTTCCCCTGAAGTTGATGCTACCTTATATCGTTATCTTGTAGGAAAATTTTTGTATTTGTCCCATACCTGTCCTGACCTTTCCTTTGTTGTTGGCCTTATTGCTTGGTTTATGCAAAACCCACATGAAAGTCATTGGAAAGAAACTAAAAGAATACTTTTTTATGTTCGAGGTACAATTCAGTTTGGGATTCATTACAGTGCAAAAGCATCTCCTCTATTGGTTGGTTTCATTGATTCCAATTGGGCCGGTGGCCTTGATGATCGGAAGTCTATTGCAGGATATGTATTCACTCTTAGTTCTGGACCTATTACATGGGCTTGCAAGAAACAAAGTGCTATTACTCTTTCTTCAACAGAAGCAGAGTATTGTGGCGCAGTAGAAGCTAGTAAGGAAGCCCTGTGGCTTCGTCAGATCTTGTCAGAGTTTGGCTTTCAGCAGTAGCATCCGACTAACTTTGGTGTGATAATCAAAGTGGCATTCAACTATGCAAAGATCTAGTCCAACATAAAAGCAACAGACACATTGAACTACACATGGACTTCATCATAAAGCTCATTCATGACCATGTCCTTGAAGTGCAATATTGTTCAACCGATGATCAAGTTGCAAACATCTTTACAAAGGCTCTCACAGAGGCGAAGTTTACTAAATTTTGATTTATGGTTGGAGTTCAAGAAGTTGTCACTAAGGGTGCATAGGCTCTAATGCCTCCTTCCTTCTCCTATTTGTCATATTTGTACATCCTTCAATCCTATCCCAAGTTGTTCTTAAGGGGGGATGTTAGGATATTCCAACGCATAGGAAATAGTTAAGTATAACTTGGTCTAGTGTAGAGTTAGGTAAAGTGTGTTTCTTTACTATGTACTTTTGTAACTTACAATCCGACAGTCATGATATGTTCTAGACATGAAGTGATTCGACAGTTCATTCTCTCCTCGGTATTACCAACTCTTGATTTGTGGCTTAACACCTGATTGGTCCATGATATCTATTTAAAGAGCATGGAGGGTCATTCGTAAGGTGACTGTTCATGAGAGAAGCTTATGTAATTTTTATTTCTTTTACATCAATAAATTGCCTGAAGTGGCCGCGTTGTCTCAGGCCGTGGATTGTTTCCCTCTTTGAGGGTTTTAACCACGTCAAGAAAATTGGTGTACTAATATGTGATCTATTTGTGAGCGATTTCCTTTGGTGTTCTATCTGAGGAACTTACCGTGTAAATTCCTACAAACCCTTATGTCCAAAATGTACAAGTGTAACTCAGTGTAATAGGTCACATCATTGTGTGCCTAATGTCAAGCACAAGCCAAGGATTTCCATACATGAACTCATGGAGGAGTGGAGTACCATATGGTACACCATGATGGAGCCATGCCATAACAAGTTTAACTTCCCGATTCCTAAATTTTGATGATAATGGGGAAGACACAAAACCATAGCATTATCAGGATTGACCCAGGGACATATAAGGTGAGTGATCTTGTGAGATAGTGTAGCTTCTTGACAAGTACTATCAAGACATAAATGGGGTACAAGACACTCGTCGACAGATGGATATGATTTGAATAATTCATTGACAAGTTCAACACTTGAAACCCAAGACTTGACTCGTTCCATGGGTGGCACTTCCAAGGAGGGCCGAGGAGATGGCCCCTATATTGATTCAAGATTTTGTTTGCCAATTTCCACCTTTTCCAATTTAGGGAGAGTAGAGGTGTCAAGAGGCATAACATCCATAGGATGGTCAATAGGTGAATCCATGACCTCCAAGGTTAATTTTCGAGAATAATACTCGTCATCGAGGGAGTCATGTGGAAGAGGCAGAGTCATGACATGTGTGGGAAAAGTTGTCTGATCATATTCTAGAAGAGGATGGAGTTTTTGACAAACGTAAGGAGGTATTGACAGAACTGCCAAGGAAACAATCTCTTATGCTAAAGGTAGCATATGTTGACCATGCAAATCTACATCTATTGAAGAAGACACCACCCAAGGGCCAAGTGACACATGGGGTTCAGAAGTGATAAAATATATCATGTGTATGGGAACAGTGGTAGAGGAAGAAGGAATTTCATGTGAGGTATTGGAAAGACACTGATAAGGGACGATATTTTAAATAATACCACACTAACACTCTCATAATATATGGGGATATATCTAACGAATGACATAGTATTTCCCCTAGAGGTAGACTTGGTTGAGGGTATGCAATATTCTAGCTGATTTATCATGGAAATCTTGCCTTCAAGGGGAAAACGAAGAACTTGAAACAACAAAGAAACAACATCACACATGGCATAAAACCAACTATGACCAAGGAGAAAATTCTAATCTTAGTGATTATCTACAACTTCAACATCATTATAGGTAGTCTTTCCCCTTAGCTCGATGGAAAACTTTGGAAAATTCCCTAAGGAACAAAATAATGTCTGTCAAAGGCTTGTAAAGTGGTACTAGACTTAGTGAGTGCTAGAGACCCAATATATTTCCAGCATGATGTGGACATAACACAAGTGGAAGACCCTTCATCCACCAAAGTATGAGATATGTCACGATTAAAGATACACACCAAGATCTGAAAGGAAAATTGATGGGAGAGTCTATCTCAAGGAGCCTCGACATTGAAGGTGATTAGATAAGAAGCTGGGGGGTCTACCCCTATGATAACGTTCAAAAAGGCTTTGTACTTCTCAGGGAAACTCTACAAAACCTCCAGGGTAGACATGGCACATGTTGCTTGGGCAAGGTCCTCAACAATACTGTAATGTTGGGCAACCAATGCATTGGGATTGTGTGTTGAATTTCAGACAACACCCTTAGGTGGGTGATATACTAGTTCGACAAGCTTATTTAACATGAGAGGTATAGTGAAAGAAATAGGGGTGGTCAAGTCCTCATAAGAAGAACTCAACTTAAGAGAGTCATAGGATTTCACTCGCGTAGTCACGTTAACCTATTATTGACACATAAGGATGTTAAATTTTCATATTGTTCTATGCTGTATCAATTACTTTAGCCCAATTCAATACTTCAATTAACAATGTTTTCAATGTGAATTAATCTTTCAAATCATCAATAGTAATTGAAGATAGAATAAAAATGCAATGACAAAGGAGACAATCAACAAGAGACATCAGTGTTGGTCAAAGACCAGGGAAAACCCCACAAGGGGGAAAACCTTTTGAAATTATTTTTACATTAGATTGTCATAAAATGTTTAGCAGAGAGTAAAATGAGCCCAATATAATATCATCCAACAAAATATCCCAATAACATTCAGAAATATGTTTCCAACATCAATATATATCAGAGATAACTTTTCCGATCTGCGGTCAACTGCGATTAACTTCAGTCGACGGTCAAATTTTAGTCCTACTTTCTAGTTGCAGGGAGGAGATGTGCAAGTGAATGAGAGATTCCAGTCACTCCCTTGAGCTTGCGAGCCAGTTACTGCAACTAAATTTATACTTTAACAAGACAACGACTGTAGCCAAAAACCTGAGAAACAAATGTGAGCTTCGAACCATGTAATTTCGGACCTTTGCGAACTTCTTTTGTTGACCCAGCCTCAGGGGTATGTGAACCAATCAATGAAGAAGAGTAAGAAGAAGATGATTGGTTATGTCCAAATGAGCTTAATGTCACTTATATTTATAGGGTTCCAAGGGTGACCAATTTACCTTTAGGGCCGACATGTCCAAATGTGCATATGTTGGATTTTCTTTATAAGTGTGCTTTCCCTTATCCAAATTTGATGATATTTAGGTCTATTTTGGTCCTCTATAAAATAAGAATTAAATGAAATAATCATCTCCATTAAATGAGCTATCCAAAGTGGAATTTGGCCCTAGTTTCCAACTTTAACACTCCCTCTCAACTAGGGAGAATTCCACTTGTATCATGTCATGCGTATCCTGTCATCATATCATGTCCCATCTTTGCTCAACTCAATCTGCTGAAAAAATCTCAAATATAAGGAAGAATAATCACCGGGGAGCTAGCACTACCACCCTTTACATCGTCAAAGAGCACATCTCAATCTGAAACTCACAGGGGAGCTAAAAATATTCGACCCCATATCAAGCAATAGGTGATATAGGGGAGCACATCTCAACCCATCCTATTTCTTACTGATCTTCCCAACAATGACCCTCAAGAGTCATGTGGTAGAACACCTGCATCATAATTTGAGCTTGGGATAGATACCCAACATACCAAAAGGTAAGGATCACATGCCCCAAGCCTCCTCAACTCGTTGGCCAGGCGGGGAGGGACAATCCCAACAAGCTTGACTTGTGGCTATGATGCCAATTGGGGTATAATATGCAAAGACCAAGATAGGGGAGAAAAATATCCAACCCTATGGGTAACAAATAGGGGTGATACCCTATTTTCCAGAGATCTCTCAACTCCGGGAGCCCTCCATCTCAATTCCACACCCTGGGAGCTCAAATAGGGGGATTCTTTCTGGGAGAATCCTCGAGCCACAAACCTTACTTTATATTTCTCAATGATACCATCAACTCCATGTTTGATCTTGAATAGCCATTTTGAAGTCACCATGGATTTCACCTTCGGTATCGGTACAACATCCCTTATGTCATTATTCATAATTGATTCATATTCTTTGGACATAGGATCCTTCCAAACTTGTTCTTTCATGACTTCTTCAAAGGTGTGAGTTTTGAATTGAATCATAGTGCTCATGGATGTAACATATCCTTGGTATCTGCATGGCTTCTTGCTTTCTCTAAATGATATTTAAACAAGAACACATCTCTCATCATCTTGTAATGAGTCACGAAGCCAAAGTGGCCTCTTCTTGGCGGGAGGATCACATGGAGGAGGATCTATGGGATCCATGGGCTCCATGGGATCATCAACAATATCTGTCTCAGATTTGGGTAGGGAAGGACCATCTAAAATATCCATATCATTATTCTTCCCATGAGGAGGAGGCAAAGGAAGGTCCCTTGCTTTTCCAAGGTTGGCATATTCATCGAATGTAACATCCCTACTAGTTTCAATCTTCCTTTGACCAGAAATATATATTCTAAATGCTTTAGAATTTTCACAATATCCAACAAATGTACCTTTTCTTCCTGAGGATTCCAAATTTTTTCTTTTGTCCTTTGGCACATGGAAATATAGGGGGCAACCAAAGATACAAAGATTGCCAACATCAGGCTTGACATCTGTGAACACTTATTTCAGGGTCTTTACTTTCCAATGCTTGATGAGGTGCCCTATTTTGAGCATATACGTCGACATTTGTTGCTTCTCCCCAAAGGAGCTTTGACAACTTTTGATCATGGATCATGGATCATGGATCATGGCATGAGCAAATTATATAATGAACTTTTTCTTTCTTTTATCCACTCCATTTTTTTCGGGAGTATAGGGCACAATTGTTTCTTTCTTGATACATTCCTTCTTGCAAAAATTAATGAACTTCTTTATTGTGTACTCTCCACCATTGTCATACCTGAATATTTTGACTTTCTTCCCTGTTTGATTTTCAATCGAAGCTTTGAACTCATTGAACATTTCAAAGGCTTCATCCTTGTGCTTCAAATAATATCTCCAGGTATTTCTTGAAAATTCATCAATGAAGGTAATGTAGTAAAGATGGACACCAATATAATGTACAGGAATTAAACCACATATGTTGGAATGAATGAGATGGAGGATGTCATTTTTCTTGTTCTCGCTAGAGGGGAATGCTCCCAATGTCTTCTTTCCACTGGCACAACCTGGACATACTCCATCATGTTGGTCTTGAACCTTGGGAAACACTGAGACCAATTTTTCCAATTTCGGAAGAGCATCATAATGTAGATGAGCCAATCTTCGGTGCCATAGCTCACTTAGATGATTAGTATTATGGACCAATACTAGAAGTGGTCTTCCAGTAACTTTATAGTGTCCATATATTGAACCTAATGTGAATGCATCTATCATAGGTGATCCAACAGGCCAAGTAAGAAACTTTCCCTTGATGAAGGAAACCCTCATCCCTTTTTCTTCCAAAGCAGATATTGATACCAAATTCTTCTTCAATCCTGGAACATACATTACATTATGGAGAAAAAAAGATTCCTCGGAATCCAAATGAAATTTGACAGACCCAAATCCTTTGACGGGATGAGTGGAGTTGTCTCCAAGAAGTGATGAGTGGCCCCACTATCAACCAACCAACTATCCCACAAATCTGTGTTAATTTTTCATAGGGCTATATTGTTCTTTTCATTGATAATTACATTTCTTCATTAACACATTAAGTTCACCCCAAAACATCATAAAATTATTCAAATTTACATCATTATTCATTATCATATGCAACTATGTAGAAAGAACAATATCATCATCATCAATGTAGTGAAACATAAAGGAACAATAAAAGAAAAGAATTCACACATAGAGACACTAGGATTGGTCGGAGACCAGGGAAAAACCCACTATGGGGAAAACCATTGTAAATTATTCTTCTTATATTGTCATCAAACGATTAAGAAAAAGAGAGTATAATAATCCATATCTTCATCTATGAAACTAACCGACAAAACAACTACAACATCCATGAAATGAACCCAACAATGTATATGCTCAAAACTATGATTCTGAAATCTATAATGAAATATCACTGTCTGAAGCCAATTGTCGAACCCTGTGGTCACTAAGAGAAATATTCGGAAGACTGAGATTTCATGTTTTAGATCTTGGTTGCACAGAGGAGGTGTCATGCGAGCGACTATAGCTTTCCCATTCGCTCCCTTAATCCTATCATGCGAGTGACTGGGGCTAGATCTAGACTACATAAACCCTAAACCCCCAGTCACATGGATGGAGAGTTGTCCATGCGACTAGAAGGTTCCAGTCACACATATGAGCTTTTGTGCGTGTGACTATAGTCGAATCCTTCATGTTATGTGCCTGTGGCTGGGGCCCAAAACCCTAAATCAGAGATGCGAGATTCAGACCCTGCAATTTCACCTCAGGGCGAACTTGATCCTCCACGAACGAGCCTCAGACATGTGTGAGCAAAAAAAAATATAGAAGATTGTCTCATCATTGTGTCAAAATGAGGTAGAGGGCACTTGTATTTATAGCCTTTCAAGGTGGTTCACTTTGCTTTAGGGCCGACCTTGTTAAATGTGCACATGTGGGATTTTCTTCATAAGAACACTTTCCCTTATCTGATTTGAGTGATATTTATTTGATTTTGGTCCTATCAAAAAGAGGAATTCAGTGCAATCATTATCTCCATCAGGTGAGTGGTCCAAAGTGTAATTTGGCCGCGGTTTCATATTTTTAACACTCCCTCTCAACTAAGGAGAATTCCATCTGCATCATCTCATTTGTATCAAATTATATCCAATCTCAAGTATCTCATCATTTCGTATCATCAATGATCATCTCAATTCATCTCTTGCTTATGCGTGCTTGTCTCTTGATTGTGCCTACTAATATGTTGAACATTCTTGAATCTAAAAGAAGAATTTGTGATCAGAGGGGAGGCTAAGCTACCACCCTCGATTCATCGGGATACTACCAAGAATCTTTGTTAGCGGGATACTACTGAAATCTATGTCAGCGGGATAAAACTCGAAAATAGCAGTGGGGTGTCAGATCTACGACTTGCATCATCATCAAAGATCATATCATGAGGGAGCACATCTCAACCGGGAACCACATCGGGGAGCTACTACTCAACCCATCCTATTACCTACTGATCTTCCCAACAATGACCCTTAATAGTCATGTGGTAGAATACCTGCATCATAATCCAAGCTTGGAAGAGATACTCGACTTACTAAGAGCTAAGGATCACATGCCTCCAAACCTCCTAAACCCATTGGCCAGACAGGGAGGGATAATCCTAACAAGCCCTGCCTATGGGTATGATGCCAACTAGGGTATACTATGCAAAGACCAAGCTAGGGTGAGCTATTACTTCAACCCTATGGGTAACAGATAGGGTTTATACCCTATTTTCCATAGTTCCCTCAACTCTAAGGGCCCTCTATCTCAATTCCATACACTGGGAGGTCATGAAATAGAGGAGGAAGAGCAGGCTCAATGTTCTCGATCAGTCTTGCCCTCTATAGATCAAAAACATATCATCGTGCTCATATATGGTAATAATCATGTCTCAATAGAAGCTATCTCCTATTCATACAATACATCAAATCAAATATCAAATTAGAACATAAATAATCATATATATCACAAAAAGGATACCATAGTCATCCTCCCTCTCAAGGAGGTGCCAACCACAAGCTTGAGCTTGTTTCATACAACATCACTAACTCAATATATGAAGGTATATTAGTCCCAGCTATATGCAGGATTCTCTGCCAATCAGTTCCCACATTTTTTCATCATAATGTATCCATGTCATATCCAGATCTTGCTCAGATGGCTCTCCAAGGAGCTTCTTCATCTTGCCACATGGCTAGTCATGCTAGCAACATCGTACTCAACCTCGGTCATGCTATCGACCTCTCATCCAAGATATCATGAAATATATCATACTAAGGCAACATCCAAATGTGCTCATCTCATCAATAACTATCCTAATCATCATCAATACACTCAAGTAGTCACATATCACAGGAGGATCGTCCCATGCAAGTAATTTTAAGGATACTAGGAAACAACTCAATGTGAATGAAGCGACTAAATCATGAATCGACTCAGGTTCTATGCACATCATGTATATATATAGATGGATGTTCAAAATGGAACATCAATGCTTCAATCAACTGTCGGTTTCCAGGTCAAGTTCAATAATATCTCTTCACAACTTCTTGAAATTCAATCAGAGTGTCCAAGGATTTTCATTTCCACTTTCCAATACTTCTTCAATAGCTTCACAATATAGATTTTATTTTCCCAACTTCAAAAATTGATTCATCATGCCATGATTCATTATTTCAAGCTTCAGAAGCCAACTCCTTCTTACTTAGATCATCAGAGGCTCATTTCCTGTCAAGAGTAAACCATCAGTATATTAAACCAAATTCAAAAATAAAAGTCATACCTTGGAACACTTCGGAAGTAGAGGTTTGGATCAACACATCATCTTGGCTTCACCATATAACTATCAATGCATACATATTTGGATTGAGGAGCTTGCTTCATATAGTTCTCTCTGCAAACATAATACTTTTCCAAACCAATATGCTTAGAATCACAATATTGTACAATCAACTCAACTAAGTAAGCTTATCAAAGTTTAGATGCCAAATCAGAACCAATATCAAGATCATCATATTAATATCACAATAGGTGATAGGTAGAGCTCTCATCAAGTCATGAATTCATCTATTATCATGCCAACAAGTTGTCATAAGAAATATCAAACCAATTTTCATCAAGACATCGTCATAATCATAATATACATCACTAAATGAAAATGTATACACCAAGGATAAGTCATGCAGGTTCCAACCATTCATGGAGATAACTTCATGCTAAATCACAACTGTCAATACTTCAACCGATGTGCCAATACAAAACCATTATCGAATACCAATATTAGTCATTGATAAGGTTCATATATCATTCTCATTAGTTCTCTTGTGATTTGCAACCACCCTCTGATACCATGTTGGAATTTCTAAGTCTAACCCGTTAGAAACTCTTCATGTACTTTCTGATTTATTCCTACCTACTTGTTCTGTTAATTAACAAGTTATTTACCATGTAAATACTGGAAATAAATTCAAGTGCATGCTCAACACATTACAGATCATCAACTGAAGGAAAAAAAACAAGCACACAAGTGAAACCATTGTTTTTGGACCAATGTCCCCGGAAAAACCCAATGCGGGAAAACCGATGCAACTATCTGAGGGTTTTATTATTATGCAGTTTCTAAATACAATTTGGGTGCCAAAACTGGCTCACCCAACAAAGAATAATCTCGACAGTAGTATCTCTCCTTCGGAGACAGATGCTCCGGCTGAAACCTCAGATAAACACTACGACATCTCCTTAGCTCCAATCTGCCCCATGAAAAACCCCAGCGTAAGCCTATTCTACCCTCTGCGTCAGCTTTCCTAGCAGTTCCGGTAGTTCCCGACAGTTCCAGCAGTTCCCGGCAGTTCTGGTTTCTGCCCTCTACATCAGTTGTTCCGACAGTTCCGGCCATTCCCAATAGTTCTGATGTCTGCCCTTTGTGTCGGCTTTCCCGGTTATTCCGGAAGTTCATGTTGTTCCCACCAATTCCGGCTTCTGCCCTCTGCGTCAGCTTTCCCGGTCGTTTCGACAGTTCCTAGAAGTTCCGACTGTTCTCGAAAGTTTCGACTTCTTCCCTCCGCATCAATTTTCCCAGATGTCACGCTGATCCTCCAAGCACTATCTTTGCCTCTCTGCTTTTGTATTCACTGCCCCTCAGCTACAACTCTGATCACTCTCTCGACTTCCTCAACAAACCCTACCCAAGAAAGTCGAAATCTTGATCAACTCGGTGTGTTCTCCAAGTGACCCTCAAGTCTCCTCTTATACTTTTCTCGTTGAAAAATCAACAGTCGAGATTAAGTCCCTAATCAACGGCTAAGATTAGATCTAGATTTATATTAATTCACATTAATATTTTATTTTCCCTAAGTTTAGACTTAGGGACTCCATTAAAAATATTAATTATTTTAATATCTCCCAAATTGTTTAGAATCGACCAAACCCTTTCTGGGTATTGGAGATCTCATGTGCCTTACCCTCTCCACCAAATTTTGTGGCTATAGCACATCCGATGCTACCCAAAATCAACACCTTTAGGAAAGTCTTATGTGTTCTCTGGACCATATATTCAGCAAGCAAAGATGATCAAGAATTGATAAGAATTCTTGAGGGACTTTGTCTTCTAAACATGAGTGGGTGTCTGTCTAAACTTTGATGGCTCTTTCACCCAATGCCTGACGATATCTCTAGGCTAAGTTTGTTCAATTTTAGGCCAAATTTCATCCATATTTATAGAAATAATTATGGTCTTATCACATGCCGAATTAGGCCTACTTCTATTGCTCCTTATGCTAATGTTTAGGTCGATGTCTATCCTTAAAAATAAGTCTAGATATGCTCCAATTATGGTTGCAGGACTGATCCAAAAACACTTCAAAGAATGCTCCAAAAAAATTTCTCTAAGAACTCTTCAAATATGCTTCAACATTGATACAACCACCCAGAAGCCTAAGATATGTGCTAATACAAGGTCAAAAACAAGTATGAATTTGTAAGAGGATCGGACAAGTTCCACATAAGTTTAAAGCCAATCAAATCCAATCTCTTCGATCTGCCTTTCTTCATATTTCTTTTTAAGCACAAAGCCTCAGATATTTTGTGTTGGACTACTCCTTGAATCTTAGATAAATCACCAAATTCTTGCCCTTATAATGCCAATGGATGGTGTAATTATAGTGAGTTTTGGAGGTCCCCTTAATTGGTTCCAACCTTAGAAAAATGATGGTCTTCTTATGAAAATTCATGACTAAATTATGGCCAAACTAAAGGAGATGAGCCAACCTGATCGGAGAAGACTTAGGATACTTAAAATTCATTTTTTTCCCCTTTCATATTATCTTCTTTCAAGGTTGATAAGAATATATGGGTTCAATTTAATCTAAGTCACTTCTTTTAGAGAAAAAAATAAAAGCTTAAGGTCATAAAATTGAGAGGAAAGATGTTGGTGCAAAACCCATTGATTAGGGCATCATAGTTTAAAAATTAAAATTTCTTCAACCAAGAGGACCCACAAAATGTGCCACCTATAAAATGAGATGGCATGACCAGGGCTATCAATCTAGGAAGTCCTTGTAACCAAATTCACTTAATTTGTGTACACAAATCATCAACTGAATGTTCATCCATTCACCCTTTGACATCAATGACAAATTTTCCAACAATATCCCCTTTCGTCATTGATGTCAACATGCATGCTCCCCTTATTTCCATGCTTCACTTCCTTCAACTCCATGTTGCACTGCGTTTTCTCTCCTCATTTGACATCAATGGAAAAGGGTGGCTTATGTCTTTGGGGATGCTCCCCCTTAACATATGTCACTCAACATGACTGCTATCTTCTTATCCTTCTCTTATTTGTTTTCCTTACAACTCTTTTTCTTGACTGAAATTTTCTTTTACTCTGCTTGATCTAGAACATATATGTTGTTTGGTATTCTTGTGGTTATTGCAACCAATCTTCTCAAGTCTTCTACTTTGATTTCAAAATTTCGAGCGTTAAATAAGATATTATACCCTTGATCACACATCTTGTGAACATTAAGAATATTGTGCTTCAAATCATTAACTAGCAAAACATTTTTTGTCTGCATATATTCGCTTCCAAGGTTTGCTACACCTTTTACAATTATCTTGACAGGTGATTTATCTCCAAACACAACAATGCCACTCTTTTCTTTTAGGCTAACAATTTTTGTTTTGTTTTGTTAATCTTTAGTCATATGTGTCAATCATCCACTATCTATGTACCATTAATCTTATTTATCTTCAATGATTAATGCTAGATTGCAATCTTCCTTGTTTTTCCTTTCACATTTTTCATTGGATTCTCTATCTTTATGGTTGGATCATTTCCAAACCTGAAACCATGTGCATTTTAACCAATATTATTGCACTTGTAACATATAATGTTTTGATTCATTAGCAGTTCAAATGGATTATAGTTGGGTGTGTTATATTATTTCCTGCAGGGGGTCACAAGGGGATTTGAGGGGGGCTGTAGCCCCCTTGTACAGGGTCCAAGGTAATGCCCTGGATTTTTTTTTGACCCTATATTAGGTGGGCGAACCTACCTATGGTTATGGTTTTGGGCATGATGGTTTTCTTCCCATGGTATTTTGTAGATCCGGTCAAGGGAACTGCGATTATGTTCTAATCCAGGGTTAATGGACTGGGGTATGAATGTTTTGGCATGTATATATATACGTATTGTAACATTGAAATGAATATAATGAAAAATCGATCTAGTAGTCCCGGTTTTGGGATCCAAGGGAAATTTTTTGTGTATTTGTTTTGTGTTTCTCACCATTATATACTTTCTGTTTTTAAGAATTTGTTTGCAGGTAATTTTTGTATAGGATTAAAACCTTCATTTGCTATTAGAGTTGTTTTTTCTTCAAGGGGATGCCTTTGTTGTTGAGGGGTTTTTCTCGAGCCTATGGTAGACCCTGTTCAGTAGGAGATCTGCGTGATCGATTCTTGCAGTGAAAGAAGATGGCGAGTAGTGGAAATATAGAGATCGAAAAATTTAATGGTTAGAGTTTTGAGTTGTGAAAGCTCAAGATGGAGGATCTGATGGTGGATAATGATTAGTAGATTGCAGTAGATCTGGGTAATAAACCAACAAAAATGTCAACATAATATTGGGTGAAGTTGGATCAGAAGGCAAAGAGCACAATACGATTGTGTATCTCCGATTCAGTATTATTGAATGTATGAGGGGAATCTACAAGAAAGGATTTGTGGGTCAAGTTAGGGACTTTGAACCAATCTAAGTCTCTGGTGAACAAATTGTTCCAACGGAAAAAAGTTGTATAACTTGAGGATGAAGGATGGAGACTCAGTGAGAGAGCATCTAAACGCCTTTAATACTGTGGTAAGCCAATTGCTATTTGTTGATATTAAAATTTTAGATGAAGATAAGTGCATCAATTTGTTGTGTTCTCTACCAAAGTCATGGGATAGTGTGGTTGTTGCAATATATAACAATACAACTACCTTGAAGTTTGATGAATTAGTCTCATCCTTCTTGTTGGAGGAGATGAGACGTAAAAATATGGAGAGCCAGAATGAAGATGCCTTGTTTGTACGAGAACAGTTCTAGAACATAAATAAAAATAATTCCTTGAGTGGGAGATATAAATCTAGAGGGAGATGTAAATCTCTAGGAAAACCTATAAAGGTATGTTGGAAATGTGGAAAGGAAGGGAACTTCAAAAATGACTGTAGATCTAAAGCTCCTGAGAAAGGAAAGGGATCTAATGATGCTCCTTCTGCAGAGGTGAAAACCACCTCAGATGAAGGTGGGGATGTGTACTTGGTATATTCTTCAAGTACACATGTAGATCATGAGGCATGGTTGATTGACTCAGGTGTATCCTTTCACTTCACTCCCCATAGGGAGTGGTTCTGCGAGTATGAGAAATATGAAGGTTATGATGTCTTCTTAGGGGATGAAAAAAGGTTAGAATCGTTGGACATGGAAAAGTCAAGATGAAGTTGCAAGGTTGAAGGATCATAACACTTCTTGGTGTTCTGCATTGGACAGAAATCTGATTTCTGTAAGCAAGATGGATGATGAAGGTGTAAAAACAATGTTCAAGAATGATATCTGCAAGATGGTTCGCAGAGCACTAGTATTGATGTGGGGAGTTCAAATTGGAACTCTGTACAAGCTTTTGGGTAGCACTATTATTGATAGGTGCAACAATTTTGTGGTTCCTGAAAGTGGAGCAGAAAATCTAGTGGTCTCTGGAGAAAAGACCATGCTATGGCATCAAAGGCTTGGAAATATTGGAGAGAAGAGCCTTTAAATACTTCATGGTAATGGTATGATAGAATGTATGTCTAATTTCTCTCTGGATTTCAATTTTTGTGAACATTGTGTATATGGGAAGCAGAATCAGGTGAGTTTCCCCTCTGGTGCTAAGAGGGTGAAGGGGATATTATAGCTTGTGCACAATGATTTGTTTGGACCTATGTTGGTTGCATCATTGGATAAGTCTATCTACTATGTATAATTTATAGATGAATTCTCAAGGAATACATGGATATATTTCCTCATGAAAAAATCTGAAGTCTTTGACAGGTTTAAAGAATTTAAGGCTCTGGTGGAAAACCAGACATAAGAAGATAAAGGTGTTGAGGATAGATAATGGTGGAGAGTTATGCAAGAAGGAATTTGAAGAGTTCTGTAAGAATTGTGGTATATCATGGCAAAATACTACTCCATACACACCTCAGCAAAATAGAGTTGCAGAAAGAATGAAAAAGATGTTGATGGAAAACGCAAGAAGCATGCTCAGTGGTGTCGCATTAGGACAAGTATTCCGGGTAGAGGTGGTGGAGACTGCATGTTACATGATTAATACATCACCTTCATCAGTGTTGGACGTTAAGACTCCACATGAGGTATGGACTGGTAATTAAGAAACCCTCTCTTTCACATCTGAGGGCATTTGACTATGATGCATATGTACATGTTCCAAAGGAGAAATAACCAAGTTGGATAGTAAATCTAAAAGGTGCATCTTTATTGGGTATGAGGATGGTTTAAAAGGTTATAAGCTTTGGAACCCAAAAACAAGGAAGGTTGTGTACAACCGAGATGTGGTGTTTAGAGAGGTGAAAGATGTTATTAAACATGAAGTTCTACCAAAGGAACATGAGAATATAGAGTTTGAGCTGAAGGAGGAAGAATCAAACTCTACAACAAAACATGAATCAAAAGATGAAGAGACACACACTCCCACTGTGGGAAGATCAGTTCGAGAAAGAAGGCAACCAGAAAGGTATAGTCCATTTGCTTTCGGTTCAAATTTTTCTTTATCTATTACTGATGATGATCCCAAAACTGTTAGGGAGTGTTACGACGGATAAATCCCTCTTGCTGAAAAAAGCGATCTACCTAGATCCTAAAGGAAATTAGAAACAAATAGACAATTGAATGACTCTTTCCCTAAGCTTATCCCGTTCGAATTGTAAATAAAAGAGTAGGAGAATAAACCTCTTACCTATTTGCGAAATGCTTGATGAAGATCCCTATTCTTTCTTGATGAAGCTTCCAAATAATAAAAAAGACCTGTAATCACAAACATAAGAGAGATCAAAGGCATATGCAATCATAACAATTCAAACAAGCTTAATCCAATGATTAAGGAGATTAGAAATCGAGATTATCTTACTGAATATCAAAAGAGTCATAAACCATTCATCATTTCAATAAGAAAATACAATGGGAAAAATGACTAATTTGTATTAATTAAAGGATCAATAAGAGCTTTACAACATTCTCCTTGATGTCATGAGGTTCCTCCCAAATGCCTCTAAACCTCTCCTTAGCTGATAATCCTTCCAATCTAAATCCAACAACATAAGTGTATCTTTTCTGAACCTCCTAATCCCTCTATCCTCTAGTCAATTTATAGGCCAAGAGGAAGACGTTTTAGATCCAAAAGAGAAGGATGAGATCCTCTAATTAGGGTATTAGGGTTCCTTGATGAAAGGGAATTAGCTCCATGATCTGAGGGGTATGGCTTGAATAGATATGACCTAGAAGCTTTTAGTTGGGATATTTGACTAACAATGCTTCTGGATTTCGTTTTTTATTTTTACTTTTACCTACGTGGTCTATAGTGAAAGACACAACACAATTATGCTCAGTTATAAAGGATAGAAACTGCAAATGCATGGAAACCTACCAGGAAAAGCACGCAGGTCACACTTAACCATTCATAAATCCATTTTACCCAAAATTCACATCTTCTTCAAGGGTTTTTGATTATTTGACTTCTTTATGGATGGAGAGAGATCCATTTTAACGATCAAGTGTCATGGTGACAAAATGGTGTGGAACAGATTGCCCCCTAAAGTGCGAAGCCTGAAAAATAAGTTTTTAAAGATTGAAGTGTTCTATCATCCCAAAGATTGGATCATAGACAATGGTTGGAAACCTGCAAGAATCATTCAAGGATTACAATGCAATATATAATCATCACTAAGGTAGGCATTCCCATATTCATAGTGAAACTAACTTAATGAACAAGTACAGAAAAAATCAAGAATCATATCCATCGTAGACACAACCATCAGCTACGAATTTGTCTACATAATCATGAATATATATATCTCCTCGCAACCTGGACTGATGAAACTAGATCCAGGGTGTTGATCTCGATTTCCCCATCCATCATACAAATCTAGCCATGCGAGTGAATGCCTCGAAGTCGAACATGGAAGAAACCACTTGATTATCGGTCAATGATGTGAACCATTAACAAGCGCGAGAGGAACCACCAATAATGAAAATGCCTCTCAAGGTACTCTCAGTACAATCTATAGAGTGTGAAAAGATGATTTGAAGTCGAACACTCATAGAGTCGTTCGATCGAAGGCCAATGATGAGAACCTGTCGTCTAAAGTGAGAAACCTACCATTAAGGCATGCAAGCTTCAAGGTATTGAACGTTTCTAGATCAACTTCCTAGATTATGAGTTGAAGTTGATAGGAAGATACCGGTCATAGGAAAGCCCACGACACAAAAAACAATAAAAGTGTTGAAGAATAGTTTGCAAGGACTAACTTAGGGATGGCCAACGCGATTGAAGGCTAAAATTTGCAAAGGAACTTGAACTGAGGTTGAACTTCTCTTGAACACATAACAACACTACAATTGCCTTGGTAACATTTGACTCAACGATAATACTCAAAACCAGCTGAAGACTTTCAATGGGGTTTGATTAACTGTAAGACAAATGGATTTCCCAACCCGGACACAAGTGTGACGAAGTGTCGTGTTCAAGAGAGACATGCTTCCTTTATAATGAATGTAAAATGAATACCATTTCCCAATCCCCCCCCCCCCCACCATTACTGGCAAGTACCTCTTTATTTTTTACAAGCTTGAGGAGGATAACATGTGTTTATCCTGTAAGCTCATCCTTCGGATGAGTCTTCCGAAGTATTTTTAATGAACCCTAAGAAGGAGTGGTTTGGTCTCATTATGCTTAATGAGTCCTATACTGTTTAATTTTAATGAGTCCAATAAAGGGGTAACTCGATGTCATTTTCATGTTTTTTAAAGCGTTTGAAAAGACACAAAAAGAAAAATCATTTAGTTATTTTACCATAAAAATTTAACGAGTCTCAAGAAAGTAAAGCTCGGTGTTTTTAAGTTTTAGGGAGTCAAGAGAAAAAAAGAACTAAACTCCATAGTGTTCTTTTCGTAAATTTAGTCCCTCAAGCCCGAAAAAGGATAAAATAATGCAAGAGAGAACTCTATTGAACATAATAAGCCAATATATACCTTTTTTATAAATAGTCCAGTTCAGTTCGTAAAAGGGGTAAAATTATACTAAGTGTACGGTTGTTCATTTAGTTTTACGAGTTCGAACAATTAAGTGTTTGACAATCTTTTCATGTTCTGAGAGTCTAAAAAGGGCTTAAAAGAGGAATCTAGGTTTTCAATTTTTCGTGATTTTTAAGAGCATGAAAAGTGATAGTAGTCTAATCACAGTCAAAATGATATTTTTTTAATGCTATAACATGTTCTACACATGAAACTCAATAAATTATCATAACTGATCGATATTAGGTTTAAAAAACACTAAAAAATTGACTTATAAACGGGCCTAGGCAAAAAATAATATTTTAATCACCCAAAAACATATAAAAGTTCAAAAAGTAACTTTATTTTTACCATTTGGTTTTTAAACAGTTTGAGAGCAGAAAGAGCGCTTTTTACCACCAAACTTCCAAGGCTGATTCCGAGCAAACCGGTGGACGAAATCACAAACTGTTTCCTCCAGGTAAGAGATCTCTTCAATATATACCTTTTCATTTGTTTATATTTCATTTTTGGGCTTCCATTTAATTTTTTGGGGGGTTTCCACATTTAAAAATCCGCCCTCATGCTTGCACAGGAACTCTTCATCGGGTCTGCGCAGGTCGATAATTTTCTGTGTATTGAGAAACACAACCTGCACAGAAACTCTCCCGAGTATCTACACAACTATGCTTTGTTCACCAAAAAGCGGTCACACAAGCATCGAGGGTTTTAAAAATGCAGAAATTTCACCCCAAAAAACCCCATACATGTATTAAAAATTATTCTAACTCCTTCTAGATGTCATTTTCAGGATAATTGGCCATTCAAAAATGGAATGGAGGGAGAGAAAACATGAAGCCCAAGATTCAACAGCTTTGGATGATCCGACAACTTTGCAGGCTTTGAGAAATTGTGTCCTTTACAAATATTGGATTATTCCGGGGATGAAATCTCAGGTAGAGCTCATGACATAGTTGGTGAGAACCTCGAATGTCCAGGATCAATGTTTCGTGATCGCGGATCATCGTGTCATCGTTGATGTCGATGATATATACTTTTTGACTGGGCTCTCCCATAGAGGGGTTGATATTTCTTTATATGGGCAAAGGTTGGGTGGAGATACTACTTTTGGATATCTACGATGATACTGTGGGGATGCACAACTCAAGGACGACAAGATTGATATTCAGACTATTGGGAACTTGGCCTTGAGGACCATAGCTTTCATTGTTAGCAAGTTGTGTGGCAGTGCAACTCTTCACTTGGCCACAAAGGCCTAGATGCAGACTGTCGTGGAATGTTGGGAGTCCACGGTTTTTAACTGGTGTGAGGCAGTGGTTGTCAATATGAAAGGACAACTGACCAGAGCTAAGAATGGTAGACTGAATAATTTCGGTTATGGTTCCATTCTGATTTCTTTCTCTCTAGAGAGGATTCCACTCCTCAGGCCACAACAAATTTTGGTGGATGCGGGAGGGCCTCAAGATCCATGGATGTTGAGGTGGGTTTCGCTTATGGCTCGTCATGGAGGTGATGGTCTAGTGGTGAGATATGCTCTTGATTTTTTTGTATGGTTGGGTCAACAGATCATCTCGATCGAGGATTTCCCATATGCAGGGATGGATTACAGGGGTGACCCAGATATCCCACTTCCAGCAGGGACACAATGGGGTGACCTAGGTAAAAATTCCTCATTTTGATGTTTCTTTTTAAATTTTATGTGTTTTTTTTCTTTCAAGGCTAATTATTCAAAATTCATATGCAAATGTGGGCCTAGTTCGACCAACATGGCTACGATGTTTTGACAGGTGGGTGACTAGCCTATAGCATTTGCAGCACCCAACCCAGAGGTAATAGAGGTACTGGCTGAGTTGGAACACAACCTAGAGAGGTTGACTATAGATATCCCAAAGACTAGGATTGATGATTTGCCTCTCCGGCACCAAAGGCACGTGGTTGGGGTTCCAGGACCGCTCAGGGGATTGTTACGCTGGGTTGCTCGTGCTATAGTCTACTATCATGATCATCATCATGTTTAGCTTCTCAGTATTCTAGGGCTACCATTTGATTTTCATATCAACATATTCAGATAATAACGGCCATGGGGCATTATATTCTTGGATGAAATATTTTTGTATAACTCTCTCTACAAACTTTATCTAATGAAAAACTACTACTTTGATTTCAATTTATTTTGTTCAATATATGGATTGATATTGTTTTTTCTTATGAATGTTGCAAATGTCTATTTAACACATGATTGACTAATGCATCGATTAATGTGTTTAAATTCCTTGGAATGTGTTGATATTCAATGTAATCAAAATGCCTCTCCAAAATATGGACCCGTAAAAAAATTATTAACATTGATGAACTTCTTAATGTGTAGAAAATGTTTAAATGTAATACTATGAGTTGCGAATCTAACCTAACAATCAAATGTCGAATGCCAAATGAGATGGCATTAGATAATAGTTCAATGACTGCACTATATTCTTCTATGTTGTTCGTTGTTTGACCAAGGCATATCCCATGAATAGAAACTAACTCATCACTGGGTGAATAGATGACCCAAGCTACGAAAGACAAATTTTGAGTACTACGACTAGCATCGCCAGCAAAGCCAATGTAAGTTTGAGGGAATGACAACATCTGAAATAAAGTGTAAAACAAGATAAGCAGTACTAGTGGACTGTTAAAAATACTAAAATTACCGCACAGTTATAAAATTATAATACAAGTAATGTACAAATCTCCATGAAATATTTTATGCATAATATATTTTCAGGTAAAGACCATTTCTGGGATTTCCCAAAGATATACCATCATAAGCAACCAACTCATAGGCTTCTTTAGCTAATATATGTTTTACAATGTAAGGGCCATGCCACATAGGCTTGAATTTACCTGCGCGTAATTTGTCATGTGCTTGATCATATACCAAGACTAGGTCACCTTTTGCATAAGAACGTGGATGTACATTTTGATCAAATTGAGATTTGAATAGTTTTTTATGAGACTCGCTAGCTAATGCGGTCTCATAACGAGTTTCATCTAAATGTGCTAAATGTAAAAAGCACTCTTCCTCTGTAGAGATAGCTGGTAATAACTCGATGGCTAGTTTCAGAGATGGAATTTCACATTCAATTGGTAAAACTGCCTCCAAACCATAAACAAGTTGGAAGGGAATGAAACCATAGATGTTTTTGTAGTAGTACTGTATGCCCACAAGGCTGAAAAAAGCATGATATGCCAGTTTCCTTTATGAATACCAATTATTTGTTTAATCATGTTTGTTAAAACTTTGTTAACAACATTGACTTGACCATTTTCTTGTGGATAGTAAGGGGTAGAGCTATCATGGCGTAGAATGAGATATACAAATATTTTAGTCATCATAAAGTTGAAAAAATGGGTACCATGGTCCATGACAATGGCTTGTGGGACACCGAATCGAGAAATCACATGATTCAAAATGAAAATTGTTGCAGTTTCACCGTCATCCTTGTATGTAGGCAAATCCTCGACCCATTTCATAAAGTAATCAACTGCAAGGATAATATGCCCATGAACCCCGACTAATTGAGGGTTATAGGTGACGAAATCTATGCCCCATTTTGAAAAATAACTGACAAATATAATAGGGTGAAGAGGAGCTGGAGGCACTCGCATCTTGTGATCATAAACCTGGAAATTACGGCATTTTTTGACTTCAATAATGCAATATTTAAACATGGAAGGCCAAAAATAGTTAGCGTGCAATATCTTTTGGGCAGTGGCATACCCAGACATATGAACAACACATGCTCCAAAATGGCAATCATTTAGTGATTTTTTAGTCTCTTGAAGAGTTAAGCATCGTCAAAAGATAGAGTCAATGGCACAACGATAAAGAGTGTCACCTGTTATCACTTAGAACCATAGTTCATGTATGTAATGTTGTCCACAAGGTTCATATAAAGGTTTTCAGTTTTGTGAATAGGTTTATATGTGTGTGTCGCTTTGAAATGTGAATTTCAAAAGGTATTGATGTAAGTTCGTGTAAGAAAAAATCGTTAGATACCCTCCATCATTGTCAGTTAAGACATGTCATGTCATTAGTACTTTGCGCAGTTTCGCAGCGCATGTTTGTTTGGTCCATTTAGCTGCGCAATGATGATTCCGTCTTTTCGCAGCGTACTGTTTATCAGCCATTTCGTAGCGCGTTTTGTTAAATTTGAACTGTTCGCGCTACGAAATCGGGGTTTCAGGGTTTTTGTAGCGCTTGTTCTTGGAATGTCAAATCCGGGAGGGGTGAGTCATAGGTCCGTTCATGTTTGTCAGTTGATGTCATCTCCCGGTCATGATAAATCATCATTCCGCCATAAGGTCCAGAGTCATGCATATGAATGTCAGCTTAAGGGATTTTACGAGGTATGGTTATGTCATAATGTGATTTCATAATGTGTAAACATGTTTGCTGTATGAGAAGCCCAAGTTCTCATTTAAAGGGATCATTGTGTTGAAAAGTGTGCAACAAGAAATGCTTGTTGAGAGTGCAACAAGATGATGGAGCTTAGTGAAAAGAGTCGCCTTCACTAAGTGGGCCCGCAGGCTATTTTTGGCGCAAGTCTATTTTTAGACTATGTCTATTTTTAGACATATGGATCATGTCTATGGATGATCGATCAAGTTGGGAAAAATAGATGGACTTCTATTTTTGATGAAAGTGTGAGTGATCACAGTGTGAGTGATCACAGTGTGAGTGATCAAAGTCAAAAATAAAAAAGTCAAATATTATTATCTCACAATAATATTTGGACTATAAACTTAATCTTATTCTCTTGGAGCACTTCAGTTTGAGCTACGGAAGTGGCACATGCAGCTGTCAGAAGGAAATTCATTTTTCTTATGAGTCAGTTGAGTTGTTGCATGCATGACTTCAGTTAGAACTCAAGTGAGTTGAGTTTAGTGGACTGGAGGTACAGTTGATGGAGTTGTGTTCAGTTTAGCTTTGTTAAACTGGTTGTATTTAGTCTAACTGATCAATAGACTAAAGATGAGTTGGGTGAATTAGTTATTAATTAATTCACAAGTTATTAACTCATAATGCAACTATAGAATACATCAGTTAACTCAGTTGCATGTCAGTGCATGTTCAGTTCAGCAGGGACAGGTGTTAGAGGATCAGATTGCTATCAGTTGTGACTATAGCTGTGCATGATGATTTGCACAATCAAAGGATTGAGTATGCCAATGAGTTTGCTCACGTATCTTCATGATATTATAGCTGTTGCTCACGTCCAACATAGTGTGGGTGACTATTTTGCAGTGTAAAATCGAGTTTGGGAAGCAATTCTCATCAGTTCTCGAGCAGGTTTGAGCAGTGGAGGCAGGCAAGCAGCGGGAGAGATTTGGAGATCAAATCTGAGCTGTATTGTGTGTAACAGGTGGAGATACTTGTGAGAAGTATTATGCTTTGTATTGTTACATGATTCAATCAATATAATATACAGATAGTGTGGGGTTTTTAGCGAGATGCTTTCCCCGGGATACATACTGTGTTTATGAGTTTGATTGATGCTTCTATGTGTGCCTGTGGATGTTTCTGCTTCTGTAATTTGATGATCAACGTAGAGGAGATTATGTATTATACATGTTCCGCTTAAATTGTATGATCAGGATAATCTCTGTTGAATATGTGTCATATTATTCAAAATTTCTACATGGTATCAGAGCTAGATGATTTGTAGAAAAAATTTCTACATGGTATCGGAGCTAGATAATTGTAGAAAAAGTTTCTACATGGTATCGGAGCAGCTTGATTTGTAGAAGAGATTTTTACAGGATATCAAGCGAGGATTGATCATCAGATCTACTATTCAGTCACGAATTCTAGATCGGAAGCAGTTGAGTTTTATGCTGGTGGAATTCGAATTTAATTCCAAAGCAAGAGATAAAACTCAGAAACATTCAGTTCGAGAATGGAGATAGTATGCCCCAGTATCTCACGAGGTTCACTCAGTGTCGAGATGAGCTGGGAAGTGTGGGGGTTACTGTTGATGATGAGGATGGTGAGTCTAGGACTCCTTGACCTTCCTAAGAGTTGGCATAGCTACCAGGACTCAGTGAATGGAAGGGAGAAACTGCCAAATTGGGAACGACCATGGTCGGATTTGATGCAGGAGGAGATTAGATGGAGCACCAGAGACGGTTCTTCATCCATGCAGGATGAGGAGAACTGTGCCTTAGCGAGTAAGGTGAGGAAGGGGAAGGGGAAGGTTTCTCTTTCCGAATCCAGTTCTTCCAGTGATGGGAAGAAGGTTGACAAGTCGAAGGTGAGATGCTTTCGTTGTCACGATATTGGTTCACGGGTCAGGAACCTGTATGCTCTTGAGGTTCAAGATGCATGCAAAGCCTTGAGTAGCGAGGCAACTGATGGAGACTTGGTTGTTGAGAGGGAGCGTATATTACCTGTCAACATGCAGAGCCAGAAGAAGTCTCAGACGATTGTGGAGGAGCCACGATTGGTGCAGCAGCTTCAGGAGATTGTGGAGGAGCCACAACAGGGGAAGCTGAAAGGAGATCGAGTAGAGACATCTGCTCATCCAGAGACCTCCAGTAGGGGGAAACTTCAAGCCAGGTGGGCTGAGGGATCGCATGCAGCCATACCTCCAGGTAGGAGGTGGGGTGATGTGGATTGATTGTCCCAAGGAGGAGGGGCAGGATCCTTGAGGTACCCAACCTCTTGGATGAGACCTTGCTACGGGAGCCCCGATGTGTAGTAGCAGGAACTGACTGATTGGGTAGAGACAAATGCGGATGGAGCGGCAGAGAGAGCGACAGTGCAGGGAATCCCAGGACAGCGCATAGCTAGCAGGCTGTAGCAATGCGAGAGGCACAAGTGTTTTGCACAGTGTTAGGTGGCACAGAGAGGTGTGCAATGGTGCGAGATGCATGGAGATGTTGCAGTAGCGCAGATGTCAGAGAGGGAGCACTTGTCAGCAGCAGGTAGAGCTTCAGCATCAGAGGATGTTTCTATCGCAACAAGGAGGTCAGTTGGGAGGTGCAGTGCGGATGCAATGCTGGGAGATAGAACCAGCAGCAGCACGGATGCAGTCAGAGATCAAAGTGACAGAGGCTAGAGCAGTCAGATACTGAAGAGCACAGAGATGCAGAGTTTCAGTTGACAGAGGCAATAGCAGTCAGAGACTTTGATGACAGAGCAAGTGGACCGGCCAAATGTGTTGCATGGAGAACATTCCAGAGTTACAGGATCGGGTTTGAGAGGAAGCCTTTCTTGTTGAGAGGGAGTGTTGAAAAGTGTGCAACAAGAAATGCTTGTTGAGAGTGCAACAAGATGATGGAGCTTAGTGAAAAGGGTCGCCTTCACTAAGTGGGCCCGCAGGCTATTTTTGGCGCAAGTCTATTTTTAGACTATGTCTATTTTTAGACATATGGATCATGTCTATGGATGATCGATCAAGTTGGGAAAAATAGATGGACTTCTATTTTTTATGAAAGTGTGAGTGATCACAGTGTGAGTGATTACAGTGTGAGTGATCACAGTGTGAGTGATCAAAGTCAAAAATAGAAAAGTCAAATATTATTATCTCACAATAATATTTGGACTATAAACTTAATCTTATTCTCTTGGAGCACTTCAGTTTGAGCTACGGAAGTGGCACATGCAGCTGTCAGAAGGAAATTCGTTTTTCTTATGAGTCAGTTGAGTTGTTGCATGCATGACTTCAGTTAGAACTCAAGTGAGTTGAGTTTAGTGGACTGGAGGTACAGTTGATGGAGTTGTGTTCAGTTTAGCTTTGTTAAACTGGTTGTATTTAGTCTAACTGATCAATAGACTAAAGATGAGTTGGGTGAATTAGTTATTAATTAATTCACAAGTTATTAACTCATAATGCAACTATAGAATACATCAGTTAACTCAGTTGCATGTCAGTGCATGTTCAGTTCAGCAGGGACAGGTGTTAGAGGATCAGATTGCTATCAGTTGTGACTATAGCTGTGCATGATGATTTGCACAATCAAAGGATTGAGTATGCCAATGAGTTTGCTCACGTATCTTCATGATATTATAGCTGTTGCTCACGTCCAACATAGTGTGGGTGACTATTTTGCAGTGTAAAATCGAGTTTGGGAAGCAATTCTCATCAGTTCTCGAGCAGGTTTGAGCAGTGGAGGCAGGCAAGCAGCGGGAGAGATTTGGAGATCAAATCTGAGCTGTATTGTGTGTAACAGGTGGAGATACTTGTGAGAAGTATTATGCTTTGTATTGTTACATGATTCAATCAATATAATATACAGATAGTGTGGGGTTTTTAGCGAGATGCTTTCCCCGGGATACATACTGTGTTTATGAGTTTGATTGATGCTTCTATGTGTGCCTGTGGATGTTTCTGCTTCTGTAATTTGATGATCAACGTAGAGGAGATTATGTATTATACATGTTCCGCTTCAATTGTATGATCAGGATAATCTCTGTTGAATATGTGTCATATTATTCAAAATTTCTACATGGTATCAGAGCTAGATGATTTGTAGAAAAAATTTCTACATGGTATCGGAGCTAGATAACTGTAGAAAAAGTTTCTACACATTGCAAGCGAGCCTGCACTCCAAAGTCGAGATTGTTTTCGCGTTGTAGCTGCCATTAGTTTCCTGTGCGAAAATATCCGAAGCAAGATGGAAAAGAGGGAACATCGATCTGGTAAGTGTTTGAGGACAGAGTCGGAGGGGTTAGATGTTACTCTCGGGGATGAAGGTGTAGCAAGAGCCTTTCGAAATGCTGGTTGCTGGAGGTTCTGCGAGAAATTAAAGGGAGGACATGCAGAGGTAACGAAGGCTTTCGCATTGAATTTTACTGGACTGAATTCAAAGGTGTCAATGTTAGAGTTTCCTGTGTCTCCTGAAGCTATTTCCACTGTCACTGAAATTCCGAGGGGTGGTCATGAATGGTTCAAAAACTTTAAGTTCGACATGAGTCCCTGTAAAGAGTTTTTGAAGGAACCTTATGTAAATGAGGACCTCACCAAAGCGGTGCCAAGGAGTTACATAAAAGAACATTATGCTATGCTCCTCACATGCATCCAGAAATACCTAACATGCGAGGGAAGGTACAATAAAGTTTACTCCTACCACTTCAAACTTTTGTTGCATTTCACAGGTAAGGTTTCAATAGACATACCTTTCTATTTGTTCAGAAGCATTAGTAAAATGTGTGATAAAATCCAGTTAAAGAAAGATGGTTGTGAAACATCCCTGTTTCATCATGGTTTAGTAAAGTTGCTGGTGTTGGATGCTTTACAAAAGATTGGCAGAGATTGGGATTCATTTGTGTTTATGGCCGGCTTCCCAAGCAAAACAGGCCTCACTCCATTGCCTGTGAGGGAAAGGGAAGAAAGGAGTGAAGAACCCACTCTGGCTGAGCTTAGAAAAGAGGTGACTGACCAAAAGAAGCCTAAAACCAAGTTAAGGAAATCAGAGAAGTCTGTGGCAGCAAAAGAGACACCTAAATCATCAGCGCAGGAAACTCCTAAGCCATCATCTAAAGAGACACCTAAATCATCAGCAAAGGAAACTCCTAAGCCATCATCTAAGGAGACATCTCAGTCATCAAAGCAGAAGATCCAGAAAAAGAAGGATGAAGCTAAACCAAGTGAAGTTGAAAAGATTTCAAGGGTGAAAACCAGAGGTCAACTAAACAAGGAAAAGGGTAAGTCAATTACTGTGGAAGAAAGCCCTATTTCAAAAGGCAGTTTAAATGACTTACTTGAAGCTATTGAACTTGAGCAAGATCAGCCAATACAGATTGAGCCAATAGAGTTTGAGCAAGATCACCCAGTGCAGCCAATGCATATTGACCTCACTCAATCTTCACCCGAAAGTACAAAAAAACCAAGAGCTTCAAAAAGATTGAAATTTGAAGAGCCTAGTAAAGAATATGCTTTCAAGCCACGTAGACCAGTCACAAGAAGACAAATGAAAGAAGTGGAGAAAGCGCAGAAAGAGAAGGCACCTTTAAAAGTGCCTAGTACAGATGTACTTGAGGTTTTGACCAGAACAGTTCAAGCAGCCAAAAGTAAAAATAAGGGTAATAGGGTTATCATCAGTCAAGGTGGAAATGTCATTGCTATCAAGCAACAAGCAGGAACAACACAAGAAGAAATACCTCAGATTAAAAATGTTTCTAAGGAAAGGGCAGTAAGATATGCAAATTATAAAAAGGCTGTAATAAAAGGCAGAACAAGTCTAATGAGCCAAACTGACTCAGTGTCTGATGCATATTTGTGGACGGTGCCAGCTCTGAAGCAGGCAAAAATCATGAAACAAATGAACACAAGCTTAAGAGCAGAAAACAAGGCTTTAAAGGAAGAAGTTAGCAGTTTAAAGAGGAAGCTAGGCAAACTAGCTGATTAATCCAAGGGGAAATTTGCTTTTCAAGTTTTGATAAATTTTGGCTGTCATCATTTTGAAACTTTTTGGAGCCTTTACACCTGTACAAAATAGCTGAAGAGATCACGGAGTTAAGTCATCAGTGCTTTAAGACTCATATGCTTTGTTTTGATTACCTACAGCAGTTTCGTAGCGCTCATATGCTTTGTTTTGATTACCTACAGCAGTTTCGTAGCGCGCTACGAAACTGCTGTAGATGACTGTTTATGTGAAAAAAATGAAATTGATGCTGAGGTCAGCAAATCTTAAAAGGGATGACTCGAGGCCAGCATGGAGATTATACAATGCTATCTAAGCATTCAAAAGGTGACAGGTGTGAGTATGTAAAGAAAAGGTGAAATTTTTTGTCTTTGGTTGAAGTCTTCCTAAAGTTACTTTATAGCCGAAATATTAGGGTTCTGGTAGGGTTACCGAAATTTTGAGTGGTACACCTGTTCAGTTCACAAAGTGTCCAGATCATAAGGCATATTGAATTATGCGTGGTTATTAGAAGAATTAAATGGCTTGGAGCATAGTCTTTAATGCATGAAGACTAATGGGAGGCAGAGACCGTGAACATAGGACACAGATCCTCATCAGTTGATGAGTCATCCACATATCAAGTATCCGAAGCTGCTCATTCAGTGAATGTTCCTCCAGCATGTCTTGGCTATTACTGAAGTGATACAGGTGTCAAATTTCAAGAAAGCATCAATGCACACGAGGAGATAGACTTAGAGTTTCAATGGGAATGGGACTCTATGTTTTCACAGCGCAATACCTTTGTAATTAATTAGTTTGTTTAGATATGGATAAGGCAATTAATGATAGGATTTCGAGCTCCCTTCATGCTTGTTGAGGAGTCTCAGGTAGTTGTACTTTTGGTTTTCCTATATATAGAAATGACTCTGATGTAAAAAAGGTTGGACATTTTATACAAAAACAGAGTTATTTGGGTCAATGTAAAGACTTGTTACAGTAATAGTAAAACAGTGGTTATTTCTTCTCAAGATTCTCAATGGATTATTTTGTTCAAATATGATGGTGGTGTTTTCTCTTATATGTTCTTTTACAGCCTTGTTATAACATAATCACTCAGAATTCATTTCTAATGCTCTGACTTCCTGTATGTTTGGCAAGTTGTGGTTTGTGTGAGATATGTTTGAACATCTAATGCAAAGAGCCTTGACTTCCATGAAATGACTGTGCTTTTGTTTATTAAATGTGTAAGACTCCATAGCCCAATGAAGACCAATTTGATATGTGTTCAACCAGCTTTGTTTTCATGAATTTGTAAAGAGTTAGCCATCTGTTGTTGTGATTGATTTTTATCAAAAGTCTGTGAGAGAGCCCTCTCTGATCAAGGAGGCTAATCCTTGGTCTAAAGTCCGGTTGAAAGAGTTACATGAAATCTTGCTTGGCTGCAGCCCTTAGTACTGATTTTGTGATAACATCACCAATAATGTTATATTGCTGGGATTGGTAGCGGATGCGATGGTGATTAGTTCAAGATAACTAGGGCCTAAAAGTTTGGGTTTGGAGATATGTGATGATATCTCCATACCAAGGATCAGACGTACTCATCAGAAAGACAGATTCATCTACCAAAGAATCTTCTACCACTGTTTCTATGTTAGTATAGGGAAAATCACACAATAATTCAATGAAAACTAATGATTTATTTGATTTAGATCTTTCGAATTCCAAATCAAATTCCTGTAAAATGACTATCCATTTGGAGTATTCCGCCCCCCCTCCCCCTTAGAAGTTGTTTGGTAATAACATACATCATAGGGTTGCAATCTGAAATGACTATCGTATTTCACAAAAGTATATAGCGACGAAAATGTTGAACAACTTGAACAACTGCCAATGCTAATTTCTCCACATGTGCATACTTGATCTTAGTTTTAGTGAGATTTTGATTTAGGTATTAGATCACATGTTCATTGTTAGACTCATCTTCCTATATTAATACCATGCCAATGGTGGCATCTGATTTTTCAAATGGTTTAATCACTTTTTAATTTGACTGAACCACAATCATTTAATTGTCAACCAGGGTAAGTCTTTTTATTTCAAAGGTGTCTGCACTGTCTGTGCCGATACATAACAGCCAAGGAAAGAAATGAAAGAAATGTCGTTGAACACAATTGTAGAACTTAAAGCACTCATGCAGAAATTAAAAAAACATTCTACAGGAATGAAACCCACTCATCACACTTCGTGTTTTTCTCAAAGAACAGGCATGCCACACATTATTAATGAAAGTGTATCAGTTGATTAAATATTGTAGTTCTAGCCAATCCTGTGTAACAACATATAACGAATCCAAAAACAGAAGTGCATCTGTGCTACAATTTATACAATGACAATAATAAATCCACACTTAAAAGAAAGAAAGCAATTAATATACTACTGTTGCAATCCCTGCTAAAGAGGAGGGCCCTTCCTCCCTAGTAGGGTGCAGGGATAGAACGAAAACTAGTTAAAAACTCAACACGAGATCTGTGTAAACATCACCAGATGTGTTATGTATTAGAAATGACTGAAAGTTACAAGATAAAAATGTCGATATTGTTCCTGTGTTGTTGTCCCCTTTTATGGGACTGAACCCTTTTTATAAAGTTTTACAAGCCCCAAAAATTAGGGAACAGATCAGTCATGAGAATCTCACGATTCTCATGCTGATCAATATTAAGAGTAAAATAGAAATCGTTACAAACAATTTCCAAATAAAAGACCTATCAAAGTTACACCATCTTCTACAATCATAACCACTCAGATCCTTTAATCGCCCATAGATAATTTCATGATTCTGAACAACTGTCTTTTAAGACAGAAACCACGGTCCTTGGCATTTGCGGTGTAAAAACATCCTCACAGTGCAACAACAACTTCGAGGTGTAACATAAAAAATTCAGAATGTAACAGCAAATATTCGGAGTGTAACAACAAGTAACATCAACAACTGTTCATCCCTTAGTCCTTAGTATATGGGCAACACCTGAAATAAAAATAACCATAAGACCTCTTCCACAATTACCCTGGTTAGTCATCCCAAAAATACATCACTTCATTTGATATTTAACAGAAAATGGAAAAATAATATGTTGGAGAAAATATTTCTCTTATAACTAGGGAAAGTGGCATTTGTGACATAAAGTTCATAGGTTTAAAGAGAGAAAATGATCAAAAAATAGGGAAAGAGGTGTCTAAGATATGCTTAAAAACTACACCCAACATCTCCCCCCAACTGAAGCCACTGCATGTCCTCATGCAGAATCTTTAGGTACCGCTATTGTATCGCCAATGTAAGTCTGTCAAATTATAAGCACCAATAGTATCTTCGTCAGCTGATCTATAACCCTGAGTAGCCATCAACTGATGCAGCCATGATTCATCTTCATAATTGCACAATTGGTAATGGGGTTGATAGTCTTCAACCGGAAGCCAGATCAAGGGATACTTAAGTTTAAGTCCTATCCAGAAAGATCCCATTGATTTCACAATTTGGGCATATTCCTAGACTCATGTAGCAACAACCACAAAATTAGAAAACATAAAAGGACCACTCTCCTGCAGACTTGCACTACCAACCTCTGTACATTTTAGGCATCTAGTCAATGCTCAGCTTTTCACTTGTGTAAAAATGTTGAGGAAAAATCTGACAATCCTCCTTTTGTAGAGGGCTTCTTGTTCCACCTTATTAGGAGTACTAAGAAACCTTCTAAACTTGTGCCTCATTTCAGTGGCCATGCCTGGTTTTTCTCTTATCCACAAGGCTACCTTCTCCTCATTTGCATTAGATGACTTCATGGAAAGATGCCACTCCACCTGATTTCTCATGAAGGAGATGAAGGCGCGCAACTGCATGTCCCCCATATAGGAGAATATGTGTACAATCATGTGCGGGCTAGCACATTCATAAATCGTGTTATGTAGAAAAAGCTCACACAACAAGCTTTGCTCGTCAAAATCACATGCGTGAAAAACATCTAAGAAAGTTCAGGTAGAATTACCTTGATAGGGTCTATTCTCATAGACAACTTTTAACTGAAAAAGATAAAATATCTCCCATAGAAAGATTGGATAAGATGGGAATTCCTTCTACACCCTAAAAGGTTCAGGGTGAGTCTATACAGTTTACCTTTGTCATTTGTTAATTCCTCAACCTTTTGTTGTAATTGTTGCATCCGTTCTTCCTTCTCCTTCTCAATTTTCTTTCTTTCCCACTTTGTCCATTCTTCCATCAACCTCATCTTGGCCCACTGTTATTTGAGAGTATATATGACTTTTTGATGTTCCTCCAGATAAATCACTCCCTTTTGCAAAGAGAGTGCTAACTGCTTCCATTTCTGTAACTCTGATATCAACAAAAGTTTCTTTGAACACCACCCTACCTCAGGATCTTGTATTATCTCGCATGCAACATCGGTAGGGGGTGTAACAACATCTCATGATTCAAGTTGTTCTGCTTCAACTGTTGGTTCTTGTGTAACAACAACTTCATCAACAAGTTCTTGTGGATCAACTCTTACCTCTTCTTCCTGAGGAACCTTTGCCTCAACTGTTGGTTCTTGTGTAATAGTAGCATCATTGACAGGTTCTTGTGTTTCGGTTTCCAGGTCAAACGCTGTGGGATGCTCCGTTTCAATTGCTAGTTCTTGTGTAACAACAACATCATCAACGGGTTCTTGTGTAACAACCTCCCAAGGTTCTATTTGGGTTTCTTCCGAGATGGTACTTGCAACACAAACTTTATACCCTGTTGTTGCTAAATTCTTAGCACATGTTGTACATACAGAACCTGGTGTAGTTTATGTTCTCATATTGTCAACAACCTCCGCCAGAGTATCAAGACCTGGGACCCTTGTTTCCACTTTATTACCCTATATTTGCTGCCTTAATTCTTTTTTTTTTTTTTTCTAACTCTTTAATTTTACACAGTAGGATTTGGCTCTCGTTCTTAGCTGGCGAAGGAACCTCTTCTTGCTTGGCCTGTTCCTCTTTCTTTCGCTTCTTTGCGTCCTCATGCTTGCTTGACCTCTTTTTGGATGGAGGCGGGGGTTCTGGTTGGGTGCTAACTTTGACCCTCCTTTTTGGTGTTCTACCACCTATTGGCTTTTCTAGCGACCTTTTCTTGATTTTGCTTCCAGAGGGCTGGCCTTGCTCTTCAACTACCCCAGCTTCTTTCGAAGCGTCACTAGGGGTTTCAACTTGTTTCTGGCGTGAAGTCCTTGTCTTTTTTCTCATGAAATATTCCTAGCTTCAACCTTGGCACTCCAGGGCATCCATTATGATTAATTTTATAAGGTTGTGATTGTTGACACAAATTTTCAGATGTGAAGCAACCTTCACAGTAGCAGACATATGCTTAAAATTCTCCAACATGAAGTAAGGAAGGTTAATCAATTTCCTATGTCGGAGATGATTTAATAGTGGAAAATGATAGTTAAACACTATCGTCGTCCATCCTTCAAATGTAATATACTTAATGATGAATAAAGCAACATCTCCCCATGTCCAAGGAAGAGACATTCGGTCAATTAACCTTACCTTCTTAACCAATTGTTTCTCCCCTTGCAGAAATTCAGCTTTGAGGGAAGGGTTGTTGATTTTCTGGTTAAGTCATCTCCCTTCAGGTTGTAATGTTGATACTATGGAAATTACTTCCTCAGTGACTTCCAACTTCAACTCTCTGACCTCCGTCTGGTTCCTGCTCAAATTCTTAGCAAAATCCAGGGCAACAATTTCTTCTGACCCTTTGAGTCGTTTGAAAAATTTGAACCATCTTGCTTTTTTGAAAATATGACATGCCTCCAGGCAATTATCGAATGCCTCTAAGGAATTAGGTTCGTGCCTTACCACTTCTCCTCCCATCTTTGCTTCAGACAATACCCTTTGTGCTATGTCTACTTGGTCTCTGAGAATTCTGTGAAATGAAGATGCAATGCTTCGCTTGTGATAGATATCAAGGTAGTAAAGGAAAATATGTCGGATCAGGGGGTCATACAATATGCGTTATCGTCTCATTATTAATCTGAGGTCATGGAAATCTGTCTTAAGTATAATTTAAACCAATGACACGATTGACATAAAAAGATGATAATGATCGTAGGATTTGCTAATGATTACAAGGTCTACCACTTTAAGTCTGGTTAAATTATGGATCAAAAAATGATTCACTATCCCCCGAGTTTTAATTCAAAGACCGTCCTCAGTCGTCAAACGAAACATCATATTAATTTCCATAATTATTAAATAAATAAAAATAAATATACCTTTTGAATGACTTATCAGGGGTGATGTGGCAGAAAAAGTACCGGTGATGTGATTGATTCCAACGACAACGTATTGGTTATGTCATTTATTTTGGTGGCAGTGTACTGCTGATATCGTTTATTGAAGCGGACAATTGTGCCCAATTTTCTACCGCAAATTTTTAGTTGTTACAGGTGTAACAACAAATGTAATTGCTAATATTACTCTTTACAATAGAACTCTTATTTGCAATACTTTTGAGGGTACTTTAAAAACTTTTAAAAAGAAAGAAGAAAAAACTTAAGCTTGTAACATCATAGTAAAAAATATATGAAATAAGTTATGCTGTTACAGGGAAAAAAACGTGTCATAGCCACCACATAGTGGTTTTCAACTGTTACCATTATCTGCCTACACCCCTATAAGAGGTTTTCATAGGCAAATATTTTTATTATTTTTTTTTGTCTTTTTGTTTTTTGTTTTTGTGTATCAGCTGCCAACAAAAGTTGGGTTTTAGCTGTTACAATTATTCAAGATTAAAAATTTGGCAGCGCAGTAGAATTTCCCCTACCCTTGTAATTTGAAGGCCAGATTCTAAGACAATGTTGACAAATGAATCCCTTGAAGCTGGTTTATGATATAACCGAAGATGATGCCCATTAGCAAGTAATGGTGTCCTGGCATTGTTGATGGTGACTAAATTCACAGTCCCATTGTCAAAGATTGTATCAACTTCATAAGGACCTAGCCATCTGGTGCAGAGCTTCCCTTTGAAATCCTTGAATCATGAATCGTATAGTAGAGCCCAAACATTCTTTTTGATAAATTTATCATGCCACTTAGCCCTCTAATGTTGGATGATATCTGTTTGCTGGATAGTAGCCAATCTTTTCTCATCTAGCTCATTTAGCTGATTCAACCATTGTTTCTGTGTTGTAGCCAAATCTAGGTTCACTTGTAGTGTTGTTCTGAGTGTCTTTATTTCGAACTCTATGGGAAATAAAGGATTTTTACCATACACTAATTCGTATGGTGAGAATCCCATAGTGTTCCTCCATGTAGTCTTGTATGCCCACAGTGCCTCTGGAAGTTTATTAGCCTAGTTCCTCCAGTGGCTAGCCACAATCTTGGTAAGAATTCCTTCAATGACCTTATTGGTGCTTTCCACTTGGCCATTTTCCTGTGGATGATAAGGTGAAGTAATCCTATGACATATTTTGTATTTCTCAACTAGCTTCTGAATCAAATGAGATGTGAATTGTGGTCCTCCATTTGTCACTATTTCCCGAGGTATCCCAAAGCGAACAAAAATGTCTTCAAACAAAAAGTATGAAACAACCTGTTCTGTGGCTCTAGTTAGTGCCTTTGCTTCAACCCACTTTGTGACATAATCTGTGCAGACCAGGATGTAGGACTTTTGCTAAGATGAAGGATTAATTGGCCCTACAAAGTCCAAGGCCCACTTCTCAAATGGATCTAAAACTATCTAAGGGTGCAATGGCATCTCATCTGACTGGAGCGGTTGACCCATTCTCTGACAACTGTCACATCCCTTCACAAATTTCTTTGCATCCTGAAATATAGTGGGCCAATAGTATCCTGTTGAAATAACCTTATACCCTGTCCTTTTTTATGCAAAGTGCCCCCCACAAGGTTCTTCATGACAAGCTTTAAGGATATCAAAGATCTCATCCTCCCTCACACAACGCTTGATCTGATGATCTGACCTAGTGTGATAGAGATATCCTTCGATCCAAGAATATCTTGCACTTTGCTGAACAACTCTTTTCTTTTCTTTTGAGGATAGGTGTTGTGGGAATCTTCCTGCACAGGGAAAATTTTAAGAACCCCCCCAAATTTATAAATATAATAATTGGGCGAATCTCCATGGTATATAGGAAAAATGGAAGGCGATTTTATCAATAATATAATATGTATATATAATTTTCTGGCGAATCTCTCACCAGGCATGGCGAATATTTTACTCAATTATAAAATCTTGTAAGAACTTGGCAAGTCTTTCACTAAATAATAAAACTTTGTAAAGTCCTAGTGAATTTTAGCATTGTGAACTCTTAGAGAATTTTTTGAAGAAGTATAAAACCATATATGATAAGAGCCACATGGTGGCAATATCACTATCTTTTTTCACATTTCCACGACATGGAACTTGTCTATAAAATTATAAAAAAACCAACCAAGAACAGGAACAACTCAAATGCTTTGTGAGAGCTAGTCTAGAAAAAAGCAACAAATAACATGTCGACAGAATTGTTCATCGGTGAGCTGCTATTTCGTGGGCAATCTGTAAAGGAGCAGTTGGATATCATATTTCCAAATCCGGGAAAGCCTTTCCCATCCTTCACAAGATTTGTTAAAAATGTTGGGTGTCTAGAAGGTGTGGATTTGCTGAAACAAATGTTACAAGTGGATGGAAACAAAAGAATAACAGCTAATGAAGCTTTGCAACATCCATACTTTCAGTCCTACAGGACTATAAACAGCTGCCATAAAGATTAAAAATGGAAATCAGCTACAAATCTCTTGATGACAACACTATCAAGATAGAGGCCGATGCTCTCTTAAAGATAGAGCTGCTGGAAATGGAAGCAGGTGCTATGAAGCTGACACTAGTAAAAGATGGGACAACACAGCTTCCCATAGTGCATCCCACTCTGGGACAATCAGTTTTTTGATGTTTTGCAGATTGGGTTACAGTCTTGCAACTTGTTTTGGATTTGTCACCAACCTGATGTTTTGCTTCTAATTTATTTTCATCTGGTGATAAACAAAGTGTCAATCTTTTCTCAGGATAAAATAGTATTCTTTACAGACATATTAACTTGGCTGAAAAGTCCAGGACAATATGAACATGACAGCTTCCAGGTTTTTTTGATGATTTCTCCTATCAATTTACTGCCGGAGGGTTTTCTGTGATTTCTTGCACTTCTGAAATTTAATCAAATTTCTACTTGAAATAAAAGTTCAAAAGAGACTATATCACTAATGCTAAACACACATAATTGAGAAGCCGATATGAAGCATTGTTTTTTTGGGTGTGTTACAACTTTGGTGACCATGCAGCTCAGTCATTGCATGTTCAGTTTGTAACTCCACCTTGAAAGAGTGAAATGTGTGGTGTAGGATAAGAAGCTCTCTGTTAAGGCGCAATTGTTTTTCCCCAAAATTCTAATATCTAGATTCTATCTTGTTCATGTCTGTGTCAGGTGATGTTTCTTTTCATGTGCATGTGTTTAGTCAGATATAAAATACTCAAGTTCTCACTAGCCTGGGCTACAGTGGCCATTCTGATGATCTATTTCATACTCATTGCATTTTTCTAATAAAATGACATTATATTCATTTAAATTATGTGATTGAAATAGGGATACAAGAGCTTATTTGTATTTGAAGGTCTATAAGGCAGAGTATAAGCTCACACCAATCCTTGTTATTCTCTGCAAGAGAAAATCAGTTTCTATTTCACTCCTCAATAACACTGACTAAATCTCAGTTTGAAAATCAGTTAAATTAAGAAGACTAAATCCCAGTTTGAAAATCAGTTAAATTTAGATGAAATTACTCATTCAAAATCATTTGGATGAGGAAATTGTCAAATAATTGTAAGTTGTCGTCTTAGAGAACATGAAGGGAGCACATTCGTCATATTCTACCAACTGCAACATACCTACCTTCAATGCACTCTCTGTAAGGACCATAACGGGAGCAAATGTGGACCCATGTACAAATTTTTACTGCCTCAGGGTTTGTTTCGTCCTGTGACTACTAGGTTCGTTAGTCCTTCACATAACTCTCGAACAAAATGAATCCAAGAGTGGAATATAGACTCTTTACACGCAATTTATTTTCTAGAAAGTCTATACAAAGAAATGAAAGTTGCAAGTATAAGAATTATGCTTCAAAAATGAATTTTCTTGTGTAGTGAGCTATACCAAGGGTATGCTTTTGCAAAGTTTTATAACAGAAAAATTTGTCAAGAGGAATTTATTAAGGAAATCTCTTGTTAGAAATGAAATCCAGTTGAGTTGAGATAAAGTCCATAGTTACAAAGAAGTATTGTTGTGGAAAGCAATTCCACTATGACATTCCTGTACATTTTAATACAATATAAAAGGAAATTGATGTGATTTCCAAGCTACTTGAATCCATTGAACACAGAGAGAATCAGTTGAGAACTGATGAATGAACATGGAAATCGATGTAATTCCTAAGCTACTTGAATCCATTTTGAACACAGAGAGAATCAATTGAGAACTGATGAATGAACATGAGCTGAAGCAAAAGGACACTATCATTAAGCTAGTCGACCCTGAAATTGAAGAAAATGATCATGTCAAACAAATCTACTAGCAGTGTACTAATAACGGTAAAATCGACTTGCAAGAAGAAAGTAACTTAAATACCACATTTGTTGGAAAATGAAATCAATCAAAAAATGTTCTAACCAGAGATGAAGTTGATTCAAATGAAAGAAGTTCAAATCAGGGTGAGGTGAACCCAATAAATGAGATGTCGATAATCCCAGGAAAAATCAACTAGCAACAATGAAGGAAATCGATTGAAAATAATTAGTTAATTCCATTGTTAAGATTTCAACTTGGATATCATTTGTTGCCCAGGTACATTCTCTTGGAGAAATCGACCTGCATGTTAGGATGTAAATAAGTTCCAATTAAACAGAACATTTTTATTTGAGGGGAATTGAAGTCCAAAAGAGCAGAGTTCTTGGCAGAGGAACAATATAACTGCAAACACCCATTCAATATCTATGACTGTAGATTGAAGTTCTGCAACCTTGGAAGCACTATTGAGTACTTAACCAGAGCTGTAGAATCATTGGTACTTTATTAGATTTGATATGCAATACAATGCTTGATTCGCCTTGATTCCCATTTATTCTGTTTAATTTTTGCATACTGATTCCTATTGATACCGTTCCAACTGCTTGAAACAATAACATTTTCAAAAGGTCTCTTTCACTCTCACTTCAATTAGAACAGTACCCCTTTCTCTACTACATTCATGCACATATGCTTACATTTCCAATTCTGCAGATTGGTTTTCATGAAATTAACCAATACTTGTTTTGCATCTAACGAATTCACATAACTAAACAAAGCACTGAAAATATCACCAAAACTGAGTGGCCTCTCTAGTATTACAAGAAGATTTATTCAAAAGAAACAAGAAGTTATTTTAAACTACCCTAGAACAAGTCCATGTGGATGCTTATTTATGACATGCCACAATGCTGTCCATCAAAATATTTTCCTAAAAACTGTCTCTATATTGGGTTTCAATGGTAGGAGTTTTAGAGTTTTCCTTGATGATGACTTGATTTTAAAATAACTTACTTACTTGGGACCATTCACCCTTAATTTCAGAGGTGGCCGTGGTAGAGGAGGCAGGCACTCATCTAACAGTCGAAAGCCCTTTACAAAGGGGAATGGTACCAGCATAGAGAAGAAACACAGACGGTTTGAAGAGGATGATGGATCTGCCAAAGATGAACGATCAAATAAGGTCCAAAAGCTGGAAAATGATGGTGAATTACAGGCATCTGAGACTTCCAAAGCTGCTGAGGATAATTGAGCACCTCAGATGATTCAGCAGACCATGCCATACGCTTTATTTATTTTTATTGATTAGAGCTTTATTTTCTTGAACAAATTTTGGGTTTCATATTGTAATTTGTATTTCTTGCCTTTTCTTTTTTCCCTACAAAAGGTGTAGGCATTAAAAATTTTGAAGTTAGAGATGTAGGATAGTTTTAATGTTTTGGATTTGAAGGCTGAATTTTTTAAGGTGTAATGTTATAGAACAGCTTTGCAATTACCTGAACTCGAGAAGCAGCGTTTCATGGCAAGAAAAAATTGCCAAAATATAAATACTATATAATTATAAGTTGAGCTCATATATTTGCAAAATCTGTTAGATTCTTACAATTATTATTCTTTTAGTGATGAGATTAGTATGTTGTTAAGTCAGCAGAATGGTACTTGTCTCTTCATGTTATTATGTAGCAAAATGGTACCATGGAAGGAATATGACCCACGAACATATAGTGGTGGAATTTTACACAACCTAAACCATTCTTATTGAATTTTGTGGATATTGTCATGATTATGGCTTGGTAATTAAATAAAAAGGAATTAGGTTCAGTCCTTTACAATAAGTGATGAATATGCACATTAGTATGGTGACAAGGTCTTTAGTTATTGCTATTGTTAACCATAAATCCTTCCATCGATGGAAACATTTCTATGGATGAAAAGTGAAAATGCAGTGTGGTGTGTGCTGTGATATCCTTGAAGATGAATAAATGCATTCTATTGTGTAGCTTTTAACTTTTGATTCTCATTAATACCATAGTATTCACCGGTACACCTTTGCATTGTCTTCTGTGATATTCAACCTGAATCTTGAAAACCCTGCATCTGTTCATTCCTGATATTATGCAATAAAAATTGCTAGTGTTATAAATGAAATTTGAAAATTAGACATGGCTACTCTGTTTTAATAGTTGGTGAATGCTAACCATTAACTATTTGAACCCTTGGTCCTTTTGTTAGACCAAAAACGCATCAGGCATGGCCCTTATGGCGCATCAAAGAAGGATCTCAAGCTTCAGCACATTTTCATATTTTTTACTTGAACAAGCTTGACATTTTTGTAACAGAAATGATTCAAATGGCTAGCCTTTTCCATCATAAAATAAACTTGTTTGCTACTTTTTTTTCCATCGTTTATAACTGGTTAGTCCCTTCTATTGACTTGACTTTACATATATGGTTGTAAGGCCTCCTGGTTTTAGTCATCCATTAAAACAGGGGATATTTGTGCACTAAATGTTCACTCCATGCTTTATTTTTCTGCTGAAAAAATATTTGAATCAACAATAACCTCACAATCATGTTCAAAAGGCCTCTCATTGTCATGCTTATTTGAACTAAGCACTAATCCAGCATTGTAGGCTTCCTATCATTTCCTTGATTTTAGTCTCTACTTCAAAGCAAGATCATTCTAAAGCTACATTTATAAAAAATGATCTATTATTATTTTTTTGAGTAAAGGTTCGCCTTTTCATTATGCCATCAATCATTCACAACTGATTTGACCTTGCATTATTGATTTTCCCGATGGGAAAACAGACCAATAACACAAGTTTATGAAGGCAAAGTAACCCCAAAGCACAGAAGTTGGGATCTTTCTAATGATGGGAATTACTGCAAGGCAGCCAACCGCCATCAGAGATTGCAACAAATTACTCAATTGTTGTTCTTTCACCTCAACAGGAAGCAGGTCATCCACGTCCTTGTCAACATTAAAAATTGATTCATCAACTGGGCATCCATATTCCCAGTACTTGCGGCCAACTGAATTGTGGTCTCTTTCAATTCCTTAAGTGCCTGCATAAATGGTTGGGACATGACAAGACAAATAAATAAAGGGAGAGGAAAATTAGATAAAATGAAACACCCAAACTCAAAAATAAGACCATTACCAAGGCAGGTGGAGGCTGATAAACCATTGGGGTCTGCATTTGCTCATAGGCTTCTTGCATGTTTCTGTATAATTGCCCTAAGGTTGAATTTTTCTTCATACTTTTCCAGATTGTTGTCACTAACTTGCTAAGCACCAACTGTAACAAAAGTACTTGTAAGTTACTCGTCTATAAAATGTCTGAATTGTGTCTTTTCCCTGAGAAGCTGCAATTGATAATTCCAATATATTAGTACCTGATGTTTAAGGGTAGCTAAGCCTTTCATGTGCATTGGAGATTCAGGAATAACACCATTTGAAGGAGGTATGCCAACAATACCACATAAAATAGTCTGTCACAATAAAAGGAAAATTTATGAATCCACTAGAGATTTTTTATGGAGGTGAAAACAAAGAATGAAGAGTTAGATCAAGATGTCTTCAGGAGAGCAAAAGCTCTTCCAGAATAGGGTAGCCAGTGATAGTTGAATCTAAACATGAACCCTGACAAAAATTACAACATAGTTCTAAATAATATATATTTACTGTGGTAATGGGCCTTGACACAATCTCTGCAATAATGGCCCTGCTTGATACAACATCATTTTTCAAGGGTTTTTTGTGAAGTTTCCTTTAAACTTTTCTATGCAGACTTCTTCCCTTTCTTCTTAGTGATTTCAGTGTAAGTGCTCGGTATACACTCTTTTAAGTGAATCTGTTCCAGCAATGTTCTTTCTGCAGTAACATTCCACCAAGAAAGTTAGCCACTTTATCAGTGGCATTCACACTGGTCACAAATGGCTGAAACATTTTTTTCAACCATTGGAACAGTGGCACTACGAACTTTAGGATCAATTCTATCATCAACTGCTCCAAATTGATCTTGCACATCCTGAATACGTATCGTATAAACAGTGATATACACAACCAATCATTTAAAATGCATACAGTCATTTCCTAGAATAGAGAATCCTTGTTCTGTTAGAGAATCCTAGTCCAAATCTTACAAGAACTAATCAAACTTCTAATTTGAGGACCAATATGATCTGCAATAGTAAAACTTATAATGTACTGCACATCTTCATTGTGCGCCAAAAGCTTTACTAATTCTTTAGCAACAGTGCAATTTGTCTTCTTACCCTCCACAAGTCTTAACAATCAATTCTTCAATTATATGTTTAGCACCCTTCACTTGAAGATAGGATAATTCTTCCCATCAAGCTTAACGTTGGGTAGAGGGATGCTTTAAGATGAAGCTATCCTCCCCCTTGCTCAACAATTCTCTACAGATCTCAGAACAGAACCAAAGGTAATCTCAGGAACAGCGTACTATACTACTATGACAAAGAACCACAATTCTGAAAGAAACATCAGTTTGGTTAGGATCTTCAAACAGCTACCAAGGAATCAAGCAAATGCTGCTCTGCAATTCCAAGACTTCAAGTATCCAGATGCATTGCATTGCTCTATGGCACATCAATGCAATTAATTAAGCATAGAAATAACATCTCTATGTAGCGGCACTTAAAATATTACAAAAGGTGATCATTCACTGAGGTACATTCCAAAAAATATATAATTATTGTTGCCACATCATCCAGATTTAGAATAATAATCTATTGGAATGGACACATTGATAAAAATTCCATTGTTGAGTTTGGGTTTGAGTTATTTCTTCCTCTAACTGCTCTCCAAAGCTAACTATTCAAACCAAGTCACCCTTCAATGACATACAACTCACAAGGTTCTCAAAGGCAGAAAAATCAAAAGCGTATAACAGTTAATATGTCCTTTACTGCTCCATTTTCTAGTGAAAGATTCTCAGTAATATAAACAGATCTTCCAATAGTCAACATGTAACAACAACCAAGAAAATATAGGAATCCACCAATAAACTATAATGCAAGGTCTTTTTTCTCTTTTCGAAAGGTTTCCATGAAAAACTTGTTCAAATTCATTTGTAGAGTAAGCACATAAAACGTTAATGTAATTAACCTTGAGCATGGAACATAATTCTTCTTAATCTCCATGATATTCAAGAATCAAACTCCAATGGCAGCATTGGCTTCAACACGTCTTCCTTTTATCCCTTCAAAGCTGCCATGGGTCATGATGGCTTGATCAATGATCGCATGCTCTTAAGACCAACAGTCTATACATAATTAGACTACAGTCTATACAACAGTCTATACAGACACTGTGTTCAATCCAGATTTTGATTACAAACACCATTGAGGCCATACGGTATCTCCAATTTTTCACATCATTGAGGTCATCAGTATCTCCAGTTTCAAACAGCATTCAGGCCACATTTGCTTCAAAGTGCTTACAAGTATTGTCAAACGGCAGTACATTCTAAATTTACTCATATTACACTTGAGAACTAGAACACATACCGCTTGAGAAGAGAGCTGCTGCCGCTTCAAGTACCTCAAGTGTAATATGAGTAAAGTTAGGCCTAAGCACCTTTATTATTGAGATTGAGTGCTTTCAAATACCAGGAGACAGGTGTGTGTGTTGACTTCAAGTTTGGCCTGGGAGAATTATTACACACTTTAAGCAGATTCTGTGAGGTTTCAAGGCACAGTGGGAACAAATCTTCAACTAAGGAGGTTGAGAACTGTCTAGTGACCTAGAACAACTAAGTGGGTTATGCGAAGATATTTATTAAGGGTGGTTGTGTTGAAGGTAGTAGGGAGGTTTAGAACGCAAGACAGGGGCGAGTATAGTCACTGTGAGAAAGAACTTGTGGAAAATCTGGGAAAATCAAGATTGTTTGTTATGTCAAAGGTCAAAGGAATAGAGCAATTGACTAGTGGGTCATAACGTAAGGTTCCACAGTTAAGGCTGCTAGAAAAAGGGACCGGAAGAGCCAAAAATGGGAAGGTGAATGAATGAGATGGACTACGTTGAATGATGGAAATATGAGAGTAGCCAAAAGGTATGCATTAAGTGGTACTCCTTCTCTTTCTGTGGCTGGGAATGTCAAATAAAATCCTAATTTAGGAGAATGGTTAGAAGAGAATTGGCATGGACCCAGACAATGCATTCTGTAAAAAACAATGACTCTGTGGATCATTTATTTGTATACTCTTCATATGCAAGGGAGCTTTGGACTCTGGAGTGAAGTAATGAAGCTACCAAATGGAACAAATGATTGCAGAGGAGAATCCCTTTTGACCTGTTTTGTAAACTGATACAAGGTTAAGACAGTATAGCTGCCCATAGGGCATTGCCATTTGTTCTATTGTGGGGGCTTTTGCTTGCTAGAAAAAACATGATATTCCAAGATATAGATAATCCTTCAACTCAGGTATGCCATCAAATTAGATATGCCTATGGAGGGTCATGAAAACCTGAAAAAGTCAAACGTCCAAGAATTCTTAAGGTTCCACAGATCAACAAAAATAAGGCTGGTTTTTTTTTACAGTGCCTATCAAGGAACTCCAAGGAAATGTGAAACTAGTAGCATTTTGTATTTAATAGAAAAACGTTATGTTTCTTTCAAGTATGCAACAGACCAGAGGACTAATAATAGAGCTGAGTTTTACACTTTATGGTTACTTCTGAAATGTGCAACTTAAAAAGGAATTGATGGTCTCTAAGATATGGGGGATTCAAAACTGATTATAGATTGGGCAAATGGAAGAAGCCATATTGAAAATCTGGTGCTTATTCTAACCATAAACAGGATTTCAGAGGTAAGAATGAAGTTTGCAGAAATTATCTATTTTCATGCCTATGGAGAATTCAATGAACATATTGTCTAAGTAAGAATTGTCAATGCAGAAAGGGCCACTGCCAGAAAAGGAATTTAAGGGTAAAGTTACCCATCCAGAATCTGTTTAATCTTTATATTGAACTTCAGAAAAGAAAACAAATAGTTTTGATGCCACTATCCAGTCGTAATCTGGATGTTCAAGTTTTAACAAGTTTGTGAAAAGGCCTGGTGGTTTAGGTAAAGATCTGAAAGTCTCATGGGAGGTTAGCTAGAAGTGCTCGTAACATATATACCATATGGGGCTAAAGAGCTTGGTGATTATGATACTGATGCTATGTGTATAGATGCAGATGATAAGGATTTTCGAGAGGGACAATCATTCATAGTTGTCATAAGAATAGAAGAAAGAGAAGGAGTACCTTCCTAAAGCATGGAAGGACGACAAAATTTGATGTTGGAGGCATCAGAAGAGGCCAGGTAACCTTTTATTTTTAAAATTGGTGAATTTTATGTGAATGCATGCTTTGCATGTGAGGAGAATGGACACCTGGTCCAAAAGGAGAACGAGTGCACTAAATTGATCCAAGAAATCCAAATTGAGGTAGTAGATGCTAGACAATCCTCAAGGAAGGATGAGTTTCCAAAAGGAAAAAACAATGCATAATGAAGCCAAGATAACCTTGCAAGCAATTTTCAGAAGTGACCATGGATCCTAGCAGCCATGTGAAAGATGGATAACAAAACCAAGTTTATGTTAAGACAAGGAAGGAGGCAAAATTATCCCTCAAATGTCATTAAGGAGGAGGCCTTGAACAATCAAAGAATGCATCTATAAGAGAGAAATTGTAGAAGAGGGGATGAACAACATCATGATGCAATGTTCTTTAGAGATCGGTTGATCAATCCAAGGTTTAAGGATTGGCTTGAGTAACATTGTTCAAAGAATGCAATCAATAAGACAAAGGTGTCGAGCTTATTGCTGCAACTGGAGAGCTTGGTTCAACAACAAGAATTATGAATGTTGGCACCCAAGGTATAGTACAATTAACCACAAAGAGAGACTCATTTGTCATGTGAAGTCCTTGAGATGAAGACTACAATTGTGGAGGAGATTGTATTCTAGTATGATGGCAAAGGATAACCAAATGAAGAGGAGAAGGGAGAAGGATTATCTCTCATCGGGCAACGATGGTGGAGGTAGCCAAGTTTTTTGAACACATTAGAGTTGTTGTTGGATGATGAAATGACAACTAAGGTAGTACATTCTAAATTTACTCATATTACACTTGAGAACTAGAACACATACCGCTTGAGAAGAGAGCTGCTGCCGCTTCAAGTACCTCTTATGAAAACTTTTCAAAAGGTCTATACAAAACTTGAACTACAGTATATACAGACACTGTGTTCAATCCAGATTTTGATTACAAACACCATTGAGGCCATACGGTATCTCCAATTTTTCACATCATTGAGGTCATCAGTATCTCCAGTTTCAAACAGCATTCAGGCCACATTTGCTTCAAAGTGCTTACAAGTATTGTCAAACGGCAGCACATTCTAAATTTACTCATATTACACTTGAGAACTAGAACACATACTGCTTGAGAAGAGAGCTGCTGCCGCTTCAAGTACCTCAAGCTCAAACTAGTCTGTTGTTCTTTCTTGCATCAAAAGAACTGAGTACAATAAGAAACAAGTTCCATGAGTATAAAATCAACAAATACAAATGAATATTACATTTTTTATCATCACCCAACGAACAAGAACCAAACAAAACTCAAGTCTAAGGGAAGGTTTATCAACTTGATGTCGAAAGAAGTACCATGAACAGGTATACCCCATCTTCCGGAAAGCAATTGCAATCCCTGAGAAAAGAAATCATCTTATTGTCTACCACAGTACAGACTATCGACATCTGAGACAAAAATTCATTCCCAAGTAGTCCAAAGCACCTCATAGCAGTTTCTCTATTACAAATCAGACAATATTAATACAACAGATTTCTTGCCTCGAAAACTTTTCAGCAATAATAACTGTCAGCAATATACCAAAAGTGAGGAGAGAAAGAGATTGAGAACGGAATACAGGATTGGAGCATATTAAAGAAGTACCAACCAAGTGTAAAGCTAGGAAGAACTGAGATATTGAGACCTCAGAGGTTAAGGAACTAGTAGGTAACTGGTTTGTATTTTTTTTTAAATGTATACAAGATCTGATCAGCAAGATCTGATACGCTTAGGCCTAAATCAAGATCTGATCAGCAATAATAACTGTCGTAGAAATATTGGCAAAAGTTCAACTGCCAATATACATGAAATAAATGCCATATATATATGATTTGCATCGACTAAACGCTGTGGAGTAACATGATCTTGGTTGGAAAAAGGAGCATGTAGTGAAAAAGAAAGGTTGGAATATAAATCAGACCATTCAGTAAAGCAAATAAAATGATGTTTGGAACAGCAAGGGGCTATTAACAGCCATTCGCACTTTTTGCTTGGGAAGGGAAATCAAGAATTCTTCTATTTTTTCCCAGATCCACCTATTGGAAGATCCAGGCTCCATGTTTCCATAAGTCCAGATGCTGTATGTTTCCCATATACTTAAGGGCCCTACAACCCTATCTTTTGCCAATAAAAATAACTACTGCGCCACATTTTAGACAACACAAATCTAATATTTTTTAGCAGTCTGCATTTCTGGGTTTGTGAGAACAATTTGGAGCCACGGTTATATTTGCTTCCAAACCAACGGAAGCATTCAACGTTCACTGGCAAAGTGATTATCACCCCTGTTCCAACTGCAGAGGCATGAATCCACCTAATTTGGCCTTCCGGAACAACTGATAATCTGTAAAAACAAGACATATGAAGCCAACTTACCCTGGTTCAAAAGCCGGCTACAGATGGGCAGGACCTGCATAAAGGGGCCTAATTTCTCGCGCTCAGCCAACAATTCGGTCAAGTACCGACTGTTGTTGTTGCTGCTGCAGTGGCATGAGCCGTTCAAATCCAAGAAACAATGGATACCGAAACCAGAGAAGAATAAGCGGATTGAAATCCGAAAATGCAAGAATATCCCACCGAAACTGCTGCTGCTAGATTTGTGAACTAGGATGAAAAAACCTATTTCAAAACCATTTTTATACAGGGACCCAGGGAGCCATATACACCAAAACAACGGGTTGAATCCGTCAAAACAGGGAGCCGCCCTCGCTCCGCCCTCCATTTCAAAATAAATCTAACATCCCATGACCAAATCGACCCTCACAAACCACTCCCGGGACCAAATCGACCCTCACAAACCACTCCCAAACCAGAAAACCCAAACTGTAAATCAAAATGGGGGCGATTTTGATCAAATACGATTCCGCAAATATCAAAATGGGGCTATTTTGATCAAATACGATTCGGTTAGTTTATCCGCCCTGGGCTAAAATAAAAAAATAAATTAATTTTTAAATAAAATATGGGCTAATTATATATAAAAAAAATTATTATTTTAATTAAAAATTCGCCCCATTAAAATATAAAAAGCCTTAAATTTCGCCTTTGGGCGATTATTCGCCCCTAAAATTAACCTTGTTCCTGCAGTAAGATAATTAGCTATGTTTGTATACCATGGTGAGTGAGTTGAAATAGAAAAATGATATTCATCAGGAAAAGAATCTTCAACAGGCATGCATTCATTACCAATAGTCAGCCTAGAAATAAAATCATCCACTACATTATCTTTCCTAGGTTTATCTAGGATTGTTATATCAAATTCTAGTAACAACAATAACTAATGCATAACCCTACCATTAATGAATGGTATATTCATTAAAAAATGAATGGAAGAGTGGTCAGTGTGAAGAAACACTTGATATCCCATAATGTAGTGTCGAAATTTGTTGATGGAATGCACTGCTACAAGAAATTATTTTTCTTTCACCGTGTAGTTTAGTTCGGCTCGAGTCAAATTCTTGCTTATGTAGTAGATGTCATATGGTTTTTTGTCCTCTAGCTAACCCAATACATCTCCCACAACAGTATCAGATGCGTCTGTGGCTATATGAAACGACAGACTCCTGTTTGGTCCTCGCAAAACAGGGGCTACTGATCCAAATTTTCTTTATTCTGTAAAGGCTTGCTCGCATTCCCCCGTCCAAACAAATTCTACATCTTTAATAAGAAAAGAAAATAAAGGGGATGCAATTCTTGAATTTTTTTCTATAAACCTTCTATAATACCTTGCATGTCCCAAAACTACGTACCACTTTTTGTGTTTTGAGAATTGAAATTTTCAAAATTATCTCTATCTTAGCAGGGTCCACTTTAATTCCATCAGTAGAGATAAAGTGTCCCAACAAAATTCCTTCATTCATCATCATGTGACATTTTTAAGTACTTAAAGCAACATTAGTTTGTACGCATCTTTCTAGTACTTTTTCAACATTAACTAATGCTGTTTCAAAGGCATAACCATTAGGTGTAAAGTCATCCATGAATACTTCTAAACAGTCATTTAACATATATGAGAATATCCCCAATATCGCCCTTTGGAAAGTTGCTAGCACATTACAGAGTCCAAAAGGAAGAAATTTGTATGAAAAGGTTCCCCAAGGGCAGGTAAAGGTGGTTTTATCCTGATCTTATGGGGCAATCTGTATCTGATTGTAACCACTAAACCCGTCTAGAAATGAAAATAATTTCTTTCCAGACAAGGTATCAAGGACCTGATCTATGAATGGCAAAGGGAAATGGTCTTTTTGGGTGGCCTTGTTAAGTTCTCTATAGTCTACACAAACTCTCCACTTTCCATTCTTTTTAGGAACGATGACAAGTGGGGATACCCATTGACTATCATAAATGGGATAGATGAAGTTGACATTTAGGATTTTTTGCAATTATTCTTTTACTACCTCCTTAAGTGCTGGGTTCATACGTTGTTGTGGCTGCCTAACTAGATTGCAATCCTCTTTTAAATAGATATGGTGAGTGCACAGGCTAGGATGAATTCCTTTCATGTTTGTGTAATTCCATGCAAATGCCTTTTTATACTTCTGTAACAGTTGTAACAACATTCTGTTTTGTTCGGAAGTCAGGTTCAGATTAACATTTAGTTTTTTAACTGGTTTTATTTCGACTGGGTTGCTCTTAATGTTTGGAGTGGTCTTCATATGTTCAAAGCTCAAGTCTTCCACAAGATCTTCCTCCCCCGAGTCCTCAATAGAAGTAACAGAAAGAGGATTACTAATAAAACCATTTATAATATCATCTTCTATCTCATCCTTAAAGTACTGGGCTTTACCAAGGGTAAGAAGTGGCTGGGAGTTATTTGATTCGGGTTTGAATTCATCCCATAAGGGATTTCCTAAATCCTTACTTGGTTTTGCAGGGGGATTAGGGCTAAGGTTATTTGTAGCCTTGCCATCTAAAATTTTCATAAAGCCTGAACTATAACCTATAAATGCATCTACAGTGGCCAACTAGAGCCTTCCCAAAATCAGGGGATGCCCCCGTAAATTTGATTTGGTTTGAAATAATAAAAAAGTATGCTAGATACCTCCAGGAATCCACCATAATAAATACGTCTTATAACACCCCTTCTGGTTTAACACGACACCTGTCTGCTAATTCTAGTACTGTAGGTGTTTGTCTCAGCCCGTGCAATCCTAAGGTGGTAAAGATTTCTTTAGCCATTACATTGATTTCTGCCCCTAAATCAATTAGTGTATTTGGGATGGGCATCTCATCAATATAAACAGTAACTGTAGGATTCCCTGGATCATTATATTTAGTCAACAAAGACTAACTAGTCATTAACTCTGATAATTTCCCCATCACATGGCTAGTGACAGGGTCCTTAGTCTTTCTTCCAGGTTTTCTAACACATAGGTCCCTTAATTTTATCACATAGATGGGAACATCCTTGATAGCTTGCAGCAGGGGACTTATGTGTAGACTTTTCAGCTCTCTAAGAAAATCATATTCAGGTTGTGAAATCATCCTAGTTTCTAATAATATTTGCGGATATGGGGCGTCCTTAGTTACTATAACAACTAGGTTGGCTAATACAGATGTACCTGCATTATTTGGGTTCGCTGTTACAGGTGTAGCAAAATCACCTTGACCTACTGTAGTAGTTCTATTAGAATCCACAGGGCCATCCTTAGGAGATTCACATTCTTCTTCAGTGATGACAGGAGAGGTTTTACTACTTTTCTTGATCGTAGATGGATTTCATTGCATTCAACGAGAGTAATGTAGTAGGTTTGGAAGGAAGCGGGAGCTTCTAAAGCCTGGAATGCCTTATTATTTGGATTAGGGTTAGGTTGTACTGGTAATTGGGGTCGTATGGGAGGAGTCGTAATAGCAGATGATGCAAGAGGTGGAAATTGTAATTGTTGCTGCATTGGTAACGCGGGAGGGTTTCCTTTCCAGTTGTGACGCTAAGGGTATAACTGAGATGGAGGATATGGGAAGGAGGGAGAAGGATACCACTAGCTCCATAGTGAGGGGAGTTGAGCTGGAGGAGGAGTAGGGTACTACCATGGAAACTGTTGAGTGTTATACACATTATTCCATGGATTAGAAGAAAAATCTTGGAACATACCTGGTGGTCTTGGTTGCCAAGGTTTCCTTCATCTAATGAAGTAAGAAGACTAAAATTCCTCTCTTGATTCCTTGAGTATTTCTTTTAGTATCGGAAGCTCTAGGAAATGTCCCGTAGAATGCTCCAAGTCACAAATGTTGCACAAGCTAACGCTGTCGACTCTACAGTCTTTCAAGGAGTGTTTTTGTTTACACTTTGGGCAGAATATGGCCAGAGCCTTTTCAGCTTCATCTTGTGCTTTCTTTACTTGTGCTGTCGTCAACTGAGCAAATAGAGTACTTAGAAGATCAGTCTTAAGACATTTAAACATATTTCCAATCTCAACTCTTGTTACACTTCCATTTTTTGATTTCTATGCTCTGACAGAAGCATCCTATGTCATGCTTCTTCCTGGTGATGATCCTTGTGAGCACCTTAAGCAAAGCTTCATAATTTCTTCATATGGTTCCTAAGATATGTCCTCTTTTGCTAACAGATTCAAAATATCAAGGCAGTTGTCTCTCATCCCTTGAATAAATATTGTCTTCAAAATTTTAGGATCCAAATCACTATGCTTAGACCTCTGTAAGTTATAATGAAATCGTTCCACATAATCTTCCAGGCTACAACTCATCCTTCAAGTTTCTGGTCCGACAATAATCTTGTTATTTTTCATGTCTCCCCATGTTCAGATAGTGGCAGGTCCAAGTCCCATAAACCATCTCAATGCTGCACCTTTTAGGGTTGCAGGAAACAATTTTAATTTCTAAGCGTCTGAAGTGTAATCGTAACTTTTGCACAGAACATCAAATTCAAACAAAAAAGTGTTAGGATCTTCTATAGTTAATCCTTGAAAATATGGAAGAACCGATAAAGGGATATTTTTCATGGGAGCTTCTCCCCTTATGTCACCTATTGGAAATTCAAAGGTGGTAATAGTGTCATCTGTCTTATTGTTATTGTCCCCCATTGATTTTTCTCCTGATTCTTCTTCTGGTGAAGGTTCTTCTAGAGATTGTTCAGATTGATGGTCCACGGATAAAGATTCTTGTGATGATTGCTTAGAGTGTTCAGGGGCTAGTTGTTTTACTACACTTCCTAAATCAGGGTATTGGAAAGTGAAAGAATGTTGTTCTGATTCTGACTCCTGGTAATTCCCATTGGTTTCCCCTTGTCCTTCTAATCCAAAGTCTTGAGTACTAGTCTCTCCTTGTTGTTCCTGAATTGCAGTATTGGGAGATTGTAGACTGGTTTGAGGAGGATGGGGTCCTAGAACAGAGGAACCAAAGATTCCTGATTTTGATACAGATGTAGTAGCTTTTTGTGGCCCTATTTTCCTTACGTCTCTATGCAATGTTGATTGTTCCTTCTCTACTTTTGAGATCAATTCTTGAATGTATGTAGTCCTCCCTTGATCAATATTTTTCTTATTCTTAGGTTGACCCCTCTTTCCTGTAGGTTTATTGTTATCTCTACGGGTTGCTTCTTTTCCACTTATACATCATATACATGGACCCAATGCATAATTATTTTCACTCTCTAAGTGTCCTAATTATTGCAGGGGTGAGCCCACTCAAGTATGTTAGAGTGATGCGCAGGTTCTTACCTCTCGTCTTACCACCCAACACTTGCAAAATTAGAGACACACTGTGAAAACAAAAATAAAATAAAATAAAACTCACTAACACACCCTAAGTGTCCTAATTATTACAAGGGTGAGCCCACTCAAGTATATTAGAGTGATGCGCATGTTCTTACCTCTCGTCTTACCGCCCAACACCTGCAAAATTAGGAACACAAAAAACTCAAAAGAAAAGCGTTGGTTGACTGTATCACTACAACTTTCCCCGGCAACAACACCAAAATGTTCAGATGGTTTAATAACTTTTTAATTTGACTGGACCACAATCATTTAATTTTTGATCAAGGTAAGTCTTTTTATTTCAAAGGTGTATGCACTGTCTGTGCCGATACATAACAACCAGGGAAAGAAATGAAAGAAATGTCATTGAACACAACTGTAGATCTTAAATAACTCATGCAGAAATTAAAAAAACATTCTACAAGAATGAAACTCACTCATCACACTTCGTGTTTTTCTCAGAGAACATGTGCACCACACATTATTAGTGAAAGTGTATCAACTGATTAAATATTGTAGTTCTAGCCAATCCTGTGTAACCACATATAATGAATCTGAAAACAGATGTGCATATGTGCTACAATTTATAAAATGACAATAATAAATCTAGACTTAAAAGCAAGAAAATCAATTAATCTACTACCGTTGCAATCTCTCCCTTGATTTGACCCTCTTAAGGATAAGCGACCTAACTAGGTCTTGGAGTGACTTTGCTTAGAGGAGGAATTTTCGGTGGTGGAAGGATTCAATATCAAGGGTATAATTGGTTGCCTAAAAATCAACCTCATTGGTGGCTAATCTATCCATTTTAAGTCTTGATTTCTCTTTCCCTAACTAATTTTCCCTAGGAAAACCCTAGGTTAAGCTTTAATTTGACAACTTTTTGAAAGTTTCATATGCCTTTAGCTTGCCAATATTCATTATTGGAAACCTTTTCCTTGGCACATTGACCTTGGAACATTTCATCTCTCTTATTACTCAATCCCTAGGTCTAGCACGCCCTAATTAGGCCTCTCTAAGGGATGTGAATTGCCTTATTCTCATTGGTTGAGCCTTGTACTTAAGTAGAGCCATCCTTTAGGAGACTATTGTGTCATGTTAAACCTTTAAGCCTAAAATATCTATCATAGGTAACCTATCTTTCGAGAAGCCTCCCATTAGTGAAAGTCCATAAATAGCAGGGTGTAGTGGTTGTGGTGACTATGGGCCACACATCGTTGTCACTTAGTCTAGTGATTTCCTTGTAGAACACTCCTCTACAAGACCAACTAGATTTTGTGGCAAAAGGACCGAAATAATGGTGGCCTGCGCTAAGGTGACAATGTGTCCTTTCCCTCTGTGTGTTGATCTAACAAGTTTCAGGACCTTAGCAAGCCTACTAATTTGATCGGTAACAAGGACATTGGTCGACACCACCCAATTTTGATCAAACTACATAATTCAAGTCTTAAAATATGGTAGATAAAGCTTAACATGCTTTATCAATGATTTTTGTTTAAGTGAAGGGTACATTGTTTTCTAAAACAATGACAAAGGAGTTCAACAATTAACACCACCAACACTTGGCTACATATAGGGCTTGGTGCTCTTGATTAAATGCCAATCACATACATTCACATCTGGTAGAATCCAATGAAATGTTACAATCCCATTGAATATAAAATCCTGAAAATTATTAAGTCCATTGAATTTCGAATGGGACATGAAATTCTATTTTCCCAATATGAAGTCCAATGAGGTTGGAACCACTCTCAAACATCATGAAACAATTAATGGTAATGTTAAAAATTCAAGTAAAAGGATAAGAATTTAACATTACCATTAGGCAACATCTAGGAAGCGAGATAGGAACATGTATGAGAGTGTGGTTCAACACATGTTGGTTTCAAATTTCCAGGAAGCATGCATTTCAAGACCAAGGTCGAGATCCATTTTTTGCAAGCGTGGTTCCAAAGGTGCGTCAACAATAGTTCCACATGGTGCGTAGTTCTAGGTTTTGGTGCGTGGGGGGGAAGGGGACAAGTTCTTACAACATTGATTTAAATGCTTTTTTGTTTCTATGATGGGTGATGCTTATAGATGGTTTAAAAGTTGGCCTTCTCATATCATAGATTCCATTTAGGATTTACCACAAGTGTTTTTCAATGGATGGACTAATAAAATGATGTTAAATTTTTATTGAATTCCTTAAGGGAATCAAAAGAAAGGATAATGAAATTATTGATATATTTAGCATTAGATTTAACCAAGTTGTGCACCCACTCTTCTTACATATTATATGAATGCATTGGCACTTTTAGATTCCTTCTACATCAGTCCCAACCAACTAGCTTGGAAAATGTAAAGGAAAAGGTCAAACAAGAGATGCTAGTTGGGCATCATTAAGTTAGACAAAGATGGTAAAAAATCTCAAAGCTAAACATGAACCAATGGGAAAAGAAAGGGAATCCAATTCAAGATAATATCCACGCTTTTAACACAATAGATGAAAGAACTCCAAATAGTTATGAAACGAAGTCAACAAGTTATGAAAAAACGTCAACATGCTATGCAACAAATCCAACAAGCCATTCAACAAAGTCAATAGGTAATGCAACAAAATCAATGCGTAATACAAGATGGAATATTGAGGTTGGAAAAGAGTTATCAACAAACACAACAACAAATGAGGTTCCAATTAAAGGGGAATTTCAAAGGACCAATGCAAAATCAAAATCCCCCTAATAATTTGGAAAAAAGTAATGTAGTGGATTAGCCACTATCATTTTGTTGTAGACTGTGTTAGGAAACTCATTCAGAGAAAGCTTGTGCCATTGCAATAAGCATTAACAAAGAAAACACATAGCACAAATGTATCCAAGAGGACACAATATTTTTGGATAGAGAGTTTCCAAGTTCTTGCAATATGATGTGTGGTAGTTTCATCAATGTTACATCAATACAAGAAACACCATAGGTAGATAATATCATTGCTTTATTTGATGAAATGCCATCCCCAGAGGAAATAAAGAGAAGGAATGAAGAAGAAATATTTAAGTGGATGACATCTTAGAAAGAACAAGACAACACCCAAGAACATGCAAGAGAAATCAATTACTAAACACAAAAACCAATAAATCAAGGAAAAGAGCAACAAATTACTCTATAGGCTACTACTTCAGGTAAATCATAGTTTGACCTCTCAGCATGGGCTAACAATGTAAAGGTGCCAATACCCTTAATGGAAATAGTCAAATTCCCTAAGAATCAAAATCATATCACTCAAGCAACGGGTTTTAAAGAATTAGGCAATAAGAGGTTAACTATAGATAGTGAACAAGATCATCCTCTTATTTTAACATCTACATGTTAGTTTATGTAGCATCAGATGTGTTCTAGCCATGAAATTTGGTGGAAATGCTAGAATACATGAGATCTCCAAAACCCAAAAATCGTTTCTAGAAATTCCACCTAAAGATGGCTTAATTAGATTATTAACTAGTTTTTAAATATCCTAAGTCTAAACTTAGGGAATATGGTTAATTAATCAAAATTAATTAAGTAAAGGTGTGAATCATCTAGAAACTCACACGGATTGACTCCAAGATGATCCTAACCATTGATTAAGTTTTAATCTTGGTTTTTGGTGCTCCAACAATGGATTATAAGAGGAAATCGATGGGCATTTGGAGAAGATACACAAGAAATACGATTTTCTTGGAAGATCGATTTCCAGAGTATCAACAGTTAGTTGTCAGAGAGCCAAAGATCAAAGCCGTGAGTGAGGGGCAAGGACAGTGAGTCTGGAGGAGATTTTCCAGATCTGGAGACTCAAGTACAAGAGGGTTGAGTTTCCGTAGTGAGGATGTGCAGAGGCAACGCAAAAGCTTCAGAGGCAACAATTTGATTTGACCAGATAGAGGGTCGATTAAGTTGTTGGAGGCTAGGAAGATTTTCCGAAGGTACCAACGAGTTATCCTCGAAGGCTGGATTGGGAAGACAACTTGATCAGTTGTAGTTCCAGGCAGAGCGTACCAATGGCTGTGCAAGCTTGACGTAAAGGCTGACGCAGGGGTTTCTTGGATCCCATTCAAAGCTAGTTTTGAGCTGGATCAGTGCTGGGTGAGACAAAATTTGTCTCACTAATTTTTGTGGCCAATTTCTCTTGTAGTGGATTGCCATTTTGTGCATCTATATTATATTGATATTTTCACCGCTGCATAATAATAAAACCTTCAACTGCTGCACCGGTTTTCCGAAGTTGGATTTTTCTACGGACAATTGTCCAAAAATAACGGTGTCAAATTTATTTTGTGTGTGCTAGTACTTTCTCAAATTCCAACGCTATTATTTCCATAATACTTTATTTTTGAAGGTTGCAGTGTGATTTATTTGATAATTTTCATAGCAAATAAATTGTTAAAATAATTAAAAATTAGAAAAGAAATTCTAGATGCTGCAATATGATACCAGGTTTGGAATTTTCACATGGTATCAGAACATAAGTGATCATTCGGGAAGTTCAAAAGTAGAGAAGAGAATTTCGCTGCTCAGATGGAGTAGCAGGTCGAAATTCTTGAGGCATCGCAGTTCCTTGACAAGCAAGCCAAGTTGTTGGGGCAAGGGTTCGATTTTCAGCTGCAGGTTGGCAGAACAGTCGAATTTCCTAGGAGAGTGATTCCAACACTCAGAGGGAGCAGCTGCAACTCAGATTTTTCACTGAGCAAATTTCTGGTTGGATGCACAGGGTTTTGCAGCAACAAAACCAACGTCGTTTCGAAGACAAAAACACACATAGCAGAGGGAAAATTTCTCTCAGGGAACTTCGAGTCTCAAAATTTTGATTTTTCCAGGCATATTGGTAGTAGTAGCTAGCAGATTTGCGAATTCTAGAAGGGAGTGTGAGTAGAAGAGCAGTAGCCGGGTAGAAGGAAAGAGGGGGTTTTTGACAGTTTTTGATATGGCCACAACGAGACTTAGAGATTAGGATAGGTTGAATGGCTCCTCCAACTATTTCATCTGGAAGGCCAGGATGTCATTCCTGTTGGATGAATACAGTTTGAAGCTCTTCATAGACAATGTTATGGAAGTTCCCGGGAATGAAAATCAGCAAAAGGAATATAAGAAGGAGATGGCATGGGCAAAGCGTTTGATCCTGGATGGAGTTCGAGACCATATAGTCTCACACATGGGTAGCAAGGATACTGCCAAAGAGATATGGGATGCTCTCTCCATGCTATATCAGGGCACTTCTAAGCAGCGAAAGATGTTCCTAGAAGAAAAGCTGAGATGCATCAGAATGCATCAGGGAGATTGCATAGATCCCTTTCTGTTGTTGGGAAAAGTATCCAATATGGAATGACCCTATCCCACTCTAAGGGTGATAGTACCTCAGCAACAACCGAATGCAAAGCTATTCAAGATTACTTCTTTATGAGATGTAAGAGAGAGGAGAAAGAGATCCACTAACTGTTATCTTTCGCTAATGATTGATCCAATCTTCCCTCTTTGCTGCTTGCTCCCAGCTCCTTGCTCTTTCACTGGCCCAGCTACACCAAGATCCTGCAAAATGACAAGAGAGGGAAACTACAAGAAGCATAAATTCATAATTGATTCAAGGATTAGAATAAATCAAATATACAAGTATCAATACGCCATTGAGACACATGCATATAGAAGAACCTCAAATGCTTTATTAATGGAAGAAGTAAAGTTCTGAGAGTGTTACAACCATAAGAGGCCCAATCCAGCAACACTTCCCAGCAGAAAGAAATCTCCTCTTCACCTCCTTCAAGCAAATCACCCAATAATTCTATACTCAAACCAACATCACTTCCTTACATTCACAAGATTCCAGCCTCCCTAGACCTCATGAGAGAGCTCTATATATAGGAGATTTGGAGAAAGGATGAGTCAGCTTGAGCTTGGCATGGAGCTGACTAGTGTCATCTCCCACTTCAGTTATTCTTCAGTTCTTGAGTCCACTTGGAGGTTCTTGCTTCCACTTGGAGATCTAGATCCTCTTACTCATCACAAGGCGAATTCCTTGATCCAAGTGTCATTTTGGAAGCTTCCTGGGCATTTGACACCTTGAGGAATGACTGTGCCACTTGGCCAATCTCGCCCAGCGCAGGTAGCCTTCATTACTGTTGACATTCAGCACAGGTACAGAGTGGAGCAGTTGACATTCAGCGCAGATGCTCAGTGGAGCAGCTGACATGATCCAGAATTAGCTTGTTTTTGAGTGTTTTCAGGTGGAGAACTGATATTTAGTGCTGTGGTTTGTTGACCTTGTTCCTCTAGGGGTAGGAACAACATGTTTAGGGACTTTGGATCCCTTAGATTATTGACATTTCATGCTTCATGCTGTAAGGCACAAAAATGTCTATAACAGTTGCCCCCTAAAGTATGAGGTCGTTTATCGGGTGAAATGCTTTATCAGGAGGATCCGAAGTTCATTCAATCGCTGAGAGGTGACCTGTAATAAATACAATACAATACATTATTTTTCATTCTGCTTTCATGATCTAGCTGAGGCGGGCATTCCCATGCTCAGCTTTATAAATTCATTTTGGTACATATAACAGACGATCGTCTGATGGTAGACTGATAATTCTCTGCTGAAATTATCATCCTTTGAGTAGGATGATCATCTGCTGCAATGATGTACATGTCAAATGTTTTTATGTTTCCTGAATATATATCGCAGCCCGGATGGATGAAACTAGATCCGGGGTCTTCAAACTCGTTCGATCTTCACTCTAAGTACAAGTCGATCCATGTGAGAATTGCGTTGAAGTCGAACATGGAAAGACATCGCTTGATTACCGGTCAATGATGTAAACCGTTAACAAGCGCGAGAGGAATCACCGATAATGATAATGACCCTCAAGGTACTGCAGTACAATTCACGTGGTGTGAATAAAGGACTTGGCGTCGAACACCACGCAAAATCTTTCGGTCGAAGGTCATTGATGTATACCTGTCGCCGGAAGTGAGAAACTTGCCATTGAGGCATGCAAGCTTCAAAGTACTGAGGGGGGTGTTCCTAGATCAACTTCTTGGATAATGAGCTGAAGTCGACAAGAAGCGATCCGTCAAAGGAGGGCCTTAATGAATCCCACATCAGTGACACGGAACGGAGCTAATGATTTTAGTGGAGGTGAAAACAATCTGTGAGATATGATTCAGGGTGGCGATCATGGGTGGATGAAGGATAATGTATGGCAGTGGATGGGACACGGTTGACTCTTTCTGAACAACATCTCTTGAACATATAACGACACTGATGTGATGGATTGGTAGCATTACCCCAATTGTGGATGGTTTGGCGAGGACCATGGTGATGAGACCGGTGAATGAAACAACCCAACCCGATGTGATACGGAGGACAAAGTGTCATGTTCAAGAGCGACTTGCTACCATTAAAGCTTTGAGGTTCTCCCAATTTTTCCCCAGTCATTTCTGACCAGTACCTCTTTATTTTTGTCAAGCTTGAGGAGGATAACATATGCTTGTTCTATAACCTGCCCTTCGGGCAAGCCCATCGCTATGTTTTAACGAGCCTAGCGATAGGGAAACTCGTTCTCGTCTAAAGACAAGTTTGTCGCTATTTAATCATTTTAACGAGTCTAACGACAAGGAAAACTCGGTCCTTTTCATTTTTAGAGAGTCTGAAAAGGTACAGAAAGTTAACTCCACAATTCCTTTTTCGTCATCTAATCCCTTAAGTCCGAAAAAGTATAAAACAATACAGAAGGGATGAGTTTTCGATAACTTTAACGAGCCGAATAAAACAAGCGCTCGACCTTTTTGTGTAATAATCCCTCAGGTCCAAAAAGATTAAAATCTAGAGGAGGGATAGCTCTTCCGGTCCTTTTAACGAGCTGGAATGCCAAAACTCGGCAAACTTTTCATATTTTACGAGTCAGGAGAAAAGAGCTCAAAGAAGACTCGTCTTTTGAGGAACGAGTGATAAACAGGGATAGCAGCAGATTCCAGGTACAGGTTGGAATTTTCCAATCACGGCAGTGTCACAAGGATGGCTAGGTGAAATCACTCTTCGCAGCTGTTCCTCAAAATGGGTAAACACTCATATGGAGGTGAACGATTGGCCAAATGAAATGGAGGTGGCAGGTGCAAAACACGACCACAGCTTTTTATGGCTAATAAATTTACGATCACAATGGTTATTTACCGGTACTGGGTTCATTTTTTAATGAGCTTGAATGCGCCAAAACACTGCTCAACCTTATGTTTATTTTTTAACGAGCATAAACTATGTGCTAAAACTGCTCGGATCTCGCTTTTCTATTTTTTAACGAGCATAAATTCCGCGGTAAAACTGCTCGATCTTATGTTTATTTTTTAACGAGCATGAACTATGTGCTAAAACTGCTCGGATCTCGCTTTTCTATTTTTTAACAAGCATAAATTCCGCGGTAAAACTGCTCGATTATACCAGTCATAAGATAAGAAATGTCTCCTGTGAGATCTCTATTTTTTATAGAGCTTCATCTTCACTAAGCTTTTCTCCCTCTCATCCTTTCTTTATGCAAGTTCGGAAACGGCTAATCCCAAAAACAGATAAATAACCGCTCTTAGCTTGCACTCCAAAAGGTTTGCATGCCCCCAGGTATAAAGTACAATTTCAAGGCTGCCCCTACTTATCCGATAAAACATTCGTTTTAAAGGGTGAGGCTTGCCTCTTTCTGGTTACCCAAAGATTGTTTTGTTAACACCATCAAACGAAAACACTTCCTCGGCACTGTCTACCGAAGTAGACAATGGTGAATGACCTTTGTCAAACAAGTAACCTTATCAAAAGAATCCTGTTCTAGAACAACCCCTCTTCCATCCACGGACGGGGTACGGACTAGTCATATTCTTTCGCGGAAATTCTACCTTATACCCAAGGTTTCCTCTGCCCGAAGCAGACCAGGATGCATGCCCCCTGGGTTCCAGTCCCATCTTTCCGAATCACTCGCACTCATCGGGAAGGAGGACTGGGGGTGGAGACATTTCTTGGGTGAATAGACCATTCAGGGTTGGTATGTGACTATTTGCGATGCGTGATCCCGGAAATGAAAGTTGGTCTACGAGCTTGACCATTCTTCCTTCGTGTGGAAAACACATTACTCTAAAGAGTGAGGAGACTATAGCTCCCATGCAATATATATAGTCTCGTCCAAGGAGTAGGTTATAATCCAAGGGTCCTTGAACGACCATCACGTTCATTTGAACGGTCTTCCCTTTCAATGTAACAGGCACATTGGGGAGGATCCCTAATGGTCGACTGGTTCCTTTATCAAAACCCGAGAGATTTCTTATCTCAGGTAAAAGCTCCGGGGAACCCAGTGCTTTCCAAGCAATAGAGGAAAGGATACTCACAGATGCCCCTTCATCAATGATAGTTCCAGCCATTACCATTCTGTAAATTTGGACTATGATTCTGAATGGTATACTGGCTGGTAACCGGGGTCTGCCTAGTTGGTTCCAATCAAAGGACACAACCAGGTTGCTTGGTGGTGGGACCGAATACACGGCCGGATATGACCCTGACGATGTTCCTTCCTGCGATAAAGGAATGGGTGCATTGCCCTGATGCTCATCAGAGTCGGTGTTGATGAAAAGAATCTGGATGGTGTCATCCTTATTCTCTTCAGTGAGGGTGTCATTTGAAGATGAATCTTCATTGACGGTGTCATTTGAGGATGAAACCTCTGAAGGAAGAACAGGGTCAACTGCCGTATCGACCTTTAGACTTTCGTCTGGTCTGGATTCAGTAGGTTCATTTTCAATGACTAACACTTCAGCTGACCACTTGAGCGGGCCAGCTGTATTTTCAACCAACGAAGGACTTGGCACGAGTTTTTTGTATCCAGGAGGAAGTCTCAACGGTGAAACCGGGCGATCTTCCAAAACTCTCTTCGCTTTGTCTAAGAAGGGACAACGGTGGATGGCGTGACCGCCTTTACACAGTTTGCAGGGGGATCTTGCTTCCCCTCTTTGTCTTGAACCTTCACTTTCGCTGGTTGACGGTAAGCATTCAACATGGCTATCAGAGGTTGATGCTCCCGAATTGTGCAAACGAGGGGACCAGTCCCTTAGTATCCGGGGAATACAGGGACAATCTCTATGGAAGTGGTCTCCTCTACATATGACACATGGCGATTTAGGCCCGGTCTGTGCTGTGTGTGGATTTTTGTCAGATGCCTTTTGCTTGCCCCCAGTTGCCTTAGGCTCCTTCTTCTTCTTCTCCTTCTTCTCCATGGGAGCTTGGCTTTTGCCGGCTCTACCTTGCGAAGATGAAGGATTGGAGGAAGAGTTATAGGAAGTAGAAGGCTGGTGGGCAGCTCTAGACTCATCTAACTGTTGACTCGACTGTTCAGGAACCATGGTGTTCTGAACTACATTGGTTGAGAATAGCCAAATTGGCAGGCCAATTGTCAGTCCTGGAAGCGACAATGTGGCCATGTGGGGCGCACCAACTTCTCCCCAAGAGGAGAAAGGACTAGGATTTCCACCATGTGGAATTCCTTGGTTGGGGCGTTCCATGTTCTCAACCTACAGACCAACGCAGGAATAGGAGGTGATTATGTTCCGTTTAAAATAAATTTTATAACGACGCTTTAGACACAACTTGCTTTTTCACTTTTTAAGAGTCGAGAAAAAGCTAAAGATGACTCTAGTCTCCTTCGATGTTTTAACGAGCCCGAAGTGACAAATGCTCGGATGGACTTTTTCAGTTATAGAGTTTGAAAAAGGCCAAAAGAAACTGCTCTGGAGTTCTAGGCAGAGGGTGTGCCAAACTTTTCGCAAAACCACAGAATGCGTTTTACGGTACGAGTGGTCGATCTTCGTGAATGCTGTGTTCACTACATTGCGATCAGTAGGGCGGTCGACACGGTTTCCTATGGATAAAGGCTTTGTTCCTATAGGGGTCTCCCAATATATACGCGACGGTACGTGGGAGCACAAGTCCGTATTGATACTTATCGCTTCACCGTGGAGGAATCACCCAACCACTCAACGCTAAGATATCACGTTTAACGACGCCAGAACACGTCTCTAGCTTAGACCTCTATGTGTTTGCGTTATGTTTCAATGCATTGTTATGTAAATTCAATTTATTTTAAGGTTGATCTTGTTTAGCAGTTTGCCTTTATGGATCACCACGAGATGTATAGTAACACTCCTAAATGCAGTCTAAGATGATAAGCAAGCTTTTCAATCTTTCAACTTTGAAAATCTTAACTACTGAGGGAAAAGAAAAACAACATCTTTTCACACAGATCATAGAGCACACACTAATGCACTTTTTCCCTAAATCAACATGCAAACTGTCATAATGCACATGCACAATGTAGGTATTTCTTTTCTCTTTCTTAATGTTTGTGCGATACAAAAAGAAAGCTGTTGTATAACTTTGAATTCAATTTCAAGTGAAAGCAAACAAGCTTGTCAAAAATCAAAAGACACCTTAAGATTTACTTGTTTCGACACTAGAAATATATAAATTCAAACCATATGACGAAAGCGAAAGCTCAATCAGCTATGAACAGCAAACAAACTAACTCTTAAGATCAAAACGACACTTTATCACAGGTCTAGATCCAAGAGGCCACAGCAAGACTAGTTCACTTTCGTTATGGGAAACTGCAAATGACACAAGAAATACACAAAGAACAAATACAGTTTCTTTATACAACCGAGGCGGAATAGTGACAAGGAAAGTTGGTTTCAGATAGGCACATTGACTGGTAACAGGCAGCAAAAACAAGGGTGAAAACAGGGCAAGAAACAGCAGGAAACCCCAGTAGCACAAGGCAAGACTGGTCCAGCGCAGGTGGTACACAGGCAGTTTGACCTTCAGCGCAGGTAGCCCCTTCGGGAACTGCGCTGAAATGCAGACAACCTTCACACAGCCTGCATTGAAGAACGAAACTTTCGTTTCTCTTGGTTTCCAGGTCATAGATTGCTAAAAAATTCACAGTTTTTGGCCAAATCAGAAGCTATCAGTCAAGTACACACTAAGGGATGAAAAAGAGGATGAAAAGCTATCACTAAGAGCTATTTAGAGTCCTTGTGGATCAGCTCTTCAAATCATAAACTTGCCCAGAAACTGAGCTAGAGTAGCTGCCCTCTACTTAGCATTTGAAAGATCCAAATGCAGTTCGATTCGGTACTCCCTGTGTTTATGAAATGAATAGCAAAAACACAAACAACCAACAAGATACGATCCCCAGCGGAGTCGCCAATTTGTTGTTGGGAAAAGTATCCAATACGGAATGACCCTATCCCACTCTAAGGGTGATAGTACCTCAGCAACAACCGAATGCAAAGCTATTCAAGATTACTTCTTTATGAGATGTAAGAGAGAGGAGAAAGAGATCCACTAACCGTTATCTTTCGCTAATGATTGATCCAATCTTCCCTCTTTGCTGCTTGCTCCCAGCTCCTTGCTCTTTCACTGGCCCAGCTACACCAAGATCCTGCAAAATGACAAGAGAGGGAAACTATAAGAAGCATACATTCATAATTGATTCAAGGATTAGAATAAATCAAATATACAAGTATCAATATGCCATTGAGACACATGCATATAGAAGAACCTCAAATGCTTTATTAATGGAAGAAGTAAAGTTCTGAGAGTGTTACAACCATAAGAGGCCCAATCCAACAACACTTCCCAGCAGAAAGAAATCTCCTCTTCACCTCCTTCAAGCAAATCACCCAATAGTTCTATACTCAAACCAACATCACTTCCTTACATTCACAAGATTCCAGCCTCCCTAGACCTCATGAGAGAGCTCTATATATAGGAGATTTGGAGAAAGGATGAGTCAGCTTGAGCTTGGCATGGAGCTGACTAGTGTCCTCTCCCACTTCAGTTATTCTTCAGTTCTTGAGTCCACTTGGAGGTTCTTGCTTCCACTTAGAGATCTAGATCCTCTTACTCATCACAAGGCGAATTCCTTGATCCAAGTGTCATTTTGGAAGCTTCCTGGGCATTTGACACCTTGAGGAATGACTGTGCTACTTGGCCAATCTCGCCCAGCGCAGGTAGCCTTCATTACTGTTGACATTCAGCGCAGGTACAGAGTGGAGCAGTTGACATTCAGCGCAGATGCTCAGTGGAGCAGCTGACATGATCCAGAATTAGCTTGTTTTTGAGTGTTTTCAGGTGGAGAACTGATATTTAGTGCTGTGGTTTGCTGACCTTGTTCCTCTAGGGGTAGGAACAACATGTTTAGGGACTTTGGATCCCTTAGATTATTGACATTTCATGCTTCATGCTGTAAGGCACAAAAATGTCTATAACACTTTCTTAGTAGGATTCAGGAGGTTCGAGCCCAGCTTGCAACTATTGGGGAAACACCTCAAACAACAGAGCTAGTGAGATTGGCACTGAACAATGTCTCTAAGGAGTGGCAAGTTTTTGTCCAAATTATATTGGGAAGAGACAAGCTACCAGATTGGGTCAGGATGTGTGCCGATTTGCAGCAGGAGGAGTTGAGGCGAGCTCTGTTAAAGAGCTCCATCAGTGGCAGTGGTAGCATCATACCGAAGGTGGTGAAGGAGGAGGAGAATGTGGCCCTTGCATCAAAAGGGTCCCACTCAGGGGCAGGGGGAGTAGAGAAATAAGACGCAGGACATGATAAAGGCCAAGTGCTTCAGATGTAGTGAGCTTGGTCACTACAATACGCAGTGTCCTCTCAAGAAGAAGGACAAGTCGAAGAAGCAGGACCAGCAGACAGCGTCAACTGATATAGATAGGATGTCCTCCATGTTGGAGGAAACTTCACGATGATGGAAGACATACCTCCAGGATTGAGGTAGGGTGACTTGGAGTTGTACCCCAGAGAGCTACAAAGATTGGGAAAGATCCTTGAGGAGTCCACCTCATGGATCATTACCTTGCTACAGGGGGGCCCATGGTATTCAGTAGTAGGATGGATTAGTGGCAGTTGATGCAGCCAATACTAGAGTGACAGTTGCATAATAGTAGCAATCAGAGGTTGAGGTGCACAATGCAGTGTTGACAACAAAGTAGATGGCTAAGTGCAGAGTTAGCAGCAGCGTAAATTCTTCAATGACAATGCAGAGGCTAGTAGTAGTCAAGACTTGGGAGAAAGATGTATCATAGTGAACATAAATGATTCAGTATTTTGGATGCTTCTCAGTTGCAGTAGTTGCAGTTGTAACAACAACAAATGAGAGGGAGTTGCAGTGTAGATGCAGTGTTGGCAGTAGTATTGCAGTGTCAACAACAACATAGATGCAACATTAGAGTTGCACAGTAGTTGGTGGGAAACAACAACCAGACATTAGAATTGTGATGGAGGTGACACAAAGACAAGGTGTTGTGGTAGGATGTGCAACACTAGAGAGAGAACACAATCCTCGCTAAGAGGGAGCGCTAGTTTATGTAGCATTGGATGTGTTCTAGCCACGAAATTTGGTGGAGAGGATAGAATACATGAGATATCCAAAACCCAGAAATTTATTTATGGAAATTCCACCTAGAGATGACTTAATTAGATTATTAACCAGTTTTTAAATATTTCCTAAGTCTAAACTTAGAGAATATGGTTAATTAATTAGAATTAATTAAGTCAAGGTGCGAATTATCTAGAAACTCACACGGATTGACTCCAAGATGATCCTAGCCATTGATTAAGTTTTAATCTTGGTCGTTGGTGCTCCAATGGTGGATTATAAGAGGGAGTTGATGGGCACTTGGAGAAAATACACAAGAACACCAAAAGTTTGATTTCCTTGGCATATCGATTTCCAGAGTAGCAACAGTTAGTTCTTAAAGAGCTAGAGATCGAAGAAGTGAGTGAGGGGTAGGGACAATGAGTCTGGAGGATATTTTCCCAATCTGGAGAGTTAACTGCAGGAGGGTTGAGTTTCCTTAGTGAGGCTGCATAGAGGCAGCGCAAAAGCTTCAAAGGTAGTAGTTCGATTTGGCTAGATAGAGGGTTGATTCAATTGCTGGAGGTTGGGAAGATTTCCAGAAGGGACTAGCGAGTCATCCTTAGAGGTTGGATTGGGCAGACGGCTTGATCAATTGAAATTCCAAGCAAAGCATACTATTGGTTGCGCAGGTTTGATGTAGAGGCTGACACAAGGGTTTCGTGGAGCCCATTCAGAGCCAGTTTTGGAGCTGGATCAGTGTTGGGTGAGACAAAACTTGTCTTACTAATTTTTTTGACCAGTTTCTCTTGTAGTGGATTGTCAGTTTGTGCATCCAAATTGTAGTCATATTTTCACTATTTCATAATAATAAAACCCTTAGTTGTTGCACCCATTTTCCCAAGTTGTGTTTTTCTCAAGACAATTGTCCAAAAATAATGATTTCAATTTTATTGTGTGTGTGCTAGTATTTTCTCAAATTCCAGCGCTATTTCCACAGTATTTTATTTGTGAAGGTTGCAGTGTGATTTATTTGATATTTTTCATAGCAGATAAATTGTTAAAATAATTAACAATCAGAAAAATAAATTCCAAATGCTACAATAGGATTCTACTTTTGAAATTTTCACATCACAATAGGAAGATCAACTACCAATCATCTTCATGAACCATTTTTTATTTGATTGGTGGTTATTGATTGGATACTTCATAACTGCATGTTGGATTCAGGGATTGCTATGAATGTTATGACATTGAAGGTAAAAAATAAGATGGGTTTGAGAACATCAAGCCCATTAAATAATGTTCGTGCATTTGATTCAAGGGAAATCACAGTAGTAGGTTTGATCAATGATTTTCAGGTCCACTTGGCAACTAATTCAAATGTATTTGTTTGTACAGACATAGTGGTTATAGATGTTCCAACAATTTGGGGAATGCTTCTATGCTACAAATGGATGGAAGATGCAGATGGAAACATTCAGTTTGATTTATCATATTCCACCATTCCTACCCCATTTGGTGAGACACACTCTATAGAGAATAATAAAAAAAACATCATGTAGAAGATCCAAAGAAGCCCAACAACAACTTCATATTCTCAAAAGGAGATATTGGACTTTAGACAATGATGGCAACATCCGAAAAAATTCAGGAAAATGCAAATAATTTATGGAAGATGAACTTTGATGGATCTAACTTCAAATCATATAACGGGGTCGATATTGTTTTAACTTCTCAAAATAATGAATGCCTTTATTTTTCTTTCAAATTGGAGTTTGAAGAAACTAACAATATAAAATAACATTGCATAGCATAAATATTTGTTACTTGGTTTAAATATGACAAGAATTAGGAATTAAAATGTTAAGAATAATAGGAGATTCTAACCTCATTCTTTTGCAAGTGAAAGACGTCCATTCTTGTAAGAATAAGAAGCTCAAAATATATTGACAAATAGTTCTTTTAGCCATGGAATCATTTGAGGCCACAGGCCTCGAAGCAGTCCCAAGATGTATGAACACTATAGTATATGCCTTAGCAATTTTAACTTTGCTATTTCAGCCAAGTCCAAAATTGGAGAAGGGTGGAAAAATAGAATCGATATATATACCATCCATACTAGACAATGTAGATAATGGGTAGGTATTTGATGATGATGCATACATTTCAAATTTATGTGAAATTTCCAGTACCCAAGAAGTGGTATTAACCCAATAAATTATTCCAATCACTTATACAAAACAAAATTAAATTTTCAGCTAAAAGTAATGAATAAAAACATGAACAATGTCATTCACCAAATTAAAATGCAGTGGAGTATACGAGAAACCAATCACACAAATGACACATAATTTTGGACAAATGTCCCTAGAAAAACCCCAAGGTGAGGAAAAACAATTTTCAGGACAAGGGTTCTATTATTAAATCTCTAGCAAATCCATTGATGAAAAATTAGATTTATTGCTTGCCTCGAATTAGAAAATCGATCTTCACCCCTACTAATCAAGTAAACTAGGAAAACCCCACAACCTTCCTTTTGCAAAACATACAACCCTCAAGAAGCAACTTGGCTCTTGTACGACCCTCAGGAAGAAGCTTGGCCCTTGTACGACCCTCTCTTAGCCCACACATGCAATCTAGAAGAATTTGGCCTCCTCTGGAAAATCACATAGCCCCTTCATGGCCTAGAGAAAATCTCAACCTCCTCTACAAAAATAACTTGGCCATCAAAACCTCCCTCTGAAACTTAGAAGTTGGAAGACTACCAGATGAAGAATAAACCTTAGAAAAATCCTTCTCAATTACAACTGTTGAAACCTTCTTGGTGTCTCACTGAAAACTCACCCAACAATACTCAGCTCAATGTGCTCCAATGTTGCCCATTTATTTCCCTTCATAATCTCGCATTCACAAATAAACGACCAAAATTAGAAGTTAACTTATTCCAATCAATGGCTAAGATCATATTAAAAAATTCAAAAAGATTTTAGAGGCAAATCGACCTTATCTCAACTAATGTAATTTAATTAACCACTTCTCCTAAGTTTAAACTTAGGAAATATTTAAAAATCATTAATTAACTTAATGAAGACATTTTCCTAGGTGAAACTTAGGAAAAATTACATGGGCTTAGAGATAATTCATTTCTTTGTGCTCCTTGCCCCAGTGACACCTCTCAAGGCTAGAACAATTGTCTAAGATACAATATTTAACAATTTATGCATTTTTCCCAAGATTTCGCTGAAAATGATATAGATGTGGTGGAATAATTCTACAAAAAAGAAAATTCCAGCAAAGTTTGTGCCTTTGAAGGAAAATTTTGACAGGAATGGTTCTTTAAGAGAAAGATAGAAGAGATTCAACAAAAAAAATGTAGATATCAATGTTGGATCAAAATTAGATCCCATAAATATCATAGTTGGATCAAGTGCCAGCATTGAAGAGAGACAAAAGATCAAGGATTTGGTCATGGAATATAGGGACGTTTTTGCTTAATTCTATGTTGAGTTAATAGCTTACCAACAAAACATCATTCAACACACCATCCCTTTGTTCAAAGGTGCTCAATATTATAGACATAAATTGAGGTAAATCAACCCCAAGCTTGCACCAATGGTTAAATATCTCTATCTCAACAAACTACATGTTATCTAATCTAGTGGTGGTTAGAAAGAAATTATGTCAACTTAGATTGTGTGTCGATTTCAAAATTTTGAATTTGGATTCCATTAAAGTAACCACACTTTACCAAATATGGAGATGTTACTATAACATATAACAAGGTCAGAAATGCTATATTTCTTGGATGGGTTTTCAGGGTACAACCAAGTGTTGGTGAATGAAGAAGACATGTTTAAAACACCATTCACCACTCCTTGGGGTACACTTGAGTATATTAGGATGCCATTTGGATTGATTAACACACGAGTAACCTATCTTAGAGCAATGAACTATGTATTCAAGGACATCATCAATAAGATAATTGAAATATATTAGGATGACCTCAAAGATTTCTCAAAGAATAGGAAAGATCGAATTAGTAACTTGACGCAAATCCTTGAAAATGTAGCGTTACCCACCAAAGTGGGTAACCCTATAAGAGAAAACTTTCCTCCTAATCTTCACATCGAGTTGCCCAACCATGCAGCCCCTAACAACCACCACTAGTCGACGGCGTGCCATTTTATCTTCGCCACCTGCATCGGTCATATGCTTCTCACTCATTCGACAAGAGCACATGGATGAATGTGGGCTTCCAATCGAAAGGCACTTTATTCATTTTGCAATCAGGTGCTTATGCTTGTTTGTATTTGGGGATTTGATATGGATTATGGGGTGACCTGGAAGAAGGAGGGGTTTGGACTATGATCTTGTTCCTTCGCCTTAAATGGGGTATTAATATTCAATCCTAGCCCAGTGGGGCCTCTCACAATTGCCCAATGGATATAGGAGAGGCAATACTTCAAAAGCCTTGATTGAGATAACATTGTTTCATCTATCATTATTCCATACTTGCCATTTTCCATCTTACATTACAAGCCCATATTCCACCTCCATTCTTCTGGTTCAACTGACAATTGGTTTTCTGGGATTTGGCACCCATACATCCGCATACTTGGGTAGGGCCCGTAACTTAGCCCTGGGAGGTTGATGCAGCTAAAAGAAAAATAAAGAGCATTTCATGGCCACAAAACAAAATAAAAAGAATATCAAAATGCAAAAGATGGTCGAGACATATGCATTGGCATGTGGGCAAAAGCCTAGAATGAGCTCTACCTCACTCATTATGGCCATCACTCGGTTCCTAAGCACATTGTGCTCCATTACATCATGAAAAGGAACCCTTGCATGTCCCAACCCCGATGAGTAATGAAATGACTCATCCTTAAAGGGTAATACAATTACTTATGTCATTCAACGCAAGCTCTAACCCTTTGAGCTGCAAGTAGTAATATGAAGAAAAATCAAGCAAAAGTAAAAGACAAAAAAGAGGGGTCGAAAAACAAAGGTTGAGATGGTAACTCATGCATCCACAATTGCTCCTTCGTCACATCTATATGCTCAGGATGTGTGGATCCCCATCATGTTGGTCCCTTTGACCATGGCACTTGGTCATGAAGTCTTCTCCCCTCCATACCATTGTTATTATTCACTAATACCTATTGCTTGAAGGGTGGACTGAGGAAATGTTACTTCCCCTTGGGGACTAGAAACACCTAATAGGGTTGTCCTTTAGCCACTCCTACCTAGGGAAGAAACACCATTGCGTACTCAAGACCCTCATTTTGGAAGGGAAGCCTTATTTGAAGTATTAAATAACTATTTACATTCAAGATTGGTTCACTTAGATGCAAAAATGATTATTGTCCTTGATGACTGGTTTCTTTCACTAGACTTTATGTTGTGATTGTCAAGTGGCTCAACAACCCATGACCCGACCACCTTACCCACATGTACCCAGGCCCTAATGAAGTATATTGAGATCCAAAGGTGAAGTGTTGATAACCTTGGGTCTCCAGGTAGCAGTAACACACCATACCTATCCCTGGGCACCTCCTACACCTAGTACATTTTGCCACTTTTCACCATATTTGATGATTCTTCAGGATGATACACCTGGACCCAGCATGCCCCTAAGCCAACCTTAACACCTTATGAGGGATGGTAGTTGATTTAGGGCCCATATGAGGATGGGGTCACCTTTAGAGACTTGGGAGTGCTAGTAGAAGAGATGGACACTTTGTCATAGTTGGAGACCCAGGAGACCCCTTTGTGGTGCCTCAAGTGGATTTTTGGGACCACATAGAGCCACTAAGAGAGATTTGAGGGCCAATCCTCAAAACATTATTTTTAGAGGCTTCTACACCACACTTGGCACTCAAAAGCATTAACACTTGACATATGGAGCAACTATCATGCATGATGTCAACCTAGAAGGCCTCACGACTCACACGATTCGACACTTTCTAGCATTTATATTTAAATTTAGTGGGCTGGTTTGTAACCCAATGCATTGTTGTGATTTAATTTGTTGTTTAGGGGGTTTTTGGCTAAATTATGTCTTGTCCTCCTCCTATAAATAGAGGAGAGGATCATTTTGTAACTCATCATCATCGCTTGGACTATTTCAACCCTCCTTAGGAGAATTTCGACCTCTTGTATCTTGGAAAGATGTGATCTATGGAGTATTTTGTATATTCGAGCTATTTTATTTTATTTGGAGAAGTTATATTGTATCAATGATGGATTATTCATGCATTTCATCTTGTTAGTGAGCTTTGGTGTTGCATAATTTTTCATTTAATGTCTAGTGTATCGAATGCAATGGTTATCCAGGGTTTTTCTATTGTGCCCTAATTTGTTGAAAATCAATTGCATAGATTATAGATAGCCTCATTGTGTGCACTACTCATATATGGAATGTGAATGATAATCCCCTTGGTGAACTCATGTTGTAGTTCTCCCAAGTGCCTTTAACTCCCCACAAAGGTAATATTCAGGGTTTTGTTGCTAAGGCATCAAAATATCCTTACTCCTTTGCAATATGTAGTTAATCTTAAACATCCATAGACTACATCAACCCAAGGACAAGGTAATGGCCTCGCCTAGTGGGTGATCAACTTCTATTTAATCCATAAATTAAGTTTATCTTTCTCTCTTCTTTAATTCGACCCTCTTGAGGCCAAGTGGCCCAATTAGGGCTTAGTGTGAATTGGCTAGGAAGAGGAATTATTGGTCTTGTAAGGTCTCAACATCAAGGTTTGTAGTGGTTGCCTCAAAATCATTCCCCTAGGTGATCTTATTTCCATTTTCATCCACAATTTCTCTTGTCCTAATTGTTTTCCCTAGGCTAAAACCCTATTTTGGTAATAGCTCCAGCTTGAGAGCTTGTTGAAGGTTTCATGTGCCTTTACTTTCTAATACTCATAATTGGAAACTTTTTCTTGGCATCTTGACCATAGATCATCCCAACACACAACATATCAATCAAACCCTCGGTCTTACATTGCCATAAAATTTGGTCTCTACTTGGGATGTGAATTGCCCTTTCTCATAGTTTGAACCTTGTTCTTAAGCTGAGCCATCCTTAAGTGGGCTATTCTGTCATTGAAACTCCAAACTTATAATATCTATTAATTGACCTACCTACTGGGATTCCTACCATCGGTGAAAATACATAAAGAGTAGGGGGTAATAGTTGTTGTGACAATGGATACTACCTTATTATTGTGACTTAGTCTAGTGATTGACTTGTTGGGTACCCCTTTACAAGGCCAACTTGATTTTGCGGCAACATGTAGAACATATGTCATGTCTCTAAATATCAAGAAGACAATTTTTAAGGTGGTTCAAGGAAAGCTTGTGGTTCACAATGTATCAACAGATGGAGTTAGAGTGGACCTTGAGAAGATTAAGGTTATTCACAACATTGAATTGCCAAAGTCAATGAAAGAATTGCAATCCTTCTTTAGAAAGGTAAATTTTATAAGGAGGTTCATTCCAAACATGGAAGAAATTATCAAACCCCTTAACGAGTTGCTAAAGAAGGATGTGATTTTCAAATGGGATGATGAAGGTCATGTGACATTGAATCAAATCAAAGAATCTATTGTGAATGCTTTGGTATTGGTAAGCCCAATTTTTTCTAAAAATTTTTAGTTTTATTTTTTAATTTTCTTCTAATGATATCATCATAGTTGTGCTGCTCCAAAAGAATGAAGAAGGATAGGCGCAACCAATAGCATTTATGAGTAAAATACTAAGGGATCCAAAGCTTAACTATGCTAGCATGGAAAAACAAGCCTATGCTTTAATGAAGTCACTAAAGCATTTTAGAACTTATGTTGGGTATTCTAAAGTGATAGCATATGTGCCTCATGTTCTAGTCAAAGATATAATATCACAAAAAAATTCTTTGCGAACAAGGGGAAAATGTGTCTTGAAAATACGTGAATATGATATAAAGATTAGGGCAAACAAGATTATTAAGTGAAACAATTGACAAATTTGTTAGCATTAGGTAATGCAGACTCTAGAGGCACTAGGACTTCAAGATCAACCTAATACCATGTTCAATGCAATGACAAAATAGTTTGAACATGAGGATTGATATTCAAACATAATCTACTACTTGAAGCAGATGATTAGTCCTACATACTTTCCGAAGTATAAGAGGAGATTTTAGGCTTAAGGCATCCAAGTATTGTTTCACGGAGCAAGGTATTGGTTGGAGGAATCCAAATCATTTGATACTGATATGTGTAACTCCTTATGAGGCAAAGAATTTGATCAGAAAATTCCATTAAGGGCTATCTAGTGGTCATCATGCAACAAGGAAACCCACCCACAAGGTATTGACGGGGGTAGTGTACTATTGGCCTACAATTTCTGCGGATTTACACAAGTTTGTAAGGGAATGTTAGCCATGTCGGTTTTTCATAGGTAAATAAAAGCTAGCAACATTACCTTTATACCTAATAGTGGTGGAAGCATCATTACAACAACGAGGCTTGGATTTCATAGATGAATTTAAGCAATGGCCACAAATGGATTTTGACAGTGACCAATTACTTCACTAGGTGTGTAGAAGCAATCCCCCACCAAGAGGGCAACTGATTTAGCAATGATGGATTTTTTCTAAAAGACATATAATTACAAGATTCAATGTCCCTGCTTAAATTACAACAAATAACGCCAAAGCATTTAACTTAGCAAATATTCAAACATTTTGTTTCAACTTTGGCAATATCCTTTCACATTCTTCATATTAATATCCTCAAGGTAATGGAATGGCCGAGTCAAGTAACAATAATTTAATGAGTATTAACAAGAAATCTTAGCCTCATAAACAATGCTTCTCCAACAGTAGACTCGGTCACCCAAGGAGTATGCGTCCAACACAAGAAGAGAGGGACTTGACCCTTTATACATAGAACTAGGCCTCCAAAAGTTTATCAGAACTCGACCCTTCATAATGATGCAACTCATCCCTCTTTAGAGACTGATTTGACCCCTTCCGACAATAAGAAAACTCGGTCCCTTAGCAAATATAGATTAAGCCACATCAGCAATAAGAACTTGACCCTTTCACCACAACTCTACCTTGGATTTGGCTTGGAAACTCCACTTGAAATAAGATTTATAGAAAACACAAAATCCGAGCTTAAAATCAATTGATAATGCATTGAAGTCTTACTCCAGCTCTGCCATATTTTCTCCTTTGAATCAAAATGACAAAATTTGAGTGATTTTTCTCTCAAACTAGCTAGGGTGTATGGTTTCAACACCAAAATTAGCAACCGACAATGCGGATTTCCAAAAACCCTAGGCTCTTCCTCAAGAGCTCTCCAAAATTCTTTTTCTCAAGTGACAAATGCAAAAATTAGGAGAGACTCCTTATTTTCCCTATTTTATAATTCATTTGCCACTTTTGCCACATTTTTACCTTTTTATTTTATTAGTCACTTTAGTGGATTTTCTCACTTTATAAGTTAAAAGTGATTTTTCATTAACCTAGGACCCATGTCCCTTTTCACCACTTTATCTTTTGTAATGTTTTCTCCTAGGAAAATCATGTTCTCTTGATTAATTTTTCTCGTCCTAGTGTAATGTCCCAAATGCCAAAATTTTGGGTTTTCTCGATATTTTAACTCAAAATTTCTTCAAACATAATTTTCATTCATAAACGGAAGATTTCCATGTAAAATTCAACACCATAGAACTGTAAATAACAATATTGAGCAGAAATAATCTCAACTTAATTCATAACATATAAACTGGGGTTACATGCACATACAACCAAAAGAGCTGAGATGAAAAGTTGGCCTCCAAGATAATCTGCTGCACTGCTATGCTGGCCCTCCAAACTGAACTAAACTGCCACTGTTAAGCTCTCCTGTGAATTCTGGATGAATTCACCAAGGGGAGATGGGTGCTCACCCAATCTCACTAAATCACCCGAGGGTTTCTGTCCTGGGGCTACCAAGGAAGTAGAGAACCGAGTTCTCCAACCTCTCATACAAGAAGAAATCACAAATCCAAGATGTCCTCTAATGGCCTCCTCCTCTTTTACAGATCTAATGGACCCCTCTAGAACCTCATATTTTATTATTATTTTAATCATGGAGAACTTTTCCCTCTTTTATTTTAATTAAAATATTTTTTTTAATGCGGGAAAAAGGTAAATTTGCCACCATGTCTCCTCAAATCACTGAAACTCACATCTAACCATCCCATCATGTAGATCTTCTTGTTCTGGTTCCAATGAGCTATTACACTAAGGTGTTTTTTCAAGTATTCCTCCCAGAATGCCACCTTAAGCGTAATTAATTGAGTGAGGCCAAATAATAATTTTGTTTTCTGAAAGTTGTCGGAATGTACCGGAACAAAAGACAAACTGTGCGGATGATGGAATATACCAAGCGAATGCCATCAGACCTCATAAAAACTCCTCAAAACCCCTCCTGGGCCCGTTGATGACACCAACCCGCACCTATGCCTGTCTGCCCCTAACTCTGAAAGTCCATCCTAACCATATCATAAGGAACACCAGAAAAAGGAACATTACAAATCCTCCCACCCCAAGATTTCTTGCCCTCAAGAAATCCAAACCTATGGACCATTCTGGTGGTCCAACGCAACTAAGACTGAATGCCTGGATCCCATACGAACCACTGAGTGATGCTTTGCCTCTGTGTTAACCCATCATGAATGGACCCCTCAATGCCTAGATCCCAAATTGATCTCTGAATGTACTTGTCATCAACCAATCCTCCTGGATCCCAATACCACCATGGGCAATCATTGCCCAAGTCCCATGGCTCAGATTGTGCTCTGTCTCCGGTTATAGATGCTGCTCCATAAAGCAAATACCAACTCTTTAACTCTCTCCAATATCGCCTTTGGCATAGGCTGAGGTCAACCCCACTCTGCTGATGCTGGGCTAGTGCTAATGAAATACTGATGAACTGTCGGTCCACATCTAACTGCCCACTAAAACATGTAGTAATCCCCTCATCTAAGCGCCCCTGTTGTACTGTGCCCCAGACTAAGGTTGATACTCCATCAAAAGGATACCAACTCATAATCTCCCGCCAATCTAAGGCATGGACTTTGGTGTAAGGAACAAGTCTACTATGTTGATGTTGGTCCACGCTTAACTCATGCTGCTCTACTTGGTCCATCGACAATATCCAATAAGAGAACCCTATATCTCTCCCTACAATGGGTATGAGTGGCAACTGTGTTGCACGCCCTGTCTATGTACTCCTAGAGAGGGTTGTTGCCAGGAAACATTGTAGCTCTGTTGTCTGCCACTACACCTGTCAGCACCTCATCAGTGGGTAGGCCCAAAGATGGGTGCACCACCATCTCTAGAAGATCCTCTCTCATGTGTTTGAAGCTCCATACTCCTCTGGTCTATTTGTCACCTGCAAAATTGTCCTGTCAAGTCCCAACGCCTCCTGATGACCAATATCTGCAAACACTACCTCCCTGGTGGTTGCCTGCACATCTGCCTGCTCCCCTCCAATGGTTGGCCCCAAGGGTGTCTACTCCATCATGGGCTCAATATGAACCTCCAACTGGCTCTCCCCAAAAGGCTCATCATGCATATTGTGCACATCGTCCTCCTCAACCAACTCATGCTCCACAGTATGCTGCTCATGCTGAATCATCCTGAATGTCTCCCATAGGGTCCACTGACTGCTCACCATACACAACTGAATATAAATTTGGCATGCTTGTCAACAACTCCACATGACTCATTCTCCTCAGAGGCATCCTCAAATGAACTAGTGGACTTGTCCAAAGAAGAATCCTCACCTTGAGATTCAGAAGGAACCTCCTCCTACTCTACCTCTATCATCTCCTCAATGTCACTCAAGCATGAGTGATTAGGTCCCTTGCTAATGAAGCAAAAATCCTTCCTCCTTAGCTCATTCTTGTTGCATGATCCACCAAACCTTAGGAGCTCCTCCCTAGTCAACTGTCTCCTGAACAACCCAATGTTTTGCTCAACCAACCTTTTGGTTAGTTCATAAGCAATAGGTGAAACCAATTGTTCTCTCCTCCAAATGGTCAACAATCTAGCCCGCAACTCCCTGCAAATGTCATCACGATCTCTCATAACTGAAGACAAAATGGACAACATGTTTGCTTTGCTCATGTTAGGGTGATGTTTCTTAATGTTAAAGAAACATTGAAACATCTGCTGGATCAAGTCATCACACCCCACATGAAGCATGATGTCATATGTTCTAACCATGGCCATGATTTCTAACACCTCAAGTTTCTTCCCAAAGGTAGAGCCTGCACTCTTGTCCAAGTCTTGAAAAGTCTCTACTATCAACTTGAAAACTCTCCTCATAATATCATCATTGAAAAGAGGTATAGGTGCGGTCAGTCTCATGAGGTGACTGAGACAAGATGCATCTGGAATTCTAACCGCTTCACTCCCTTCTAACTGGTTCACTTTAGAAATGAGTGCATCCGGTTCATCTAGTTTGAAAAGGGATTTCACTATGACCCTCATGTGTTTCAAATCTGTCCCAAGTGCAAACATTTTGTGTCCTATTTCCTGCCCTCCTACACATATTTCGACGGTTCTTTATGAAGAATGGCATAGAACCCATTTGATAAGGGTCTGTTGTTTGTCGTCGTTGGTTTATGAAGGGGGTTTAGGAAGGTTTGATCCATGCTTTTTCACAACAATGGCAAAACACCTCAAGCTGCATGACTTTGAATCTCGAACAGAATTCAACACATAGCAATGTTATACAAGGCTACCTCACTCCTTGAGGTTTTCAAATCATATTCTTATATATTGTTTGCAAGTGAGTATTTTCAGTCAATAGGTAATCCGCACACACAGTGGTTTTCTTTCAACTTAAAGATGCTTCAGAATATATTAAATTGGTTTGGGAACATGCTTAGAAATGCTCTTGTATTCACTCCAGATAATCAGCGTACACTAACATACAGACATACAATTTTACAAAAGCAAAAACTACAGAAGACAATGGGATAGATGCACCTGGTGTGTAAATTGGCAGGATATTTTCCTAATACAGTAGCCGATCAGATTGTTGCTTTAGTAGCGTATACCCAGCAAATAACTCCACTGTATCGTATCTTTTACTCACTGCTCCAACCTTTGATTAAACCCCGAAGCATTTATACTAGCTAAGAAAATCCGTGAGGCCATAATCTGGCACGCAGAGGCCTTTCCTGCTCGTCTTTATGCTCTCTCGTCCTATTGAGTGAAACTACGCTCAGTTTCTCTGGCGATAGCAGAACTTGTCCTTTAATAAATATGGAGTTCGACCACTTTTAAATCTGACCACTTGAACGAACTCATTCAAGGATACTAGCTCAACCTCCACACGATCCCAACAACTTGAATAGGGAACAATGTTTTAATCATGCGCTCGTGTTCCTGGGCATAACCAAATCGGTCCACTCGACAGCTAGCAAACAAACTCTTTATTTGTAAAGTCACGCTCTGGTTGTAATTGTTGGGAATTTCTGATAATTCCAGAACAGACAAACATAGAATAATATTCTGTTTTTAACACTCTGTTTTAACACAGGAAATCAAAATTGTTTGCGGAATACGGTGTTTCAACAACGCTGAAAGTGGTGTTTCAGAAACGCTGAAAGTGGTGTTTCAGCAACACTCTGTTTTTGACGCAGCGTAACAAAAAAAATATTTTCTGAAAACAGAGTTTCAACAACGCACAACAAAAGGGACTTTGTATTCATTAACAATACTTCCTCTAACAGAGGGATTACAACAAGGCTGCTTCAGAGGCAGTTCAAAAACTTCAAAAACTTCACTCTGTCAAAAAAAATTACATTACTGTGTCTGCACTGCTGTACATTACAGAAAGCAAAATACTCTGTCTTCTCTGAAAATCAACACACTGTCTTTGCACTGCTGTGTCTGCACTGCTGTGCATCTACAAAACACTTTGTTTCTGCTCAAAAATTAACGCTGCTGTAACACTCTGTTTCTTTCTTGAAAAGTTTTACACTGCTGTGTGTAAATTTTCATTCTTTCATACGCGCTGCTGCGTATTACAAAAAAAAACTATCTCTGCACTGCTGTGCATTACAAAGAGAACTTTGTCTCTGATAAAAATTGACACACTGTTGTGTTTCACATTACATTTCCATATTCAACAAAACAGAACATCACATTTGTTTTACTTGTGCCGTAAAAACAAAACTACACCTGTGAATTAAAAAAAATAAAATTAAAATCTTACCTACATTTACCAACCAAAGTAATAAATTACCATCATTTCGTGAATGACCACCATTTCGTAATAAATCGCTGTGTAATGGCTGATTCAGGCAAGAACTGACGCTACAGCTGTTTAATGGCAGATTCATCATTACAGGGTATGGCAAAGGACTAGCCCTGCAGTTGAAAATAGTATTTCAACACTCCCCTTTAGTTTCAACTGCTGGGTTATCAATCATACCCAGAAATTTTCTCAAAAACTCAAAACTTTTCTGTCCCAATGGTTTAGTCAGAATATCAGCAACCTGCTCCTGAGTCCTGTAGTGTTGTAAAACAATTTCTCCATTGTTTACCAATTTCCTGATGTAATGAAACTTTGTGTCAATGTGTTTCGTTCTCTTATGAAACACAACATTCTTGGATAATGCAATAGCTAAACTGTTGTCACAAAGAATCACAGTTCTTTTTGTTTGCTCTTGGCATAAACTCCTTAACATCCTTCTCATCCAAACTGCTTGACATGCTGCTGCTGTAGCTGCCACATATTCTGCTTCTGCTATAGACAATGCTACAATAGGTTGTTTTTTAGAAGCCCATGAAATGGCTCCTGAACCCATGTGAAAAACATAACCGGATGTGCTTTTCCGATCATCTACACTTCCAGCCCAATCACTATCAGTGTATCCAATTAAATCTGAACATTCTGAAATAGTATATAAAATGCCAAACCTTTTAGTACCTTTAACATACCTCAGAATCCTTTTTGCTGCCTGCCAATGTGCTTCTTTTGGCCTCTCCATGAATCTGGAAATTAAACTAACAACAAACATTATATCCGGCCTAGTTGCAGTCAAATACATGAGGCTGCCAACTATGCTCTTGTACAAACTAGGATCAAAATCCTTGCTGCTGTCCTCTTTGCTGAGTTTTAATCCCATCACTGTGGGAGTGATTGCTGCTTTGCTCTCCTGCATGTTAAATCTTTCCAACACTTCATTAACATATTTTGCTTGTGAGATAAAAATCCCATTTTCATTTTGCTCTACTTGTATTCTTAAGAAGTATCTCAGCAAACCCATGTCAGTGATTTCAAATTCTTCTTTCATGACTGTTTTGAAATTTTCAATGAGATAATCATCATTACCTGTGAAAATAACATCATCAACATATAACACAACAATTAGTATTTTACCATCCTTTTCTTTGATGTAGAGGGTGGGTTCTCCCTCACACTTGTCAAATCCATTTTCCAGTGGATAGGAATTTATCCTACTGTACCATGCTCTTGGTGCTTGCTTCAGCCCATAAAGAGATTTCTTCAATCTACATACTTTGTGCTCTTGGCCTTTCTTTTCATAGCCTAGAGGTTGTTCAATGTAAACCTCTTCCATTAACACTCCATTTAGGAATGTTGACTTCACGTCCATTTGGTAAACTTTCCACTTGTTTTGTGCTGCTATGGACCAGCATTGCTCTCACGGTTTCCATTCTAGCAACCGGTGCAAAAGTTTCTTCATAGTCTCTCCCATACTGCTGCTTATATCCTTTGACAACCAGTCTTGTCTTGTGTCTTTCTATTCTACCTTCAGCATTACTTTTGGTCTTGTAGACCCATTTAACTCCAATGACTTCCTTTCCTTTTGGTAGTTCAACTAAATCCCATGTCTTGTTTCTTTCTATGGCATTGATCTCCTCATCCATAGCTTCTATCCATTTCCTATCTTTAATTGCTTCTTCGAAATGAATAGGGTCACAACATGACAATATAAAGCAAACAAAGAGTTCATATCTTCATTTGCTGCCTCTTGCTCATAAATATCACTTAAATTTCTGAACTTCTTACCTCTTTCATTTGGTGTGCAAGTTCTTGAAGAAGCACTTGAATTTCCTCCTTGTGATGTGCTTGGAGAAGCACTTTCATTTCACCTCAAGGGTGTCCCTTGCTGTCCTTGTGTTGGTGCTGCTGTTTGGGGATGTATTTCAGCCATCTCCTCATCATTTTCATCATGTGACAAAGAGCTCTTAACATTCACTTTTTTCTCTATGCTTCCATCCCAAGCTTCCTCCTCAATAAATTGAACATCTCTACTCACAATAAGCTTCTTGGTGGATGGGTTATACAACCTGTAAGCTTTGGATTCCTCACTGTATCCAATGACAATACATTTCTCCCCTTTGCTGTCCAACTTCTTCCTTAGCTGATCTGGAATGTGTGCATAAGCCACACATCCAAAAACTTTCATGTGGGTGACTCCTTTCTTTCTCCCACTCCATGCTTCTTCCGGCACTTTGTTCATGACTGCTTTTGTAGGGTATCTATTCAAAATATATGCTGCACAATGTACAGCTTCAGCCCAATAATCATTTGGCAAATGCTTTGCCTTTAACATGCTCCTTGCCATATCCATGATTGTCCTATTCTTCCTTTCGGCAACTCCATTTTGCTGCGGAGTGTACCTAGTGGTAAACTGCTTATGAATTCCATTTTCTCTACAAAAACGTAGAAATTCCTTGGAGATATACTTTCCTCCTCTATCAGTCCTTAGAACTTTGATATGCTGCCCACTTTGGTTTTCCACAAGTGCCTTGAAATTGCAAAATTTTTCAAACACTTCACTTTTGTTCTTAAGGAAATAAACCCAAGCTTTTCTAGTAAAATCATCAATGAATGTTAGTATGTAGTGGCTGCCTGCAAGTGATGGAGTTTGCATTGGTCCACATAAATTTGAGTGGACAATTTTTAAGGGTGCTTTTGCACTTATGCTTTTCCCTGACGGAAAACTTTCTCTGTGTTGTTTCTCCAAAATACAACCTTTACAAAGGCTGTCTGGTTTCTTTATCAATGGTAATCCTCTTACCATTCCTTTTCTACTCAACAAGTTAAGACCTCCAAAGTTGAAATGTCCAAATCTCAAGTGCCACAACCAATTTTCATCTTTTGGTTCAATTTGGAAAGCCTCGTGTCACAGCTGCTATTTCTTCTTTATTTTTCAAATCTGCGTTCATTCTGAGAGGGAACATCTTGTTCCTTGTCATCTTCACTTCATCAATACATTGTTCGCTGGGTGCTCTATCCATGATGGTGCATACATCATTCACAAATAAAACATTGTAACCCTTTTGAACAAGTTGTCCAATACTTAAGAGGTTACACTTCATTCCAGGAACATAATAAACATCTGCTATGGTTTTCTTTTCTCCTTTCTTTGTTAAAACTTTTACTTCTCCTTTTCCCATAACAGAAACTTTATTATCAGTCCCTAGTGTGACTTGTGACTTCACATTCTGATCTAACATGGAAAACAGGGCTATGTTTCCTGTCATATGGTTGCTGCAACCGGAGTCTAGAAACCATACATCTTCACTCTTTTCTTCAGCAATATTACAGGCTAAAAACAAATTGTTTTGGTTGATATTTTCTCTAGTGAAATTTGCACTAGTTCTATTACTCATATCATGCTGCTTCTTCCTACATTCATTTGCATAATGCCCATATTTTTTACAATAATAACATTGGACATTGGATTTGTCATACCTTTTTCCTTGAGCATGATGTTGTCCATTTTGTTGGCTGCTGCCTTGGCCTTGATTCTGATTTGGATTGCTGCCTTTTCCTTGAGCATTTGCTGGACTGTTTCTTCCACCACTGTTTTGACTTCTTCCTCTTCCTCTCATGTTTCCTCTACCTTGACCTTTTCCTCTTTCAAAGGACATATGGGTCTTAAAGGCATGTTCTAGAGATGAGTTTTCATTCCTACTCAATCTCTGTTCATGTGTTATCAGTAATGCATGTAGTTCATCAACTTTGAAGTTTGTGAGATCCTTCGTCTCTTCTATGGTGGTGACAATCACATCGAACTTTGAGGGTAGGACCCTCAATAGTTTCTTCACAATCCTCTTTTCTTCAAGAATCTCTCCACGAGACCTTATCTGTGTGACCAGATCAATTACTTGTGTGAATAATGAGTCAATATTGTCTGACTCTTTCATGCATAGATTCTCAAAATCTCTCCTCAGCGACTGTAGTTTTGCTGTCTTCACTTTCTCCATGCCTTGATAGGTTGTCTTGAGAGTTTGCCATGCTTCTTTGGATGTCTTGGCTGCTACTATCTTTGGAAACACACTCTCATGCACTGCTTGATACAAAAATATGAGGGCTTTTGAGTCCTTCTTCTTATAGCTCTTCAACAGTTCTTTCTCTGCCTGAGTTAATCTATTAAACTCTTCTTCATCTGCTGATTTTTCAAATCCATCCTCAACAAATTCCCATAAATCTTGTGAGGCAAACAAAGCCTTCATGGTTATTGCCCAATAGTCATAGTTTTTCCCATTAAATTGTGGGAGCTGAGTATTAAAGATACCCATGCTAGTGCTGGTGCTGGAGCCAGCGATTTTTGCACTCTTGGATTTTTGACTGAGTCTTCACTCTGCTGGAGAAGCTGTTGCAGCAAGAAATTCTTCCTTCAGCTTCTTTGACGCCTTCAAAGAGCCTGGACAAGCTCTAATACCATGTTGGGAATTTCTGATAATTTCAGAACAGACAAACAGAGAATAATACTCTGTTTTTAACACTGTTTTAACACAGGAAATTAAAATTGTTTGCGGAATACGGTGTTTCAGCAATGCTGAAACTGATGTTTTAGCAACATTCTGTTTTTGACGCAGCGTAACAAAAAAAATATTTTTTGAAGACAGAGTTTCAACAACGCACAACAAAAGGGAGTTTGTATTCATTAACAATACTTCCTCTAACAGAGGGATTACTACAAGGCTGCTTCAGAGGCAGTTCAAAAACTTCAAAAATTTCACTCTGTAAAAAAAAATTACATTATTGTGTCTGCACTGCTGTACATTACAAAAAGCAAAATACTCTGTCTCCTCTGAAAATCAACACACTGTCTTTGCACTGCTGTGTTTGCACTTTGCACTGCTGTGCATTAACAAAACACTCTGTTTCTGCTAAAAAATTAACGCTGCTGTAACACTCTATTTCTTTCTTGAAAAGTTTTACACTGCTGTGTGTAAATTTTCATTCTTTCATACTCGCTGTTGCGTATTACCAAATAAATTATCTCTGCACTGTTGTGCATTACAAAGAGAACTTTTTCTCTGATAAAAATCGATACACTGCTGTGTTTCACATTACATTTCCATATTCAACAAAACAGAACATAACATTTGTTTTACTTGTGCCGTAAAAACAAAAACTACACCTGTGAATTAAAAAAAATAAAATTAAAAACTTTACCTACTTTTACCAACCGAAGTAAATTACCTTCATTCTGTGAATGACCACCATTTCGTAATAAATCATTGTGTAATGGCTGATTCAGGGAAGGACCGGCACTGCAGCTGTTTAATGGCAGATTCATCATTGCAGGGTATGGCAAAGGACTGGCCCTGCAGTTGAAAATAATATTTCAACAATAATTCGAAAACTTGCTTGACGGCTGACACGCTGATCTGGTAATTACTTTGGTGCCTGATTTACACGGTGAGTTAGTTATCGAACTCACCTGGCCGGACGTTATAGTCTACTGGGTGAATCACAGTTTGTATCATATAGTCCAAAAAGTCAACGTGATGTGTTCCGACTCACCACGTTCAGGCAGCTAGTGGTCAATAAGGTGACTCCATTTGTAATTTATCGATGTGTGGTGCCCAGTCACAATGTACAGGAGATAATGCGGCATGACTGTTGTTAGTTTGACAACAAATTAGTAACTTTGGGTAAAATGTAACTAGACAGTTTTATACCGAAATATTAGTTATGTAACGACGGTCGATGATATAAAACTAACAAATGCCCATGAAATGTAATGTGCGGAGAATCATTGTTGAATAACAAATTCCAATCCATTCAGTTTCTTGTCTTGGTTATTCTGTTGAGCTTTCTTGTTTTCTTCATTATTTCAGTTATTCATACAACAAGTGGTATCAGAGCGTGAGGTTGAAGAGCCAGAGAGCGTGAGGTTGAAGAGCTAGAGAAGGTGAGGTTGAAGAGCCAGCGAGCGTGTGAAGACCAGAGCGCTGTGGAAAATCCTGTCAGAAGGCTGAGGAGCAGACTGGAACCTGCGTACTGTCCAGAATCTGCGTGAAGAAGAGTCCAGAACTGGCAATCTTGCCTGCGTGAGAGTCGCGTGAAGCTGTTTCTTCTGCGTTAGGTTGAAGAGTCCAGAACCGACGTTGAAGAAAAGGCAATCCAGCCTGCGTGAGAGCGGTTCCTGCATGAAACCCTGCGTGTTTGCACAAAGGTGCGTGAAGGGCGGTGTGCTGTCTGCGTCTATCTCCCCTGCGTATGAAGACCAGAGTGTGGGCTGCTCTGCGTGCAAAGAAAACCCCTGAGTCTGCGTGAGGTATACGCTGGGAAGGTGTGACCTGTATTTGCCAGACTATTTGCCAGACATTCGCTGACTACTCTGCGTGCTGTCAGTGCTGGTTGCTTGAAGGAAACCAGAAAAGAGGATTTCGATCAGCAAAAGAAATTCGGGTATTTTTTTTAAGTTTTGAGACAAATCTTGTTTCAGAATTTTCTTTGTTTAATAAAGAGGTGAATGTGTGAAATTGAAGAAACAGAAGACAAATTTTTTTTTTTTTTGGAAGGAAAGGAGAAAAGAAGTTTGTTTTCTAAAAAGGGTTTTTCTATTTAAATTGAATTTTTTTTTCTGGAGAAATAAGGAAATATACACTTTAGTTGAAGGAAAAACTTTCATTGGAAAATAAGGAAATATAAACCCTTTGCTGCAAAGACTGAAACCCTAGGAGAAGAACAAACACTGAAACCCTAGGAAGGAGGAAAAATGGCCAAGATGTCGAATGCGAAATTCGAGGTGGAGAAATTCACCGGAAAGAGCAATTTTGCTCTTTGGAAACTGAAGGTTAGGGATTTGCTTGTGCAACAAGGGTTGCACAAGGCATTGGATGGGGTAACTAAGAAACCTGCAACCATGACTACTTCAGACTGGGAGGACTTGAATGCCCGAGCTCTCAGTACCATCCGGTTATGCCTAGCGAATGAAGTTCTCTTCAATATTATTGAAGAGACTACGGCGTCAGGATTGTGGGAAAAACTTGAAAATCTCTATATGACAAAGTCATTAACTAACATAATTTATCTGAAAAGGCAGTTATACAGTCTTCGAATGAAAGAAGGTTCAAACGTTGCAGAACATTTGAATGTTTTTAATACACTAATATGTCAATTAACAGATATGGAAGTCAAAATACAGGAAGAAGATAAAGCCATAACCTTGCTGTGTTCTCTGCCTGAATCGTGGGATCACTTCGTAACTTCAATTAACTTCAGCTCCGCTGATTCTTTGAAGTTTGAATCAGTCGTGGGAGCTCTCCTGTCTGAAGAAGTACGAAGGAAATCCAGCACTGAAATAGCTGCATCAGAAGCCATGGTTGCTAGAGGACGCTCAAAGGAAAGAGGAGAAAAACCAAGGGGGTCTTCCAGATCGAAATCGAAGGGAATGAAGTGTAAGGCAAAATGTTGGAACTGCGGTAAAGTTGGACACTTGAAGGACTGTTGGAAACGAAAGGAATTTGAAAACCCGAAGAACAAAGCGAATCAGGTCGATTCAGGTAAGATAGACGAAGTTTTATCTGCTGAAGAATTATGTATGATAGATGAAACTTCACCTGAATGTAATGTCTCTCAGGGTTTTGATAGCTGGCTGTTAGACTCTGGTGCTTCGCATCACATGTGCCCACATAGAAATTGGTTTACTTCATATAAAAATGTAAACGATAGTTCTGTGTTTATGGGTAACAATGTGTCATGTCAGACTGTTGGGATGGGAGATATCAGGATTAAGATGTATGATAACACAGTTAGGACATTAACTAGTGTTAGACATGTACCTGATTTGAAGAAAAATTTAATCTCTTTGGGAGTGTTGGATTCAGATGGATATAAGTTTACAGGTCAGGATGGCGTCTTAAAAGTCTTTAAAGGAGCACTTGTGGTTATGAAGGCAGAAAAGGTCGGAAATCTTTACAGGTTAAAAGGAAGTACTCAGATCAGTGAAGCAGCGGTTGCGTCAGAAAAGGAAGAAGCAGGTACTCGTCTATGGCATCAGCGATTGGGTCATATGAGCGAGAAAGGTCTTCAGATATTGATGAAACGTAAATCTCTTCCCGGTCTGAAATCCTTGAATTTAGATTTCTGTAAACATTGTGTGTATGGAAAACAGTGTAAACAGAGATTTAAAGTTGGAAATCATAATAGTAAAGATGTTTTAGACTACATTCATTTTGATCTGTGGGTGCCTTCCCCTGTTGTGTCATATGGAGGTGCATTGTATTTTTTAATGTTCATTGATGGTTACTCCCGTAAAGTTTGGGTCTATATGCTAAAAAGGAAAGCTGATGTATTAAATGTCTTTAAACAATTTAAAGTAATGGTAGAGAAAAGAACATGGAAATCTATTAAATGTCTAAGAACTGACAATGGTGGTGAGTTCACTTCTGTTGAATTTGAACAATACTGTAAGGATGAGGGAATTGTTAGACACAAAACTGCTGTTTATACTCCTCAGCAAAATGGTGTTGCTGAGCGTATGAATCAGACTCTTATGGAAAGAGCCAGAAGCATGATCAACAATGCTAACTTGCAAAAGGAGTTGTGGGCAGAAGCAGTATCTACTGCTTGTTATTTAGTTAACAGATCACCTTCAGTAGCAATTGATTGTAAAATTCCTGAAGAAGTTTGGACAGGTCAGTCTTGTGACTATTCACATTTGAGGATATTTGGTTGTGATGCTTATTCTCTTATTCCGAAAAATCAGCGTTCAAAATTAGATCCAAAGTCGAAATGTTATGTCTTTGTTGGGTATGACTATGGAGTGAAAGGATATAGGTTGCGGGATCCTACATTGCGGAAGATAGTCATTAGTAGAGATGTAACATTTGATGAATCCTCTTTGTTAAAATCAAATGTTGAAAGAATTGAACAGGAACAGGTATCATCGAATCAACGAGTTCAGTGGGAGGCTAGACTTTTTGGTGACAGTCGAAAGGAAGGAGAGACTTCTGGAGAAAAAGGTGTTGAAGACACAAAGGAAGCCGTTGAAGCTTCTGAACCAGTTCAACAACCAATCGCTCTGAGAAGGTCTACAAGGGAAAGGAAAACTCCCAAAAGGTATGAAGATTCTGCTTCATCTTTTGCTTTGATTACTGAAGATGGGGAACCTTCTTGTTATCAGGAAGCAGTAGATGATACAGATAGCGAGAAATGGAAAATGGCTATGGAAGAAGAAATGGACTCCTTAGCCAAAAACAATACCTTGGATCTTGTAGAGCTTCCTGAAGGGAGAAGTGTTGTTGGATGTAAATGGGTCTTCAAGCTGAAACGGAAAGTTGATGGAAGTATCGAAAGGTATAAGGCGCCACTGGTAGCAAAAGGGTATTCTCAGCTTGAAGGTATAGAATTTCATGAGATTTTTTCTCCAGTTGTAAAACTTGTTTCTATACGTACTGTGTTGGCACTAACTGCGTTGCTTAATCTTGAGTTAGAACAGTTAGATGTTAAAACAACTTTTCTACATGGTGATTTGAACGAAGAGATATATATGGAACAACCAGAAGGTTTTGTACGAGGTCGCAGCAGAAGATTAGTTTGCAAGCTCAGGAAATCATTGTATGGTTTGAGGCAGTCTCCCAGAAAATGGTACAAGAAGTTTGATTCCTTCATGGTAAGCCAGAACTTTATAAGAAGTGAGTATGATTATTGTGTGTACTTCAAAAGTTTCAATGGCATATTCATTATCTTAGCTTTGTATGTTGACGATATGCTTATTGCAAGCAAAAGCATGGAAGAGATCAACGGGTTAAAGGCTCAACTCTCTAGGACGTTTGATATGAAGGATCTTGGAGCAACAAAACATATCTTGGGCATGGAAATACACAGAGACAGGAAAAATGGTAAGCTTTGGTTATCACAGCAGAAGTATGTGGAGAAGGTACTTGAAAAGTTCTCTATGAGTAATGTGAAACCTGTTAATGTTCCACTAGCTTCCCATTTTATGCTTTCTTCGGTTTTGAGTCTTAGAGCTGATGAAGAAAAGCAGTATATGTCTCATGTACCATATGCAAATGCTGTAGGCAACTTAATGTATGCGATGGTATCTACAAGACCTGACATTTCACATGCAGTTGGAGTTGTCAGCAGGTTCATGGCAAATCCAGGTAAAGAACATTGGCAAGCAGTGAAATGGGTGCTTCGATATCTAAGAGGCACAAGTGACCATTGCATCGTCTTTAATGGTAGTGAAGGATTAGTCTGCGGATATGTAGATGCTGACTATGCAGGTGATTTGGACAAAAGAAGATCTACTACAGGTTATGTCTTTACTCTTGCAGGTGGAGCAATTAGTTGGATGTCAAAGCTTCAAGAAACAGTTGCATTGTCCACTACCGAAGCTGAATATATAGCTGCTTCAGATGCCAGTAAAGAAGCAATCTGGTTAAAGGGTCTGCTCGATGAGATTGGAAGGACGCAAGAGAAAGTGAATGTACTTTGTGACAGTCAAAGCGCTATTCACTTGGCTACAAATCTTGCTTATCAAAGCAGAACCAAGCACATTGATGTAAGGTATCATTTTCTGAGACATGTGATCGATGGCGGAAAAGTAGTTCTTCAAAAGGTCCATACGCGAGAGAATTGTGCAGACATGTTCACAAAGCCAATTACAATAGAGAAGCTGCGGTGGTGTTTAGCTTCTCTTGGCTTGCAGAAAAGATGATGAATGGGCATGGGCAAGAGATTAGAAAAATTGTTGTCAAGATGGGGTTTGTTAGTTTGACAACGAATTAGTAACTTTGGGTAAAATGTAACTAGACAGTTTTATACCGAAATATTAGTTATGTAACGACGGTCGATGATATAAAACTAACAAATGCCCATGAAATGTAATGTGCGGAGAATCATTGTTGAATAACAAATTCCAATCCTATTCAGTTTCTTGTCTTGGTTATTCTGTTGAGCTTTCTTGTTTTCTTCCTTATTTCAGTTATTCATACAACAACTATCACACACAACATGCTTAAACTTCACAATCTCACGTGCACAACAAATTCAACCGGTTTTTCGACCTTTAAGGTGAGTTTATCTCAGTCCGATGATATCGTTGCTGCTTGCTGTTATAGACAAACGGGCACACAATAAATTGTTTATTCCATGACCAACATTGGTGACCCTCTCGCAATAGGTATTTCACGATCTGGTGAAGTTTGGATATTTGTTGTAGATTAATGCCGCCCCACTACGTGGACCCCTGTCTCGATTCTTCTATGGGGAGATGGTTTGGCAAGTAATGGATGTGATCCCTACACCACATGTCTACGGTGGATGCTTAGCGACTCCACTTAGCAGACAATCTAGTCAGAGTGGTTCGGTGTGGCCCGCACGATAAACATCATGGGAGTTGTTTTTAGTGTGATTTTCTGGTAACAGAATTCTGAGGAAAAATCTGAGGAAAAATTAGAGGTGAGGAAAAATTAGAGGTGAAATTTTGATTTGTGTTATTTAAACTGGTTTTTTAACTGCATATTTGGATTCAGCACCCTGAAAATCCATATTGATTGTCCAAGGATTACCCATCAAGCTTGTGATTTCAATAAATTGCTAGCTTGTGATTTCAATAAATTGCTGCTGCATTCAAAAAAAAATTGACCAAAAAAAACCACTAAAATACTTCAAAAAAAAACCAAAAACAACTCCACACCACACCAGAAGCAACGCGCAACAATCACATTGTTTCGGTCAACGTTGCAATGCCGCTCCGTTAGAACTGTCGTCGTTGATTACAACCTCCACTGAGACTTTGGAATCTGATCCAACCCTATTAAACTTGTTGTGTTGACGACTCTACACTTCAAACAATAGCAATCGTTCCCCCTGATATACTTCTTTGTTGTCCCACAAGAGCCCATCAATACACATGTAGCTGAGCAACAACTACATAGTAACTACGAGCAGCTCGATACGTCCCCTGGCTGCCCATTCACATGCACTCAAACTTGATCCGTCGCCATACATATTAAATCAACGCAAAGGTCGTCATGAGGGTCCATTGATTGCCCGTTAACTGTGCTCAACGCATTTACACTCTCAATTTGGACAAATATGTAGATCACAGTCCGGCTGCTACAGTGAAGGAAAAACAAATGCGCTGATCAATGTCAAAGAACTGGTTAATAATTTTAGCTTTGATCTCTAAGCGGAAGTTTGGCATTCCAATTCTGACAGTGGTCTTGCCTTCAAACTGGACAGTTTGACGCCCCCCTTCAAATATGTTACTACTCTCTGAAAAATTCTTGGTCTTTAAAAATGATAATAACTCGGTACCCCTTAATTCGATTTGAGTCAATCAGCCCTCCAGAGCGCCTTTTAATATTCCACGGCCCACCTTTATGGTTTAATTTTGCGGCCCTCGTTGTCGTTCAAACATGCGGGTTTGCAAATTCGGCCACGCTGAACTAACCCAAGCACTTTCAAATTTGTCCATCCCCTTTTTCTTTTTAATAATAAATATTGGCCCCATGAAAATTTACGTGATGTATGGCGACCCAAATGAATCCACCACCCCTTAAAAATAAAAATTCAACTATGCATTCCGCCCTTTTGATCCACGACTTTTGACAAGGTTAGATTCAATTCGTAGAATGATTATTATGCATTAGACAATTTGCTCAGGTTATAACAATTTGTTGGGCATTTTCTCTGACCATAATCGCTGCAACTCCACATGCTGAGCCTCAGGCTGAGCCAAGACCAAGGCTGTAATACCACTGTAATGTCCCAAATGTAAATTTTGGGTTTTCTTGATATTTTAACTCAAAATTTCTTCAAACAAAACTTTCATTCATAAAGAAGATTGCCATGTAAAATTCAACACTATAGAATTGTAAATAAAAAAATAATGAGCAGAAATAATCTCAAGTTTTGGATGAATTCACCAAGGGGTCTTATGAGTTTTGGATGAATTCACCAAGGGGTCTTATGAATTTTGGATGAATTCACCAAGGGGAGATGGGTGCTCGTCCAATCCAAATAAATCACCTGAGGGTTTGTGTCTTGGGGCTACCAAGGAGCTAAGCCCTCTTATGAATTTTGGATGAATTCACCAAGGGGTCTTATGAATTTTGGATGAATTCACCAAGGGGAGATGGGTGCTCGTCCAATCCAAATAAATCCCCTGAGGATTTGTGTCTTGGGGCTACCAAGGAAGTAGAGAATTAGGTTCTCCAATCTCTCATACAAGAGGGAATCACAAATCCAAGATGTCCTCCAATGGCCTTCTCTAGAACCTCCTATTTTATTATTATTTTAATCATGGAGCACTTTTCTCTTCCTTTTTTTTTTAGTTAAGACTAACCTAAGTACCCACGGGGGATTTGAACCGGTGACCTATCGCAAGGAGTGCCTTAACAGTGCACCATTCACTGTCAATCCAAAGCCCCGTGGGCAACACTTTTCTCTCTTTTATTTTAATTATAATATTCTTTTTAATGCGAGAAAATAGTAAATTGGCTACCATGTCTCCTCGGGTCACTGAAACTTACATCTAACCATCCCATCATGTAGGTCTTCTCGTTCCGATTCCAACGAGCTATTACGCTAAGGTGTTATGTCAAGTATTCCTCCCGGAATGCCATCTTAAGCGTAATTATTTGAGTGAGACCCAATAATAATTTTGTTTTGTGAAAGTTGTCGGAATGTGCCGGAACGAAAGACAAATTGTGCGGATGATGGAATATACCAAGAGAATGCCATCAGACCTCATAGAAACTCCTCAAAACCCCTCCAAATCCCCTGAGCCCGCCGATGACACCAACTTGCACCTGTGACCTGTCTGCCCCCAACTCTAAAAGTCCATCATAACCATGTCATAAGGAACATTAGAAAAAAGGAACATTACACCTAGCCTATGGGAACCTTATTAGGCTAGCAGATCCCCTCCTTATGACTCCTAAGCAGATGGGGGCATTACACCTTGTTGGAATAAGAGTGAAGGTAGAGAAAGAAAAGATGGAAGAAAATCACCCTAAAGAGGAGGATTGCTTATTGCCTTAAAAAGATCAATAAATAATTTTATTCATAGGAAACTCCTTGTCCTCATTGAAGAACCACCAAAGAATGTCGCAAGTAGTAATGGCCAACAACCTAACAATGTTAATTCACCTAGCTCAAAGGAGCCACGAGTTTGAATATCTTTGTGTTGACTATAAAAAATGTCTATGGTTCGCTATGAATGCTGTATAATATGTTGAGTTTATACCATAGTTTTAAAAAGTAGATTCGAGTCTTGAATCAACGACTTATCTAACTTGGTTTCGAACCGGGACAAGATCAAATTGGATTCAATGACCCAGATATTGAAAAAATACATAAAACAATTAATTTTTAATGAAAAAATCTATGTTAGATCTAAGACTTTTGTGATCCATAATGTAGATATGAGTCTTTCGGATTAATCACATCGTTAGGATTTGGTCTTAAAAAGATGTTTAGAACCAACTAATATGGTTCATCCTCAAGAACAAGGTGAGAAATCAATTGATGTGAAGGAGTAAATAGCATGGATGCATCATTCCCGAGAGTTAGTCGTTGGTTAATATGTGATAATTAAATATTTTATTTCGATATTATAAATAGATTATTTAATAATATCAAGTTTTATAATAATAATTTTATCTAAAAAAATAATTTTTTATAATATAATTTGTTAGGGTTTGACTTATTCAAGATAAATTTGATAATATTTCAAATTAAAATATTATGAATTTCTATAATAAGAATATTATCTCTTAAATTGTTTAATAGCTGTTATGTAATAATTAATAAATATTTTATTTGGATATTATAAATTGATTATTTAATAATATTAATTTCATAATCATGTTATCTAAAAATAATGAATTTATATAATGTAAGCTGTTAGGGTTTGACTAATCCAAGATAAATTAGGTTTAAGACTACTTCAGATTAAAGTATTTAAATTTTATTATAAGTTAACGGCTAGAATGACAACAGCTAGATTGGATCGGAAACGGCTAGTTTGACTTTGATAAGGGGTATAAACTTTATTTATTTAAATAAGTTAATTTAATATTCTTGTGAACGTATATGGATCATTTTAATATATTAAGTAAATTATAAAATAGATTAATTTGAAATTGTTATTATAAATATTAAAACTATTTAATTAAAATAAATTAATTTAAAATTGTTAGATATTATCTAGTTATAAAAGTTAAAATTAGAGTAAGCTATATAAATAGTTAATTATATTCAAATTAAAATATATGTTAAATATATATTAAAATAAAATTAATTTCATATTCTTAGTCAAAGAGTTTTTAGAAATATGAGTGTAGAAACATATTACAATAATTAATTAATAAGTCTATTAATTAATTATTGTAATATGTTTCTAACACTAATATTTTTAAAAACTCTTTGACGAAGAATATGAAATTAATTTTATTTTAATATATATTTAACGTATATTTTAATTAGAATATAATTAACTATTTATATAGCTTACTCTAATTTTAACTTTTATAACTAGATAATATCTAACAATTTTCAATTAATTTATTCTAACAATTTTATATTAATTTATTTTAATTAGAATTTAATTAAATAGTTTTAATATTTATAATAACAATTTCAAATTAATCTATTTTATAATTTACTTAATATATTAAAATGATCCATTTACGTTAACAAGAATATTAAATTAACTTATTTAAATAAATAAAGTTTATACCCCTTATCAAAGTCAAACTAGCCATTTCCGGTCCAATCTAGCCATTGTCATTCTAGCCGTTCCCTGTCTAGAAAATTGGGTCATTGGATATTCTACCCTATGTATTTAATGTGCAATGTGAGATCTGCTCACTCAATTTGTCCTAACGATGAACCACACTAGTTGGTTAGAAACGCATAAAAATATCTCTATGTGATTTTAGCGGAAGAATCTTCTCAAAAAACACTATTATTAATATGACCATAATTTGTTAGAGGAAAACTTATCTTGTTTATATAGGAGGATGGCAGTGTTTAAAAAGACGTCTTGTTTATATAGGAGGATTGATCCTAACGATGTGATTAATCCGAAAGACTGATATCTGAAAAAATCTATTTTTAAGATTTCAAACCATAATGCCAAAACATTAGAGACAAATATGCAAAGTTTGCTCATTTATATATCATGTAAAAATAAATATATCAAAATGACATAGAATGCAATACATATCAACAACAAAATACATAATCAGTGAAGCTATAAGCAGTCTCTACAGTGCAAAAACAATGCTACAAGTATTGGGCCACTTTATACTACAAATCATATCATTGATCAACATTATCAATCATCATCTTGGTGACTAGTGGTGAATGATCCAGTCTGTGATTAACCCCATCATCAAATACAAATCATTGATCAACATTATCAATCATTATCAATCATCATCTTGGTGACTAATAGTGGTGAATGGTCCAGTCCAGGTGACTAGTAGTGGTGAATGGTCCAGTCCAGGTGACTAGTAGTGGTGAATGATCCAGTCCAGTGATTAACCCCATCATCAAACAGAGGCTCCTATATAATGTTATCATGTTCATCTCCAAAGCTCCGGTTGACCTCTCCCTTTATGAACAGGCAAAGCCAAATTGTCATGTTAGTTTTAGTCTTGGATACAGCAGGAAGTACAATGCAGTCAATAAAATTTAACAAGAAATCGGGGACACTTCTCAACATGTAAACTACCTTCAAACACGCGTCAGAAACCATCAACTTTTGTGCCACAGATTCTATGGAATTTGACTTGGAAACTGGATATATCTCCACACTTCTTAGTGAAAATTGAAACCAGCTGGAGGTCCTTCCAAATAAAATACAGCCCTCTCAGGAATCACTTCCAAAGAAAATGTCCCCATCAGTTGTTCCCACTTGCCAACTGAAGCTTTAACCCTACATGGAAGAAATCACATACTAGTAATTCAAGGAGAAGGTGACAATACATTGTATGAGCTTCCAAAGAGCTAAACTTATAAATACCTTGCTAGCGATAAGAAATTTGGAGATGCGTTATTGTTTTCAAGCCTAAGTGTTGCCATTACAGAGTGTATTGACTGTGGTGATCCTTCAACCCGGACAGATGCTAGAATTTTGTACTGCATTCTTGGCATAAGCCTTGTAGTAATATCTTGTTCTAAACCTTGCCAATAATCTGTTCGGTTAGATATAAGAGCATGTAGCCCTAATTCTGTTTTGGAACCCTCAATAGAGAAAGAATAAGTTGATGCAATACATGAATTGGTGAACCATCCATTGAGTCCCATATTAAAGTTGGGGTTCACAATTATATTTCCCACTGCCTCATCGAGCTCATCCTGCAAACCGTTACTATTAGATATCTAGCGTGGCAAGCATCTTACTTGTAAGTAAACAAAGATGTCCTAAATGACCAATAATGAACTTCGATACAGAAAATAAGTTCAGTAACAAAAATACAGTTGCAGACAAATGTATGATGATGCTCCCAAAGAAAATTACTCGAGTGTAGTTCTTACTCAGCCTGAAACTTTTACATGCAAGGTGTATCTGTCAACACCCTTCATAATATAGTAGCGAGGTTTTAGTGCGAATATGAATTGGTACAGAAACTTATATAAGCAAAAAACATAGTACAAGTAAAAGATGGAAGGAAAAATGTCAAAAACTGTGCATGTTTCAAATTTTAAAAGATACAAAAAGATTTGTAAACCCATTCAAATTTTTTATGTAACACCTATTCTTCATTGTAAACAACATGAAACATATATCAGATGGAAACGTAACACACGACATAATAGCTTGACATGTGTATATATGTACATGATATGATCATCCTCATTTCATCACTAGTCCCATGAAAATTATTAGTGTGAAAATGGAATTTAACATATAACTGTTTAACAAAAAAGTACAAATGAAACACATGACATAGATAAATTTCAAATCATGAATTAAAAATGCAGGCTCTTGGCCTCAATGTATGTATTTTTTTAAGGTTGATTAAGTAACATCTATGACTACCAACATTCATTCAAAATATTACATGGAATTATACACACAAATTTGCTTGAAATGATTCCCATGTTATGTGTGTCCATTCTTTACTGTGTATTGCTCTGCAAAACCATTATTTCTTATACCATTTGAGCTTATGCTTATTTTTATGAAAAGCATATGGGCTGAAGATTCATAAATGTGGCCATTGTCTAATGATGGTAAAGTTAAAAATAGCATGAGTTATCATTGGATATGTTACTACTCTAGTTCCACTCTTATGTTAACAATGAATGAATAGTTGAATTTTTCAAAATTAAACTGCAGAATGAGAATAGCAGCATGGTTAAATTGTTAAAGTTAAATTGTCAAAGTTCCACTCTTAACAATTAAATTTTAATGAACATTGTTAAACTGCGTTTAATTCTAGCATTAAGTTTAAACATTTAAACATATTTCAACACACAGTAACATTTGGTCTATCTTTAAATTTTAATTTATAAATATATTTAAAGCATTTAGTTAACTTTGCCTTATCCGTACTATATCAAATATCCAGTGAATTTCCAATTCTATGCAAATTTCCATACACCAAAGGCCAATACGGTTGAATCTTCTTACTACGCTTCACAATGCATAAGATAAAGTTATAACACAATCATGACTTAAGGTGGTTGCAGCAAACTGTATAACTGATGGCATCCAGGCTCCCAAGACTGTCTCCCGAAAATCTCTCTTCCTCCAGTGGAAAGGAAGTGGTCATCACATGTTCTTTATAGGATTTCTCTTTATCATCATCTAGATTTTAATAAGTGGTTACCACATGTTCTAATATCTCCTTTTCACCTTCTAGATTCCAATAATTAGGAAACTGTTTTGATTATATAATTGGTTCATGTGCAAAAGAATTTTGTCAAATACTCCTGCAATCACAAAAATATAAAGGAAGAAAAAAAAAATCTGATCAGAATAGACAAAATCTCATGAAATGAAGTTTATTAATGTTAAGTGCTAGGAAATTGGAAGAATTTCCCAGACCTACAGGCATGTTTGCTCTTGCATATCCCAAAATAAGGTTGACTGTTGGTAACCAATGATATAAGTAAAAGATGCTTAGAGAATGTCGGCACCTGAGTTCCTGTTTGAAGTTTGGATTCAGGGTCTTGCCAGCTCAAAAATCTATTGGAAATCTATAATATATAAAATGCAGTTTCTTCCACCCGAAAAATAAAAATATTCATTTGTTATGATGACGCTGATATGCCATTCTTGAACAACTCCAAAAATAATTTAGCAGCACTGAACTGATGCAGAAATCATATGAGAGTATCAGAAAAAGTAAGAAAAGTCACTCTGATCACAAAATAAACCCTCGTTCATCTTCAGTGGATCTCAAGATAGCTGCCATGGTCACGTTGATAAGAAAATACAACTTTCAGGGGCCCACAGAAGGGTCAAATTAACTAAAGAATGTACCCAGTACAATGGGTACAGGTTGATGTGTCGGCTCACTATCTAGGCACCCTAAGGAAAATCTAATCTGAGATAGAAATCCTGTTTCAACCCATATTAGTCTATAAACCCATCTTAATCATTTTTTATCAATCATTTCAAGGAAATTGACTTCTCTTAAATGCGCAGCAACCAGGCCTTGGATGATTTTGATTTATTTCTGTTTTGGCAGTTCTCATTCCGTTACTTTGAATATGGGATGAGTTTTGGTGCTGACTTTCTTTCTGATCAGTTTGCTGTCTCTTTTCGTGTATAGCCTACAATTATGCAAAAGCTGCAGTTCGTCTTGCAACTCAATGCAATTTCCATTGCTGGCCCTATTCTGGGTGATCCTGGAGTCGCAATTTCCATTGCTGGCCCTATTCTCAGTGGCATTGGAGTTGCAATTTACTTCTTAGATCTGTTTTTGTATTCCATCTTATTGTTGGATCCAGTTTCGTAACACATTCTATCATACTATGAAAGATCATGAATTCTATCCATTTCTTGTGACAGAAGAACCATTGTTTCGTAGTGATTACCCTCTGAGTGGTGTTTTCAATGAATTTTTGAACCCAAAAGTCCAGTTTTGGAGGGAATTGCTGCTGCTGCAAAGACATGACCTAAGCCACATTCTAATTGAGAATACTTACGACGTCTCTTATTCTTATGTCTATTATGCAATTTCATTTTTCTTTGCCTGCCTTCTCTGTGCTGGGATTAGATCACTTTGACACAAGCAACAAGTCTGCATCCATATTTCCATGTAGAGTTTTAGTATTTTCTTAAGATTTCATTCTGCGGATACTAGGAAAGAGAATGTGCCTTACAACCTCTTTATAATATCCTGTTAGAACTGAATTAGATAGTTATTTGAGATTTGGCTCCAAATATTTAATGCATGATTGAGATGCTACACTGGTTTGCTAAACTATTTAGGCATGGAGATTAGAAAATGGCCTCTCAATAGAGAAGTGATAAGTGCAAATAGAATTTTAACTGAGCCATGCATATGAAGATTTCAAAAACTCCACTGGTTGAGGCAAAGAACGGCACTCATTACTAGAGACATACAAGAGACTGATTTGATCAAACGCTGATTTCTATTTCCTCGATACTGTTATATAGGGACACACATGGTACCTAATAGATGGTGTGAAATGATCTACCAATACCAGTATTGCAAAACTTGGTATCAGCAAAAAAACAGGCTAGGTTACAAACAAGGGAAATTGGAAAAAACACAAAAATTAAGACAATATCAGCAAAACTCAAAAGCATAAACTCAGACCTCAAAAACTTGGAAAACTCGTCAACCTGAAAGACTCAGAAAAGATGGAAAATCTGGAGAAAACAGAGATTTTTGCAACACTAGACAGTAGACAAGCTGTTTTTACCCATAAATCTTTAAGGAAAGTTGAAATAAAATAAAATATAAGCCATAAGGTGCTAGACCCATGATCTATGCCTATCAAGCAACTGATAGGGTTTAGAAGATACTATTAACAAGTTAGTCTCATTAGATAGATGTTGCATCAAACAGAAACTATTTCAGAAATAAGCTTTCCAAAAATGTTGAAAATGGGGAGAACATTAAGTATCCCTTTAATTTATACATGATGCATGCAGAGTATTTTAGTATATATTCATCTAGTATATATAGTAGTATGTCCCAGTGTGATGCAAAGCCACATCATAATGCTAATTTTAGACTCAGACACAGCAGCAAGTACAATGCAATCAATGTATGTTAACAATAAATTGGAGACAACTCTCAAATTGTAAATTACCTTCAAACACCTGTCAGAAACCATCCATTTTTCCGTCTCAGATACCATGGAATTTGAATTGGAAACTGGATATATCTCCACACTTGCCATTGAGAAGTTGAAACCAGCTGGAGGTCCTTCCAAATAAAATACAGCCCTCTCCGGAATAACTTCCAAAGAAAATGTCCCTTCCAGTTGTTCCCACTTGCCAACGGAAGCTTTAACCCTAAATGGAAGAAATCACATTAGTAACAATCCACAGCGAAGGTGACAATACATACTATGACCTTCCAAAGAGCTAAAACTTATAAATACCTTGCTAGTGATAAGAAATTTGGAGATGCATTATTGTTCTCAAGCCTAAGTGTTGCCATTACAGAGTGTATTGATTGTGGAGATCCTTCAACCCGGACAGACGCTAGAATTTTGTACTGCACTTTTGGCATAAGCCTTGTAGTAATATCTTGCTCTAATCCTTGCCAATAATCTGTTCTATTAGATATAAGAGCATGTTGCCCTAATTCTATTTTGGAGCCCTCAGTAGAGAAAGAATAAGTTGATGCAATACATGAATTGGGAAACCATCCATTGAGCCCCATATTAAAATTGGGGTTCACAATTATATTTTCCACTGCCCCAGATGTTATCCTGCTATTGAGCTCATCCTGCAAACCATTAATATTATATATATAGTGTGGAAAGAATCTTACTCGTAAATAAACAAAGATGTTTTAAAAGCCCAATTATGAAATTCGATACTGAAAAGTTTAGTAGCAAAAATACAGTTGCAGACGAATGTACGATGATAAGCAATTTCAGAGAGAAATACTGGGTGTAGTTCTAACTTCTAACTCAGCCTGAAAGTTTTACTTGCAAGGTTTGTCTGACTCAGGCTTTCATACTGCATAACAAAAGGTTGTAATACAAACATTACTTAAAGTAATTGCAGAAAATTATGTAACTTAGTACTTCCTAGCTCCCAAGATTCTCTCCACAAAATGTCCTCCTCCAGTGGAAAAAAAGTGGTTGTCACATATTCTTATAGGAGTCCTATTTATCAACATTTAGTTTTCAATTATAAGTGGTTACCACATGTTCTAATAAATATTTATCTTTTTTACTTTCTATATTTTAATAAGTAGGAAATTGTTCTGATTATTTAATTGATTCTTGTGTAAAATAAACTTGTCAAAATACTGCAGCAATCTCAAAAAAGAAAATGAGAATAAAAACATTATGAATGGAATAGACAAAATCTCCTCAATGAAGTTTATTAATGTACAATACTGCAACTTTGGAAGACTTCTGCCTGACCTGGAGGCCTTTTTTCTCTTGCATATACCAAAATAAGGCTGATCAATGGGCAATTATGATAGAGGGAGGGGATGCTTAGGGAATGTGGATTCTTGAGTTACTGCTGAGCCCTAAGTCTTGCGGTCTGCCACCTCAAAATTCTATTGTAAATGTAAATTATAAAGTGCAGTTTCTTCCAACCAAAAATGAGATATCTTCATTTGTTTGTTAAATGGTTCTGATATGCCATTCTTGAACAACTTCAGAAATGGTTCAGCAGTAGCAAAATGATCATATGAGAAAATATCAGAAAAATGAATAGAAGTCACTTCAATCACAAAATAAAGCCTTGTTCATCTTCAGTGGATCTTGATATCAATCATTCTGCATGAAGCTTGTTACCACTCAAACTAGCTGGGGTCTTAGGAGGGGATCCTTGAAGGGCAACTACTAGGTCAAGGGAAGCAATGGAGTGATAGCCCACTGTCAACTCAGCTAAGGCTCCCTGCTCTTTACGGACTTTCACCAATGGGAGGAGACCCGGTCAAGGGAAGCAATGAAGATGTAAGGAGTGATTCCTTAGGCCTATTCACAAGAGAGACTCAAATGTGTGGTTTACTTGCCTGAGAAGCAAGGTGTAAGGCTCTCTAAGAAGGGCCAAGAGGATTTCAAGGGCTAGGGTTTGCGAATAAGACTTATGAAGGAGGGACCCAAAATTAGGTCAAGTGGGTGGATTTGATCAATCAAGGGTGTGCTTTACCTAATTGAGGGGGAGAAGGGGATCAAAGGAAAAAAATTAGTGATTTTGATACAATGATCCCTATGAGGTCACTAGCCAATGAGAAACCAAGGGCAAGAATTGGTCTTCAAGCTAGGGCTTGCAATATCTCAAGATCCTACTGTCAGAATCTCATGAAATTTGGAAGGCTTCTTGAGGAAACACCAGCGCAGTTGTGGACCAAAAATTGAAGTATTTGGATGGCTAGATTGTGAGATAATTGATGCCCTAGTTGACCTATGTAGGCTAGGTCTAGAAAGAAAGAGGAAAGGTGAGAAAAATATGCATTAAGGTGATCACCTATGGAGGATCAATGCCTAATACTTTGGGAGAAATGGAGTCAAGGAGATTCCAATGCTTGAGATGGATTCACTTAGTCAAGGAGGCCTCTAGAACAATTTTGCATGACAATTAGGGCATGGGACAATTGCTTCAAGGTATTTACACTTTGATATGCAATATATGATGATTTATCAAGATAAAATTTCAACAAAATATCTCTAGGAACATTCACTTATTCATACATGGCCCATGACATGATGCAACGGTATAAAACGACAAATTTCCACGATTTCACATAAGAAAAGCAACAAATTTTAACCTAGTATATCGAAAATCCCCAACAACATGCATGCGGCATAAGAAAATTGACAAAATAGCATTAAAAGAGTACTTATATGTATGAAAAAGGATATCCAATCATCATTATATGCCAATAATGAAGCTCCGAGACAAAAATGAAGAGATCCAAACGTCAAAATTCATCCATTCATCCAATTTTGTCCTCCAAAAAGAATAGCAAAAGTCCCACAAGAGAGAATGATCCAATCCAAGTGATGATGCTAAAATGAATCCTCATCACTTCTATTTATACACTTCTAATGAGTTCGGTTTAGCTAATTAGGCCTACATTAGCCCCTAGAATAAATTAATGTGCAAAATAACTAACTTTTGGTGACAAGTCCACCAAAATAGTTCATAAACAAAATAATAAGCTTCTCAAGTGGTTGAATGATCAATAATACATGTTGTTGGGCCTTCTAAGAAGCCTGATGAAGTCCATAAGTGCCATAATGATGAATAAGATTCCCAAAAGTAGTAGACAAGGGGTTGGTCCCTTGTTCTCCAAATAATAAACCTGTGGTGCTCCTAATGGGTGTGGGGGAACACAAGTAATCTCATGGGTCTCCAAATAGATCGAAGATGCATGTAGACCATCTGCAAGGGCTCATAGGATGGTGTAAGTGATGCCACATCAACATACAGGTCCTAGGTCATCTGCCAAGTGCATGGTACAACTGTGGGGTTGGCTGGGCATGGTGAACCAGGTACATCTTCTTCGCCCAATATGTGAATCTCGAGCAATCACTGAACATCTTTGGGGATCCATGAAATGTTCTCTACTGCTGTGAAGTCCCATGGTTCTCGAGTCTCTACACACCCTACATGTGCCAATGTAGCCCTCTGAAGGGTTAGGACCCTGTATAGGGAGACCAAACCCAAAATGGAGACCATCTGCAATCCCACATAAGATCCAATGCATCCCCTTGCCTTCTAGTACAACAAATCATTTAAAGAAATCGAGTTAAAGAGCTTACAAACCATGGAAAACAAGTGGGCACTTTATAATGGCAGGCCCTTCCATTGTGGGCTTTGGCATGTGTTAATGTCTCCAAGCTCCAAGGGGGTTAACCAAGTGCCCTATTAGGTGGTTTCTACTTTTAAAGGGGATGATATGTCCAAGGTACATCCTTCAAATGGTGGTGGTATGTGATCAAGTGATGGTGCAGAGTAGGGGATGGAGGGGGTGATCATGGATCACATACCAAGGTAGAAGGGTAGTTAATAAAGGGGAAACCCACACTTGGGTATATAACATATAGGAGGGAAAAATTGTGGTACATGAGTCACCCCGACCTTGATTTTTCCACCCTTATTCATTTGCCTTTTGCCTTTTATGATTTTTCTTTGGTTAACTGCTTGAGGCTCAAGGAGTAAGAGCATGATATGTAAGGTATAGTAGTGGATACCCCCTTTGAGGTGGGGCGGTTCATTGCCCACTAGGGGTTGGGACAATCATGGGTTCCTGAATGATAAAGGAGGCTCATCTAGGGCCTACAGGAACCAGGGTGATGGCCATGAGAATGGGGTAGAGCTCATGTATTGGCTTTTTCCCACGTGCTAAATGTGTTTGTCTCGACCATCTTTTGCATTTTGTGGTACATTTTTTTGTTGAATGTGGCCAATTATGCTTTTTTTTTCTTTTTAGTTGCATTAACCTCTAGGGCATCGTTCTAGGCCCAACCCAAGGTGTGGGCAAGGGGAAGGGGAGGCTAACCCGATGTGGACCCAGGTGGGATAAATGATGAATGGGGTTATAATGAGTGGAGGGGGAGTGATGTATGTGGATGATGGAGTGAGACCACGCAACCAAAATTGGGGTTTCCCATGAAGTACCATCCTGAGAGCCCAAAGGTCAGTAAAAGAGATCCCACGGGACTAGGGTCCAAGGGTAACATCCCAAAGAGTTCTAGGGAACAAGAGCATAGATCTAGTCCACTCTTTACGTCAAATCCCCCCATTAATTCATGCCTAGAAGTCTCCATGATAAGTAAACTACAATACTCAACTACCAAATGACAAGGCATACCTTTACGTTTGGGAGGCCCACCTTCAAACAGACGATCATGACAGATGTTAATTTTTGTAGCATCGGATGTGTTCTAGCCACAAAATTTTGTGGAGATGCTAGAATACAGGGGATATCCAAAACCCAGAAATCGTTTCTGGAGATTTTGCCTAGAAATGACTTAATTAGATTATTAGTCAGTTTTTAAATATTTCCTAAGTCTAAACTTAGGGAATATGACTAATTAATCAAAATTAATTAAGTCAAAGTGAGAATGACACGGATTGACTTCAAGTTAATCCTAGCCATCGATTAAGATTTAATCTTGGCCATTGAAGTCTCAACAGAGGATTATAAGAAGTCGATGGGGCTTGGAGAAAACACTTCAGCAGTTCAATTTCATGAGCAGATCGATTTCCCGAGTAGCAGCAATCAATTGCCAGAGAGAGAGCTAATCAGATTGACGCGATGATTGAGGGGCACAGACAGTGAGCCAGAGGAAATAATTTCCAAACTTGGGGAGGCAGGAGAAAGAGAGTCAAATTATCCCAGAGAGGCAATGTTGAGGGACTACATAGTGCTTTAGTCAAGCAGATCGATTTGGTGAGGAGAAAAATTCATTCTCAATTCCAGAGGCCGGGAAGGAGTCCTAAAGGGTTGGAGAAACAAATTTCTCAGCTTCTAGATGCATAATGATATCATCTGAGCCCAATCCAGAGCAAGTCGTCCATCCAACTACACAGAGCAGTGCAGAGGCTGACGCAGTGCTTAAGGAGGCCGAGTTTTGATAGGGGAAGTCCAGCCAGAGATTGCTTGTGGGAGAAGGGTAATTCTCTTCACTATTTTACTCAAATTTTCTTGTTGTTTGGATTGCCAGTTGGGCATCCATAGATGTACTCAGATTTCACTGTTGCATAATAAATAAAACCCTCACTGCTGCACTGATTTTCCCAAGTTAGGTTTTCTCGGGGACATTGGTCCAAAAATAACCGTGTAAATTTATGTGTGTGTGCAAGCATTTCTTCCAACATTTATTATTTTGTAGTTTTATTTGTGTAGGTTGCAGTGTGATTTATTCAGTATTTGCTATAGCAAGCAATAAATAAATTGTTAAATTAAATTAACAATTAGGAGAATAATTTCCAGTTGTTGCAATAGGATTCCAGTTTGGAATTTTCACATGGTATTAGAGCCCAGTTGATCAGTCGGAGAGATCAGAGGCAAAGAGAGAAGGAATTTCGTTATTCAGTGTGGGCAGCAGATTGAAACCCCAGAGGCAGCGTAGTCACTTTGCCAAGAGGCCGAGTTACTTGACGAGATTCAATTTTTCTAAGTGGGACAGAAAAATTCAATCTCTCCAGATCGAGTGATTCCAAAGGCAGAGGGAGCAACCCAGTGTTTTCGCAGAGCAGATCTCTAGCTAGACGGAGTAGTTTAGTAGTAGTTCGCTAGAGCAGAGCTAGTGTTGAATGGAAGGAAGAAGAGCACACACTGAGTGAAAATTTTCCTCAGGTAACTTCTAGTCTTAAGAAGTTCAATTTTCCTTGCAAAGCAATAGTTGTTGTGAGCAAAGTTTCTCACTCTAGAAGGGATTGTGAATAACTGAGCAGCAGTTGAGTAGAAGGGAAGAGGAGATTTTCGACATTTATTGAGATGGCCATTGCTGGGCTTCGTGATCAAGACAAGTTGGATGGAGCTTCCAACTATGTCATCTAGAAGACAAGGATGTCCTTCCTTCTAGATGAATATGGCCTGAAGCCATATATTGATGCAATGGTGGCAGTAACCCAGGATGCAGATCAGCTGAAGGAGTACAGAAAGGAGATGTCGCAGGCAAAGAGGCTGATCCTAGACAGAGTTCGAGATCATGTTGTATCACATATAGCGGCCAAGGGAACAACCAAAGAGATGTGGGATACCCTCTTCATGCTATACCAGGGAACTTCCGAGCAACGGAAGATGTACTTAGATGAGAAGTTGAGGCTCATCCGAATGCAAAAGGGGAAAGGCATAGACTCCTTCCTCACCAAGATTTAGGAGGTCCGAGACAAGTTGTCCGCTATTGGGGCAATGCCTTAACCGACAGAGTTAGTGCGATTGGCACTAAACACTGTCTCTGAGGAGTGGCAAGTATTTGTCCAAAGTATCTTGGGCAGAGATACCTTGCCAAGGTGGGACAAGATGTGGGCCGATTTGCAACAAGAGTTGAGACGAGCTTTATTGAAGAGCTCCATTAATGGCAACAACAACATTGAAGGGTCCCAGTCAGGGACAGGGGGAACAGAGGAAGAAGAAGAAGGACCTATGAAAGGTCAAGTGCTTCAGATGTGGTGAGCTCGATCACTACAGTACCCAGTGTCTTCTCAAGAAGAAGGACAAGGAGGAGAAGCAGGACCAGTAGGAAGCATCAGCAGAGATCAATAGGTCGTCCTCCAGGTTGGAGGAGGACTTCACTATGTTTGCTGACATACCTTCGGGAATGAAGTGGGGTGACATGGTTTTGTAGCCCCAGAGTGCTATAGATGGGCAGGATCCTTGAGGAGTCAACCTCATGAATCATTACCTAGCTACGGGGGGCCACAGTATCCAGTAGTAGGATGGATCAATGATAGTAGATGCAGTGAGATGCCAGAGTGACAGATGCAGAGTCTAGTAGCAATGCAATATTGGGGAGCGCAGTGTAGAGTTGGCAGCAATGCAGTTGGCATAGTGCAGAGTCAGCAACAATGCAGATTCTTCAGTGACAGTGCAGATACTAGCAGCAATCAAAGACTCGAGTGACAGATCCATTATATTGATCATAGTTGATTCATTATTTAGGATGCTTCTTAGTTGCAGTTGTCACAGTCGCAGCGACAATAGATGAGAGGGAGTTGCAGTGTTGCTAATAGTTCAGCTGGGTCAGTAGTAGCACAGATGCAACGTATATCAGAGTTGCGCAGTGGTTGGTGGGAAGCAACAACTAGACATTAGCAATGTGAAAGGAGATGTTGTAGAAATATGGTGTTGCTATAGGATGTGTAGTAGAGCACTAGAACACATTCCTCACTAGGAGGGAGTGTTAGTTTTTGTAGTATCGGATGTGTTCTATCCACAAAATTTTGTGGAGAGGCTAGAATAGAGGAGATCTCCAAAACCCAAAAATCATTTCTGGAAATTCCGCCTAGAAATGACTTAATTAGATTATTAGTCAGCTTTTAAATATTTCCTATGTCTAAACTTAGGGAATATGACTAATTAATCATAATTAATTAAGTGAAGGTGTGATTGTTCTAGAACTTGACACAGATCGACTTGAAGTTAATCCTAGCCATCGATTAAGATTTAATCTTGGTCGTTGAAGTCTCAACAGAGGATTATAATAAGAAGTCGATGGGGCTTGGAGAAAACACTTCAGTAGTTCGATTTCATGAGTAGATCGATTATCTGAGTAGCAACAATCATTTGCCGGAGAGAGAAACAGTGAGATTGAAGCAGTGATTAAGGGGCAGGGATAGTGAGCCAGAGGAAAGAATTTCCAGATCCGGGGAGGCAACAAGTGAGTCGAATTATCCTAAAGAGGCAACGCTGAGGGACTGCGCAGTGCTTCAGTCAGGCAGATCAATTTGGTGAGGAGAAAAATTCGTTCTCAATTCCAGAGGCCGGGAACGAGTCCTAGAGGGTCGGAGAGACGATTTTCTCAGCGTCTAGAGGTAGAACGACTTTATTTGAGCCCAGTCTAGAGCAAGTCGTCCAGCCAGCTACACAGAGCAGCGCGGAGGCTGACACAGTGCTCAAGGAGGCCGACTTTTGATAGGAAAGTACAGCCAGAGATTGCCTATGGGAGAAGGGTAATTCCCTTCAGTATTTTACTCAAATTTTCTTGCTGTTTGGATTGCTAGTTGGGCATCCATAGATGTACTTAGATTTCACTGCTGCATAATAAATAAAACCCTCACTGCTGCACCAATTTTCCCAAGTTGGGTTTTTCTGGGACATTGGTCCAAAAATAACTGTGTAAATTTATGTGTGTGTGCTAGCATTTCTTCCATTGTTTATTATTCTGCAGTTTTTGTGTAGGTTGCAGTGTGATTTATTTAGTATTTGTTGTAGCAAACAGTAAATAAATTGTTAAATTAAATTAACAATTACGAGAATAATTTCCAGTTGTTACAATGGGGTTCCAGTTTGGAATTTTCACAACAGATGGGTGAGAGACCACATGGCTCGCTCAGGTGGCGGCGAAGCGGCACAATGAGCTAGTTGGTGGCTGTAAGGGGTTGTTGGCTGTCAGTTGAGGACCATCTTGGAGAAAAAATTTCCCCTATGGATATCACCCACAAAATGGTGGGTAACATCTGGCTCAAACTGGGACGTGATCTATCAAACAGTGGGCAAAGCTACTCGAATGGGAGGTCATGAGAACACCAACAATCTCTTGGTACACCACAGACCTGTTATCTGCACATACAATATATGAAAAACACAGGGCAGGATGCTTTCGCGGCGTCTCATTATCGCACTTGCTTGGATTAGACCCATAAAATCGACTCATAAAAATAAATTTTCAAATGTAGTTTTAAATCTAAATGCAACTAATCTATCATGAGAAATATCAGATGACATTAGTTCTAATGCGAAAATCAGTATGCAATGCATCCTACCCTAATATGCATACGAAGAACCTAATATTAAGTGTAATCATAAAGCCAACACAACTAACATATCATCATATTAATATACACATGCCTGCTAGTATGATTACTCATGTAGCAAATCCCAAAGCGAATGCGGACACAATCACATGGAGGATGAGGTGGGCGGGAGGTGGGAAATTTTGGTCTCCATTCGAGGTAAGAGGAATCCCTAAGAGAAGGAACATGAGTCAATCTAGAGGTGTGGGGCCTTCCCTCTAAGTACACAATGGTGGAATGAATGATTGTCCTTAAGAACTTCTTATCACAATCATTGCTCATAATATTGTGCTTTGTAGATGCCACAAGGTCGTGATGAGAGGGGGATGAAGGGTGAGGGAAAGAAGGAGTGCAACAAATAGGTTGCTCAAGGTGATGGTCCCATTGGAGAGGGGAGGTCATGGAGTGATCAAAACCCTGAGGGTGTGTCCAAGGAGATAAAGTATAGTCAATGAGGGGCTCTTCCTTGACACTATACTCGAAAGGGGGAAGGGCTCATGGTCACTTGGGATCATATGACAAGGGGTGAGGGAATCACTTGAGGAAGACTCAAGATGATGAACAAGAGGAAAAGGCAAAGGGGAGGGTGAAGTATTGTATTCAACGGGTTTCTCTTCCCCAAAATCATAATCTAAAGGCTCAAGTGATTTGAATATAGAATCATACTGAGGATAGGTGGGAGCCTTATTGATTTCCTTAGTATCAAAGATTGGGTCTCTCCTAAAAGGAGAATCGATCACTTCCAACTGCCCTTCTTCATGCAAGGGAAAATAATAATTCTCCTTCCCAAGGGTATCAATGGATATGTCATCATAAATAATGCTTGAGAGAAAGGGAAGACCAATCTCAGCCTCATCCTCCTTGTCGGTGTCATAAATGGGAGCACAATCAAATTGAGGACCAATAATTTCCCATTTCTCCTTTTCAATGTGGAAGTAATCTCCAATGTCATCTTCCAAGGGGCTAATGGGATCACCTTCCTCAAGGTTCTCAAAAGGAGAGTCATCAGGAGTAATATCCTTGAGAAAGGTAAGGTTAGTCTCAACTTCACCTTCCATAGACTCATCCTTCCCAACACGTGTTCTCAAAATCATCCTTTTCATCATGTGGACCCAATGAGGACTCGTCTTCCTGCTCATTACTTCGGTTCTCAATGTCTTGATGATGCTCGAAGAAGGCTTCCTCTAGGTTAGTCTCAACTTCACCCCTGCCATATACTCATCCTTCCCAACACGTGTTCTCAAAATCATCCTTTTCATCATGTGAACCCAAGGAGGACTCGTCTTCTTGCTCATTACTTAGGTTCTCAATGTCTTGATGATGCTCGAAGAAGACTTCCTCATGGATGCTTAATGCGGGGTATATTTGAAAATGTCTAAGAAAGTCATCAACAAACTCCTCAAAAGATGAGATGCTCCTAGATTCATGATCATGCAACCATGACTTATGACAACCGAGAGATCCCATGAACAACAACGTAAGGACATCTTGGTGAACCACTTTCTCTCTTGAAGCATGTGCGTTAAATATTTCTACATGGTCAATTGCTGAGAGTGGATCACCATCAAACATAGGCACCCCACGTACCATCCTTCCCGCGACATGATTAGGGTGCCCAAGTACGTTGGTGATGTCCAAAGTAGGAAAATCATCAAAGAAAGACACCCTATTTGAGATATACATGAAAAATATGTAGGAGTCTCCAGGATGAATTTAAAGATGCCTAGAAAAATGCTTGCTTCACCCTACGAGCATCCACCTTAAAATTCAATGAAGAACTAGGGCTTCGTTCTTTCAATGGATTCGCCAATAATGATATGCCAATATGTCGTATGGGGAACAAAACACATTTTTCGTTTCCCCAACAACAACGCCAAAATGTTATCGCTCAAACTAGTAGGAGTCTTAGGAGGGGATCCTTAAAGGGCAACTACTAGGTCAAGGGCAACAATGGAGCGATAGCCCACTGTCACCTCAGCTAAGGCTCCCTGCTCTTTACAGACTTTCACTGATGGGAGGAGACCCAGTATGAAGGGAATCACTATATGAATGAATCAATGAAGATGTAAGGAGTGATTACTTAGGCCTATTCACAAGACAGACTCAAATGTATGGTTTACTTTCTTGAGAAGCAAGGTGTAAGGCTCTTTAAGAAGGGCCAAGAGGATTTCAAAGGCTATGGTTTGCGAATAAGACTTATGAAGGAGGGACCTAGTCCTAGAAACCCTTGGGAAAACTTGGTTTCCAAATGGTCTTTGTGAAATTATCTTCAAAAAGTTGCGGGACCACACAGGACCAAGTGGACCCAAAATTAGGTCAAGTGGGTGGAGTTGATCAATCAAGGGTGTGTTTTACCTAATTGAGGGGGAGAAGGGGATCAAAGGAGAATTTTTTATTGATTTTGATGCAATGATCCCTATGAGGTCACTAGCCAATGGGAAACCGAGGGAAAGAATCGGTCTTCAAGCTAGGGCTTGCGATATCTCAAGATCTCACTGTCAAAATCTCATGAAATTTGGAGGGCTTTTTGCGTACACACCAACCTAGTTGTGGACCACAACTCGAAGTATTTGGATGGCTAGATTGTGAGATAATTGATACCCTAGGTGACCGATGTAGGCTAGGCTAAAAAGAAAGAGGAAAGGTGAGAAAAATATGCTTTAAGGTGATCACCTATGGAGGATCAGTGCCTAATCCTTTGGGAAAAATGGAGTCAAGGAGATTCCAATGCTTGAGATGGATTCACTTAGTCAAGGAGGCCTCTAGAACAATTTTGCATGGCAATTAGGGCATGGGACAATTGCTTCAAAGTATTTACACTTTGATATGCAATATATGATTATTTATCAAGATAAAATTTCGACAAAATATCTCTAGGAACATTCACTTATTCTTACATAGCACATGACATGATGCAACACTATAAAAAGACAAATTTCCACAATTTCACATAAGAAAAGCAACAAATTTTAGCCTAGTATAGCGAAAATCCCCAGCAACATGCATGTGACATAAGAAAATTGACAAAATAGCATTAAAAGAGTACTTACATGTATGAAAAAGTATATCCAATCATCATTATATGCCAATAGTGAAGCTCTAAGACAAAAATGAAGAGATCCAAACATCAAAATTCATCCATTCATCCAATTTTGTCCTCCAAAAAGAATAGCGAAAATCCCACAAGAGAGAATGATCTAATCCAAGTGATGATGCTAAAATGAATCCTCATCACTTCTATTTATACACTTCTAATGAGTTCAATTTATCTAATTAGGCCTACAGTAACCTCTAGAATAAAATAATGTGCAAAATAACTAACTTTTGGTGACAAACCCACCAAAATAGCTCATAAACAAAATAATAAGCCTCTTAAAAGGTCGAATGATCAATAATACATGTCGTTGGGCCTTCTAAGAAACCTGATGATGTCCATAAGTGTCATAATGACGAATAGGACTCCCAAAAGTATCGGACAAGGGGTTGGCCCCTTGTTCTCTAAATAATAAACATGTGGTGCTCTCAATGGGTGTGGGGGCACACAAGTAACCTCATGGGTCTCCAAATAGAACAAAGATCCCTGCATACTATCTGCAAGGGCTCAGATGATGGTGTAAGTGATGCCACATCAACATACAGGTCCTAGGTTGTAATGTCCCTTCCTAAATTATTTTGGAATAGGATTAATTTCTACATTTTTGGGTCGATTTTAGAGGTGATGGGGCCCATTCAATTTTATTAGGAGGCTAGACTTAGTAGAAGTTATTTCGATGTGGTTAATTTGTACGTGGGGGCCACCCAAACGAGGAGAATACGCATTCCCTAGTTCGATTTGCATGGAGGAGAAATCGATGGTTAAGTGAGGGACCCACGATGGAGGGAAAATGGAGAGAAAAGTGCTCCACAAAATCTATATAAGGAAGGAATCTCTCCTCATTTTAGGATCTTATATTTTTGACATATTTAACCCAACCTTAGTTGCTCGAGTTGCTTAGTCGGGTCACTGTGCTATTTAGCACACGAGTATCTCCGAGCGGAAATCTCAACCCTTGCTTTGGTGGACTTCAAGTGCCACCCTAGGAAGGCAATTTGTACTACCTTGGAGGAGAGCCGGTGGAGTTTCACAATCACATCATTTAGCATTTGTCTCAGTTAGTGTGTGTTTTTGGAGGACGTAGAAGGGGAACACGCAGGTGTTTCTTGTGGGTTCATCCGTGGGAGTTTGGGCATTGGAGCTATAGTGGAGGATCAACATTTCAGGAGAGTTTTGGAGTAGGAGGTTGCTGCATTGGAGCAGTTCGATTTACAATCACCTGGGCTTGCGCAGAGAGCCATCACTGGGCTCACTTGGGAGTTGGAGGAAGGAATTGTAGAGCTAGAGTTGGTTGGGAAAAGTAGGAGATCATTTGGAGGGCCATTTGAAGAAGATTGCTGGAGTTGGGAGAGCAGAGATTGACAGGATCAGTCACAACAACAAAATTCGAAATTGGAGGGACAAGCTGTGAAGGGTCAATTTTTGAAGGTTGGAACCAAGGGAAACCCTTTCTAGATTTTTTTGGGTTTTGGGCAAGGATCACACTTCTAATTTTATAGATTTTTTTGGGTAGATCTAAGGGGTCAAACAGGGGTCCCAACTCAGCCAACAACGAGACGAGTTAAGGGGAATTTGGGCCAAAATTTTGAGGTCAACATTTGGCCAATCCCTTCATGGGTTATTCTGGATATTTGGTGGAGAGGCTGAGGTTATTTTCCCGTTATTTTCTGAGCACCGGAGGTGGGGTTTCCAACAGCATCTTTGCAGTAGACAACACAGTTTCACAAGGGCAGCGCAGGGCATCATTACAACAGTTATTTGTGCCATCTGGGCTTGACATATTACCATTGAGGCAAGCCCAGGTGCACCACTTCCACATTATTGTACTTTTCTCCCAGATTATAATAAAATGGCTCAGCTGTTGGTTATTCTTGGACTTTTTATGGGTGTGCACTGAATGTTTCAATTTTATGGTGTTGTTTTTATTGTTTGTTTTGCATAGCACTATTTTTCCTAGTTTGGAACATTACATGGGTCATCTACCAAGTGCATGGTACAACTGTGGGGCCGACTGGGCATGGTGAACCAGGTACATCTTCTTCGTCCAACAGGTGAATCTCGAGAAATCTATGAACATCTTTAGGGATCCATGGAATGTTGTCTACTACTGTGGAGGCCCATGGCTCTCTACACACACCCTACATGTGCCAATGTAGCCCTCTGAAGGGTTAGGACTCCCCATAGGAGACCAACCCCAAAATGGAGACCATATGAAATCTTGCATAAGATCTAAAGCGTCCCCTTGCCTTCTAGTACAACAAGTCATTTAAAGAAATCGAGTTAAAGAGCTTACAAACCATGGACAACAAGTGGGCACTTTATAATGGCATGCCCTTCCATAGTGGGCTTTGGCATGTGCTAATGTCTCCAAGCTCCAAGGCGGTTAACTGTAATGTTCCAAACTTATATAAACAATGATATGCAAAGCAAAATCGATTTATAACACTGAAAAATTAAAACAATCAGCAAATGCTGAATAAACTCCAGAAATGAGAACCAACTGAGCCATTTTATTAATGACATGGAGCAGGTATAATAGTAGGAGAAATGCACTTGGGCTTGCCTCAAGGGCAAGCTTGACAGATCTTAGGTGATAAACAATAATCTCAAATATGGAAAATCCCTGCTCCTCTAATGCTTTGCGTTGTCCCCTAGAAATTGCACTGCTGGCTAGAAAGGAACTGCAAGAAAACCTGTCTCCGGTGCTCAGAAAATGCTGAAACTTTAGAGCCAAGCTCCTTGGCCAAAACCCACAAAAACCCAGAAGGGTTTGGCCTGAATCCAACCTCCCAAATTCAGCCTCCAATATGCCCTATGCCCTCCAAACTGCTCAAGAAATACGACCTGCAAGGAACACCAAGAAAAACCTCCTCCAAGCTCCGAAAATGAAGAAATCTCCTCTCCAAATGTTTCCTTTAACCTCCCTGGTAAATTTCAGCCTCAAAGATTTATACTCTACCCTCCACGTGAGCACCAAGCGCTGCCTCTGCGCTGGCCTAGGAAGTGCAAAAGTCACCCTGCAAAGAAGCACACTCCTCTATCTCCCAAACTCTCCAAAATGACAACAAACCTTCTATGCCTCCTCTCCGGAAAATCCCTCAACCAAACTCCACTGCAGGACACCACAAGCAAACTCGGCCTCCTCTTCACTGCATCCTCCAATAATACGCACCACTTGGAGATGAATGCAACTACTGGAAATCACACTGAGGTCCTCCCCCTGAAGAATGAAGAAAAACCTTCCTAGGGTGGCACTAGACGTCTCCCGAAGAAAGGGTGAGCTCTTCGCTTGAAGAATTCGTGTAGAACAACAAGTGACTTGGCTAAGCAGCTCGAGCAACCAAAGAGAAATTGATATGCCAAAAAGATGATTGAAATGAGGAGAGTTGTCTTTCTTATATAGATTTCGTGGTGCACTTTTCCCTCCAATTTTACCTCCATCGTGGGCCTTCACTTAACCACCTCCATGCAAATCGAACTAGGGAGTGTGTATTTCCCTAGTGTGGGTGTCCCACATGTGTAACTTAACAACAACAAAAAGAACTTTTCCTAAGTCTAATCTCCTAATAAAATCGAATGTGCCCCACTATCTCCAAAATTGGCCCCATAATATAATAATTAATCTTGTTCCAAATTAATTAGGAAGGGACATGATAGTCCTCCCCTCCCAATTGTTGCTTGTGTGAAAAATCCCAAGCTGGAATCCTTACTGCAACAAACTGAGGTTACTTCTATTTGATTAAATCATGCAAGTTATTTACTGTGTTCCACGATAAATATCTAATCAAATACATCTGCAGCCTTCATATAATTTACATATATGCAGAAACAATGAGCAAGAAATAAAAATACAACACATAGGACACAATTATTTTTGGACAAATAGTCCCTAGAAAAACCCAATGCGGGAAAACCAGTGCAGCAGTTTTGAGGGTTTATTATTATGCAGTTGAAATTCTAAGTACAATTCTAGGATGCTGAACTAGTAATCCGATACAAAGAGAATACTGAACAAAAAATTGGTGAAATGATCTTACCCTGTCACTGGAGAATCAATGACTAATCTTGCTGCCCTAGAGGCTCTGCGTCACCCTCTGCATAGAAGTGCGTCACCCTGGGCAGCTTTTGCATCACCCCTTCTGGGCTTTATGTTGCCTCTCCTCTAGATCCTCTGTTGGCCGAGAAATCGACTTTTTGCCTCCCAGACTCACATCCTGGCTTCCGCTGCAGCTGAACTTCGACTTCCCTCAGCAGCAACTCGACTTCCCCTCAAGGACTGCGCTGCCTCTGCATTAGCACTGCATAGGCCAACGCCGACCTTCCTCTAGACATCTTTTTGTTCTCACTTTGCCTGGTACTCTCCGGAAATTACTTCTCCCAGATGCTCTTACCTCTCTACTACAAGATCTCCTCAATCGATTTTCCTCCTGAGAATTTCTCACCTTAGAAAATCGATTTTCTCAATCTCTCTATGTGTTTTCCAAATGACCCTCAAGCCCCTTCTTATATCTTCCTGTTGGACAACCAACGGCTTAGATTAGAACATAATCAAAGGATCAGATTGTTTTGACTTGATCCATGGCTTTTTTCTAGAAGTTTCACCCCTGATTAGATTAATACCCATTAATATTTTAATTTTCCTACGTTTAAACTTAGGAACCCCATTAAAAATATTAATTATTTAAATAGAATCACTTTTGGGTGGAATTTCTCAAAATTCTTTTTGGGTTCTTTGGAATACCTATGTAGAAGCCTCCCTCCAAAATTTGAGGCTTAGAGCACATCCAAGGCTACCCAAAATCAACAGCTTGTCCCCAAACAACTTCAATGTTAGATGCTCATGTATGTGCTCTCCTTCCCAAGTGGCATCCTCAACTGGTAAACTCTTCCAATGCACCAAATACTCTCTAATGACCCTGTTTCTAAGCTTCCTCTCCCTAGTCTCCAAGATGGCCTCTGGTTCTAAAATCAGATGCCCCTCATCATCAAGTGGATGCAACTCGACAACTGTTGTAACCTGCTGCCCCAACACCCTCTTGAGGCATGACACATAAAAAATGTTATGGATCCTACTCCCCAGTGGTAGCTCCAACTCGTAAGCCACCTCTCCAACCATCGTGATCACCCTGTAAGGCCCAAAGAATATCGGTTGTAGCTTCTCAACCCCCTTTTGCTTCAGCATGGACTGTCGGTAAGGCTGCAATCAAAGGTAGATCAAGTTCCCTTCCTCGAAATGCCTCTCTACTCGATGCCTGTCAGCATACATCTTATATTGGTTCTGAGCCATCTGTAAGTTATCCTTAAGAGCCTTGATGATATCTTGGCTCTCTAGGATCCAATCTTTGGCCTTTGGGGCCTTGCTGTCTCCAAAAACAATGTCCGCAAAATACAAAGCATCATAACCATATAAAGCACGAAAAGGAGTCATACCAGTGGCATGTGATGGGTGGTGTCATAATAATACTCTCCCAGATGCAACCATCGAATCCAAGCCCTTTTTTGCCTCGTCACATAGTTCCTGAGATAGCCCTCTAACCACTGGTTCACCCACTTTGTCTGGCCATCGATCTGTGGATGATATCTGGTGCTTGGGGTGAACTCGGTGTCAACTAGCTTGAAAAGCTCCTACCAAAATCCTCCCATGAATCAGCTATCTCGGTCACTGACTATATCCTTAGGGAGTCTGTGCAGACAAACAACCTCCCTAAAGAACAACTCTTCCACCTGTGAGGCTGAGTATCGTGTCGGTATGGCAAAGAAGCTGCAAACTTGGTAAGCCAGTCAACCACCACAAAAATACAATCCTTCCCTTGCACTGAGGGAAGTCTAGTGATGAAATCCATAGAGATACTCTCCCGTTTCCCCTCAGGGATGGGAAGAGGCTGCAACAATCCTATCAGATGGGTCAACTCTCCTTTGTTCCTCTGGCAAGATTCACACTCCTGCGCATGCCTCAATATGTCTCCTTTGAGGCCCTTCCAAGTGAAGCGCTCTCTCACTGCCATATAAGTCTTCCTAAACCCCTGGTGCCCAGAAAAAGGAGAATCATGAGCTGCTCGAAGGACACGCTCCCTCAACAGGGATCCTGAAAACAAAAATATGCGCTGTTTTTAATAAATAACCTCATCCATCACCTTGTAGCGCTCATCTACATAGCAGCCTCCAAGATCTCGCACACCCGACGATCCTCTCAATACTCTACCAATAACTGAGCCTTCCAATCATGACAAATGCTCATGAGTGAAAGCCCTGCTGGTCTCCTTGATAGTGCATCTGCCACCACGTTATGCTTCCCCCACACATACTCAATATCAAAATCGTAGGCCTGCACCTTGCTGACCCACCTCTATTGTCTGTCATTGAGGCCCATTGTTATCAAGGTGAAGACTATTGTTATCTACTTCACCCAAAATTGGTTCCCCACCAAGTACTGTCTAAACTTGGTCAATGCATGCATTATGGCCAACATCTCCTTGTTGTAAATGGAATACGACATCTCATGTGGTAGGAGCTTCCGACTCTCGAAAGCAATGGGGTACCCTCCTTGGGACAAGACTGCCCCGTTCCCCACCCCTGATGCATCGCACTCCAATGTGAAAGGTTGTGTAAAATCCGGAAGTTCCAATATCGGGCAACAACTCATCACCTCCTTGAGGCGATCAAATGTTTCCCGAGCTCCCTCTATCCACACAAAATCCCCCTTCTGAGATCAATAAGGGGTGCTGGCAACCAGTGTTTTTAAAACCGGCCTAACTAACCGGTTACCGGTCTAACTGGCCGGTCAACAAGGCCACCAGTTGGAACCAGCTGAAAACCCCGCTTAGGAAGGCAATGTGGCAAAGTTTTGGCCCTAACCGGCCGGTTTAGGACAGAACCGGCCGGTATACTAGCTGGCTAAGTCACAGGACACGTCCTCCAAGGTCCCGTGTCCCGTATTTTACGTGTCGGACACGAAAACGGCCCTAAAACGTGTCGAAAACGTTTTTCATCGTGTCCTGTAAAATGTAAAACGTATTCGCCGGTTTTTGTCGTGTCCTGCATCTGGAAAACGCTTATTCCGTTGATAGAAAACGTTGCCTACATAAGCTGCGGTTTTTGTCGTGTCCTGCATCTGGAAAATGCTTATTCCGTTGATAGAAAACGTTGCCTACATAAGTTGTAATTATTTTTGAAAGAAACAAATAATTTTTGAGTGGGGCAGCTTAATGAGCAAGTCTAGGCCCTAGTATTGATATGCTATTCATGGTAATGTTAAATTCTTAAAGTAAAAGTGACATTCTCCTTAATCTTCATTTTCATCCTTTTACTTAAATTTTTAACATTACCATGAAATGACTCAGGATGTTTGAGAGTGGTTCCGGCCTCATTGGATTTCATATGGAGAAAGTAGAACTTTAGATTTCATTCAAAATGCAGCAGACTTATCAGTTTTTCAGGATTTCAGGATTGGGAGATTGTAATGTTTCCAGGTGACACCACCTGCCCGGGCTACCCCTGCCACCAGTAGAGGACATGGTCTACCTCCTATAGCTCCTACTTCTAGTTTTTCAGCTTCTAGAGCATAGCAAACTCCACTGCCAACTCCACCAGCACCAGCATCTACATCTAAAGGGAAAGGGAATGCTGTGGCATTTTCTCGCAAGAGGGGCAGAGGAAATCAATAGGATTAGAATTTAGTTATTTTCTTATGTGCTTGTAAGTTGTACATGAACAATGAACATTGAATATTCAAGAATCAAGACCAAGCATATCACATTTAATTTCTAAATAGTAAATTTTGATTCTATTTATTTTTTTAAAGTGAACTATGAACTTTGAGAAGTAATTATATTTTAATTTGATTAGATAAGCTGCAACCTGCAATTTAATATGGATAAAAAACTATATTTCGGTATTTATATATATATCTATATCTATATATATATATTTATTTATTAAATATATATAAAAACATGTCCCCCGCGTCCTGTTTCCAGGTCGCTGCGTTTCGTATTGAATACTCGTATTTACGTGTCCTCCGTGTCTCGTGTCCTTGTGTCATGTGACTTAGCTAGCTGGTTACCTGCCATGCCAACCTCCACCATTTGTATTGCTGGTTTGGCATGTGGTGTGAAGAAAGTTTGCTATGGAAACTAAAATTGTGTCACTCTATGGTTGAAATTTGCATTATGGTTACGTTACTCGGTAGCAGGGGATTCTTCATTACAAGTTTTTTTAAGGCATGTTGGACTGTACAAAACATAGACAATGTACTGATTTCATGTCCATTGTTCCACTATGGTATTGGCATCCTGTAGGGCACGTTGAATTCCAACCGATTGAGGATGGTAAGTTTGGAGAATTCACAATTTAAACGCTGTAAGTGCACTGTGTCTGGTCTTGTTTCAACATCTCAGACAGCCTGCAGATTTAACACTGTTTCCAGTAGTGAAGTATATCTCCAGGAATCATGTAACAAAATTCAAGTAGCAAATGTATCAATCGAAAGAACACTCTAGTACAATGTTTCTTTTTAGATTATAAATGAATTCTAGTTGAACCTGATTTCATGCCTAGATCATCCTTCGGCCAAGCAGCCAAAAGACTAGAAATAATCTCCAGTAAACATGTAACAACAATCAAGTAGCAAAATGTATCAGCAGAGAGAGCGCTCCAGCAGAATGTGTTCTCTAGTTTAGAAAGAATATTGGTTGAACCTGATTTCATGCCTGGATCATCCTTGGGCCTAGCAGCCAAAAGACTAGAAATAATGGTCGCAGTCACCTTTTAGCATGCAACAAAGAATATTTTGAGCCTGTCTAAGGGAACACCTCACCTCTTATTGCTCACACTTTAGTTACAGTAAAAGGTAAGCTCAATATTGAAGGAAAAGGAATAATCAACCCTTGTATAGATTATATGCTCAGTCCTGTTCCTGGCAGCAGAGTTACAGAGGGCGCATGATTTTGGAACATTTGTGTGGTTATGGTGTTATATATATTCCAACCTTCTTTCGTGTTTAAGGGCTAACCTAAGACAAGATGCGGGAATGTTTGAGAAGACATATAGACTAAAGATTAAATTGATTTAAAATAGAGTTTTAAATCTGATTCGACCTGTCTATATAACCAAAAGAAGTTTAACTTGAGACCATGAAGAGCTTGAAAGAAAAACATGTTGACCCACTTGTCCATATATAAAGGTGGATTTGAGGTTTAGTTTACATGATGTGTAAAAATTTGTAAGGCATATATGGCATTTGTATCACTGGTTTGTTTGTGGAGATCCTATCTCTCACATGGATATTGAGAGTTTAATAGAGAAATGTCTAATTGGCATACTCAATTACTCCAATTCCAATTAGCGTCAAAGACCATCTCATGAAGCACAGAGAAAGCATTGTAGGGTCTATCTTTGATGATCTCAGAAAGCCAAACATGGAGGAGGCAAGTGAACCATTTTTCATTATTAATGAACAACCATATCTTTTCATCGTGGTGATTCAGTGCAAGATAGAGGGTTTTTTTTATGGCAATAAAATTGCAAACCAAACAAATTGTTTATTTGAGTCATTGCTTATGTATTTTACTATTTTGTCGATCATATGTATTGCACTTGGTGCCATTTTGTATATATTCACCTTTACATGGTATATAAATGAGCAAACTTTGCATATTTTGTCTCTATTGGCTTGGAATCATGGTTTTAAATCTTAAAAATAGTTTTCTTTCATTAAAAATTAATTATTTAATGTATTTTTCTAAAACCGGTTTGTTTAGACCTAACCAGTCCCAGTTCGACTGGTTCAGTCGGTAAACCAGTTCATTAGGTGGACGGTCCGGTCACCGGTTCCGATTCTAAAAACATTCGGTGCTGCCAACTATGAGAAGCCCTTCACGAACTTCTAGTAATAGGTACAAATGCCCAAAAATCCTCTCAACGTTGTCACATCTCGAGGCTCTGACCAATCCTGAATGGCTTGAATATTCTCCTTGTGCACCTTGACCCCATCTGCACCTATGATATGTCCCAAGTAAAGCATCTTTGTCAGCCCAAACACGCACTTGAACATCTTGGCGTAGAACTATTGCTCCTCCAATATACACAAGACTGTCTCTAGGTGATGTAGGTGCTCCTCCCATGTCCTGTTGTAGATCAAGATGTCATTAAAGAATACTAGTACAAACCTCCTCAACTGGCCTTTGAACACATGGTTCATGCACGCCTGAAAAGTAGCTGGTGTGTTAGTCAACCCAAAAGGCATGACCAGGAACTCGAAATGCCCATAGTGACATCTGAAATTTGTCTTCGAGACATCCTGCTCCCTCACTCGAATCTGATGATAACCTGACCGCAAATCTATCTTAGAGAAGTACTCGTCTCCTCTAAGCTCGTCCATCAATTCATCAATGTGCGGAATGGGATACTTGTTCTTCAACGTCTTCTTATTGAGGGCCCTGTAGTCAATACACATGCAGAGAGTCCCGTCCTTCTTCACAAACACAATCGAAGAAGCAAACGGACTGGAACTCGGTCTGGTGTGACCCAACGCCAATAACTCCTTGATAACTCCTTGATGGCCCTCTTGATCTCGTCCTTATAGGCCTTGGGATGCCTATAGGGTGTATTAATGACAACCTGCACACCAGTCTCCAGCTCTATAGTGTGCTCAAACCCTTGTCAGGTGGTTGTCCCGGCGGTATATCTCCACAGACTACGGATATCTATCGAGTACTGCCTTTATGTCTGGATGTGGTGGCATGGTATTTCCCCCAACCTTTGAAATCCTCAGCTCTACTGCCCATGCTATGTCTCCATGCCTCAAATTGGCCTCCATCTTGTGGGCCGAAACTGTCTAAGGGGGGTACGAACGCATGCCTCGAAGAACCACTAGCTTGAAATTCGGTCCAGCAAACTCCATCACAAGCTCTTTCCAATTGGTGGTAACCCGACCAAGGGAATACAACCATTGGACACCGAACACCACATTGGCATCCAATACATCCACCATGAAAAAGTGGGTTGTCATCGAATAGTTCCCCATAGTCACTGTCAGAGCGGGAACATATCGAGTGCACTGCATAGTCTTGTCTCCTGGTATTAGGACTTAAAACCCCTCAAACTCTGTTGTGGTGATGCCTCTCCTCTGGACCATTTGAGCATCAATAAAATTGTGGGTGGCCCCACTGTCTACTAAAATTGAGACACGCTACCCCTGCACCGTACCTCTGATCCTCATGGTCAAAAATTTGGGAATCCCGCACAAAGAAGCTAGGACTCCCCTGCTAGTGCAAAAGATGCTCCTTCTTGAGGTGGTGGTGGTGGTGGTGGCCCCCTCACTGTTGGATCCTCATTGTCTCCTCCACCTAACTCCAAATCCACATCATCCTCCTGATCACTTTTTGAGAAGACCTCGATGTAATGGGCCTTTCCACTGTGCACCGATGGCTAGTGCCAAGGCTCTTGGCATGTAAAACAATACTTCCTCCTCCTGAGGTCCCTCCTGGTTTCATCATCCAATTGCCCCTGCCCTTGGGCTGCTCTTTGTGCTGCAGGTGCTCTAGTGTGTCTTCTCTTCTGAGGGTAGGGAGTAAGTAAAGGAAATGGAGCTCGAGTCTTGGGGATGGCCCTCTGTAAATCTCGAGTGCAAGATACCACCTCCTGAAGATTAGATGGTCTGCGTGACTTCACCAGTTCCCACAGTGGCTCTGTCAACCCTCCACAAATGTATATACTCTCCTCGCATTTGACAAATTAGGTACCATGATTGAGACCTCAAAAACTCTGAAATATAATGCTCCAGATGCCCTGTCTGTTTGCGCTGGGTTTAACTCCCTGAAATCAGCTCTGGATCCCTCTGATCAAAGCGCTCCAATACTCTCCATGTGAAGTTCTCATAGGAGGTCACGATGGCATGCCCCAGAGTGGATAAGCCATGAAACCACCAATCATGTGCCTCTCACTCCAAATGCAATGTATCCATCTTGATGGCTTCTGCCTTCGTCTGTTGTAAGACAATAGTCAATATCCTATGCACCTGCACCTATACCTGTTGAAATTTCTAAGTCTGACATGTTAGAAATCCCTACTGCATTATCTGGATTAATTTCTCCTCAACTTATTCATTCCATTAAAAAGTTATTTATAAATATAAATACTGAAAATAAACCAAATGCACCTTAACTCATATACAGATCAACAATTGAATATTGAGACAAACACACAAGGGACGCCGTTATTTTTTGACAATTGTCCCCGGAAAAACCCAATGTGGGAAAACCGATGCAGTAGTTCTTAGGGTTTTATTATTATGCAAATTATTGAAATGCAACCTTAACTCATATACAGATCAGCCACTGAATACTAAGACAAACACACAAGGGACGCCGTTATTTTGGACAATCGTCCCGGAAAAACCCAATGTGGGAAAACCGATGCAGCGGTTCTCAGGGTTTTATTATTATGTAGATTCTTGAGTACAACTAGGGTGCCATAAATGGCTCACCCATCAGAGATTGTTACATGGCAGTAATACCTCTTCTCGAAGACAGATATTCAGCCTCTTAGCTTTAGTCTTC